>OW121795.1:3959470-4431970 GCA_933228885.1 Leistus spinibarbis | reverse complement strand
CCAATCTTCGGTCGGACCCAAAGGTTAAGAACCACTGTCTTAGGGCATACCAAACCTGTATTTACTCATCTTTTTATTTCCAAAATATATTATTATATACGCAATATATTATATACGTATATATATATATATATATCAGTCAAACTAACCAATACTCTACAGGAATACTCTGAAATAGCATTTATCTAATTGAGTCTATTTTGTTTTCCTGTCAAAATATTGACAGGCGTAGATGATCCGATTTATTGTGAATCCATGGCAACATAAACAAGATATTTTTGATTTTTCGTAGCAGTTTTCTCGTAACTGGTACATTTGTGAAGAAACTTTTCAAACAAGAGTTTTGCAAAATAATTATGTCTTTAATTATGAACATAATTATTTTTGCCATAAGTGCAGCCGTTCTAGTGATATTGGAGAGAGAACCTGTGAATTCTTTAGAAGCAATACTGTCTAACGTAATAGTGTAGAACTTCAAACTTAAGACTTGTATATGCCTTTGTTTTGCACCTCCTATTTTTGAAAAGAATATTCAAACCGGAAGTGCATGTTTACTCTACGAATTTTTTGTTCTATCTCCAATATTACTAGAACGGCTGAACTTATGAAAAAAATAGTTATGTTCATAATGAAAGATATTAATATTTTGCACAACTTTTGTTTGAAAATTTTCTTCAGAAAATTACTACGAAATTTTTTAAATATCTTGTTTATGTTGCCATGGATTGGCATGTAGCTTAATAAATCTATAAATCGGATCATCTGCGCCTGTCAATATTTTTACAGGAAAACAAAATAGACTCAATTAGATAAATGCCAATTCGCAGTATTCTTGTAGAGTATTGGTTTGTTTTACAGTTTGTTTTGAATACTTATAATACCAAGAAGCGATGTTTTAGTAATTGAAGAAAGAAAGAACTTTGTTAGCAAGTATTGTTAGAAATTTTAATATTTTTAACTTTTATTGAAATATTGTTTTCTCTAACTCATGCCGTTTTTAAGATATTGAAAAAGTTGCAATAAAAAAAGATTACTTGGTTTAGATATCCATGGCTTTCAAAAATATGAGGTTTTCTTCCAAGCCCAATACAAATTATAAGTTCAAATTCTTATTTTATCATTGACAGTTTTTGCTGTAGAGCGATCTCAGACAGACAGATACACACACCGACATCATTTAATCGTAAATAGTCAAAAACAATTCAGGGACGGTGAAATTGTGTATTTCCGTTTAACCTCGACTACGAAATTTTTCATGATAACAATACTTTCGTATTAAGAAGTAATATATTATTATATTACTATTCGCGTAAATCAATTGTAAATCGTATTTAAATATTATTTTTAATCTCTATTAAATCACGTTATATCACTTTATATTGCTTCAATTCATTTCAAATGAAATTAAATATAATTATATTTATATATAAACAATATTGTAAGGTAGAATAATGACACATCAGATGAATTAATTGCACATGCAGTGTGTTACTTTTTGTAGTCTGACAAATATTTACGGGAAAATATGGGCGGATGTCATATATAAATAATTAAAGTAAAATACTTGCGTAATAAAAATAATGATTTAAAAATTAACAAGAATAATACACAGAACTTGTTCGTGTTTCCCATCGTGAACAAAAACGTTGAGATAGAAATAATAGTTATAGCTAGAAAATTCATAAACATAACAATAAGCAGGCAGCCAAGATCCATTCAAGTACCTGCTGCCTAAAACACAAAGATCCGGCATGTTTAACAAATACAATACATGACATAATCTTCTATGACGTTCTCATTTGAATTTTTTGTAAACATATAAATATACATGCTTACATGATGATTTTAATTAGTTGGTGCGCAGTATTCAAGATGAACGGATCGGATGTTGTTGTTAAGAGCCTATTGGTAACTCTGTTATTATTTATATCAGGTTAGTTATGGCTTTAATTTTTTACTTAATTAGTTCACGACCGATTTTATAATATATTTGAAGGTATCTTGATATAGTTCCGTTAGTTGCAATTGTTACGAATTCTATCTCTGTTTTTAACATATTTATCAATCATAAGGTTATCTTTATTTATGTTACTGTAAAATTCCTTTAGTTAAAGTTAAACTCAACGCTAACGATGTTTATGAAACCGGTCCTACAACATAAATACCTTGTATTGCAAACATGCCTGGTTTTACAGTCATAGTTTGAACTCCAGTTTTGGTTTAAGTTTTGAGCTTTGATTGGCATTGCAAAAACGTAAGGTCGTGTAAGAAAACATATTATTTTACGTAAACATATATTTTTTTGCAAATTTGAAAGCCAATTTCTCGATAATTACTTTCCTATTTCGATCCTATCAATCAGAAACTTGAATTATTTTTTATTTAAATTTTTTAGCGAATTATTATTGCGATTGATATGATCGATTTAAGAAAATTATCCTCTGAATCCCATTCTGTCCGTGTTATAAAGATATTCAATATCGACAAACAATTTGACGAAAAAAATATATTTGCATAAAATAACAAATTTAGGTACACGAACACGACGGCCTTACTGAAATACCAGAAACTTACGAGTGGGCGTGCGATGACTATAGGATTGTTCACAGCGAAACAATCAGTAATTAAGCTTAGAAATTATAAGTAATAATTCTAGTTTGTTGTATGACATACAAAGTTAACGTTCACAGCAACAAATTGTGTTAATTTTGTTGCTTGGAATGCTAGCATTGCTTGTCATAATACAAACTAGATTGTTATTTGTAATTTTCTAAGCTTAATTACTGATTGTTTCGCTGTGAACAATCCTTAAGTGTAAACAAGTTGCTGTTGTGGCATTTTTTGACCCGAGAATGTTACAGTCACACGACCTATTGCTTTAGTTTTTCTGTACATCGTAAGGCGAGCTAAAAATTACACGTCACACTTTAGACTTGATAAGAGTAGATAACTCTAGCAAATTTTACGGCATTCCAAATTTAGTAGATAAAATAAATACTAAAATATATCTAAAATATTATTTATATATATATATAGGAACCATATATCTTCGAAAACCATTGTTCATAAAGAATTAGTTATTTTAACTATTAATTTACTCTCTTTAATACTGGGTAACTCGAATTTTGTTTGTTTTTAGTTTGCTATATGTATAGCTGACCAGTTTGTTAATGCTATAGCAAGCTAGGTGTTACGGTATATCGAAAACATAATAATCCAGTTGAAACAAATTCATCAAAATTGCTATGGTAGTTCCTAGTAGTAGATAATTAGTATCTAGTTGTGCAACAGGTGCGAACAAAAGTTATAGTGCTTTATTTTTTATAATAAAGGGATATATTACCACATCTTATAACGATTACTATTTGGTAGTTTCTGTAAATATGTTTCCGAATATTCCATATTACGAAAATACTATCCATATCTCTAATTTTTAACTAATATTTTGCAGAAGTTAATTTTGAGGTTATACAGGTAATATTAGCCACGAAGAGCGAACCATTTGCGTAACATTTCGTTAAGTGTGCTTATACATATGATCAACTAAAAGTGACATTTGTGCAGATCATTATATTGTGTAGAAATTGTGGTAACAGCTGTTTGTGTTTGAAGTGATACAGTTGTTTGTATTCGATATAATTCAGTTTCTTGATCTGTCAATAAAACGAGTGAAATAAGAACTACAATTGGCGTATGTGCAGAATAATTTTTGTTAAATTAACCACTAGAAAGTTGAGAGTAGACCAACTTTTGTCGTTAGTTGCTAATTTTAAATCTTAAAGGATGTTGTATAAACAATTGCATTGTTTTCCTATATTCCAACTTTCAATGGTTCATGGTCCCTTGTTCGTGGATTAGTGTTCGTGGTTAATATTTCATGAATATACTCGGCATTAAACTTCAAGGTGTCGTATCTTTTATTTAACTTATTCTTTTAAATTGTAGATTTTTTTAATTGGTACATATGACAAATTGGGTTATTTATAAGCATTGTTTCGAGTATTAATATTCTTTTTTTTTTTTTTTTCATATGACCTTGTGTAGTAAACTAAAGTCTAAGACCCTATATGAATTATAATTCCCAAATTTATTCTAGAGCATACAAAATCGTTGTTTAACATGTGTCAGTGAGTTTGTCGGCTGCACACAAGTATCTCCCCATAGTGAATAAAAACATATTTCCGTGGATCAGAGGTGTAATTATCTGCAAATATTTTAGAGCTATATCTAGATTATATACCTTTTTACCGTGCTATACGAAGTACCGAAGAAGCTAAAGCATTCGGTCGTTTGTCTCTAGCATTCTCGGATCAAAAATGTCATTAACAAAATATGTTTGGTTCGTCGCCCTGAATCCAAAAATATATATAACTTATACACTTGGATGTTAGTCGTTGCTCGCTCGCTCGCTCGTAAGACCGTGTCTACATACATCTATGCTAAAAATAAATATTTACAAAAATAAATCATACATAATTTGCAGTCAATGCCATATAAAATGAAATCAAAAATAATATGCCCATACAAAAACATATCCAGTTTTTTTCATTCATTCTCGTCGTCGTCATGGTTTGTCTCACTAATTCAGGGACAACAAAAAAAATATATTTAGAATTTTACAAAACACTCGATTATTTTTGATGATTGATCAAACATTTTTTGTTTCCGAAAATATTTACAGACCGATATGCATATTTTGTATGTCTAGCTATTTTAGCTAGCACATGACCTTTTAAACGTATATACATATATATATATATATATATGTATGTATATATATATATATATATATATATATATATATATATATATATATATATATATATATATTTATATATATATATATATATATTTATATATATATATATATATATATATATATATATATATATTTATATATATATATATATATATATATATATATATATATATATATATATATATATATATATATTTATATATATATATATATATATATATATATATATATATATATGTATATTTTAAATGATAATTTGTGTAATATTAAATGAAAACTTATTGGGTAAATTATTTAGTTACAGCATCGCTTTGCTAATATAAATTAAAAGTAGATATGCAATTCGGTTGGTGGCCAACACAGAACTTCCATTTACGTAGTTTTCCTTAGAAATATATATTTCAAAGAGACTGTCAAAAAGTACCAATACTCCACAGTAATACCCTAAAATTGTACCAATTAGCATATTTTTACTTTCTTTTACAGAGTAATAAGTAAGTATTGTAATCATGAAAAATTTCGAACTCGAGATTTCAACGGATATACATGTTTTGAATGTGACTATTTTCGGAATGACGTCTGTGTGTGTGTGTGTCTGTGTCTATGAACGCTCTAGGGCCAAAACTGTCGAACGAAAAATTATGAAACCTCAAACTTAAGACTTCAAACTTAAGTTATGTATATGCCCTAGATGTGCACCTCCTATTTTTGAAACGAATATTCAAACCGGAAGTGCATGTTTACTCAATGCATTTTTTGTTCTAACTGCAATATCACTAGAACGGCTACACTTACGGCAAAAATAGTTACGTTCATAATGAAAGATATTAATATTTCGCACAACTTTTATTTAAAAAGTTTCTTCATAAATTGTACCAGTTATGAGATAACTGCTACGAAAAAACTCATATCTTATTTACGTTGCCATAGTGATACCTGCACTTGTGACAAATTTAATTTTTAAATCGGATCAACCATGAGTTAAATCATTGGTTTCTTGTTTATTGAAAACAAAAAAGCATTACATTGACAGTTATCTGTATGAATTAATATTTAAAATATTGATTTCTATTAAAATAAATTTTATCAGGTAAATTATTATAGAATCAATTTATATTTGTTATTTGCTAACATAATTAAATAATAATTTCAGGGTTTTGCTAATGAAAACTGCGTAAAAGATAATTGAGTGCAGGCCACTCCCGATTTTTTTTTTTTTTTTTATCAAATCTTGTTTCTGCAATATGAAACATAAATGTTGTTTCTTAAAAATTTATCTTCTCAGTCGATCTATTTGTGTTAAACAGTGCAAAATAACATACATTATTTATATTTTGTTTACCTGTCAATTTTATTTTTCTGGTATGTTCATACGATTTCTTTAAAAACAAGCTTAGGTACAACGCACCTATGCGTCCAGCTCGCCTCATACGTAATATATGCGATGCGAGCAGCGTCTTTTAATTATTATATCCTTTTGGTTAACAATTTGAAAAAATGTTATAGATATATATATATAAAGTCTTAATTTCTTTTGTAGATTATTTTGATAAATTTTTAGCTCACCGTACGAAATACAAAAGAGCTAAAGCAATCGGTTTTGTGTCTGTAGTATTATCGAATCAAAAAAATGTCTTAACAAAGAGTGTTTGTCTCGTCGCCCTGAATCCAAAAATATATATAACTTATATACTTGGATGTTAGGCGTCGCTCGCTCGTTATCTCGTAAGACCAAATTTGTGCCCTCTACTCCTCTGAAGGTACCGGAACAATACACACTAAATTTGCTACACATATTATTTGGCATCCCATTTGAATCCACTCGCAGTTTACATCAAATCGCCCGTATACTTCCCGAGTTTGTAGGGCCCCCTTAATACTACCCTTATAGAAATAATTATAACACCCAATAATTTTACAATAATTCTAATATATTTTATGTCTACAAGATTTTTGTATATTGGTAAACCAAAAGCCATAAAAAATTACTAAAAATTATAATTTTGAATTTTAAAATACGTTTCAGGATTTATGGCAAATTTCCCCCTTAGGGGATGAAATAGAGGATGAAAGTATGTATGAGAATTCCGTTATTTTTGTAGTTTAAACTATGAAAATTGGTAGTTCGCCTTTCGGTTGAATATTAAGAAAGATTTTTGAAGAATCCCCTAAGGGGATAAAATAGGAGATAAAAATTTGTATGGCAATTCCGTTATTTTTGTAGTTAGAATCATGAAAATTGGTATTTGGCCATTTGGTTGGAAATTAAAAAAGGCATGTTTCAGGATTTTTTGGAAAATCGTCTCCTAAAGGGGTAAATAGGGGATGGAAGTTCCATTATTTCTAAAGTTAAAATCAGTATAAAATCGGCTTGTCTGCCCCTGTAGCTTTTCGCCCTAGCGACTGCGCGGGATAATTTTTTATGTGGCATGTTCTAGGGTGAGCTCCGCCACCTGGTCCTCTTACCCCAAAAGGTAACACCACAAACGTAGTTTATAAAGAGGTTTTAGGCTTAGATGATCTCATTAATTGCTATTTATTTCTTTTTCGTTTTCAATTTCTATTTCTATTATTTCGAGATCTACGCAGACGCAGTTGCGGGCGGAAAGCTAGTATATATATATTTTTGAATTCAGAAGAGCAAGACAAGAACTTCTTATTACGGAAATTCCGTGACTCGCACATGTTTCGGACTCATGACTGAAAACGAGCTAATGATAGAGTAGGTCTTAAAATAACAGTAGAATATTCCTTCTTTGTAGCTCGCCGTACGTAGTACCGAAGAAGCTTAAGCATTCGGTCGTGTGTCTGTAGCATTCTCGGATCAAAAAATTTCATAAAGAAAAAGTGTTCGTCTCGTCGCCCTGAATCCAAAAATGTATATAACTTATATACTTGGATGTTAGTCGTCGCTCGTTCGCTCGGTCGCTCGTAAGACCATATTTGTGCCCTCTACTCCTCTGAAGGTAACGGAGCGATTCACTCCAAATTTGGTACACATATTATTTGGCATCCCATTTGAATCCGCTCGCAGTTTAAATCTAATCGCCCGTATACTTCCTGAGTTATAGGGCCCCAAAATTTGGAGCCCCCCTTAATACTGCCCTTACAAAAATAATTGAAACACTTAAAAATTCTACTAAAAATAATTGAAACACTTAAAAATTCTACTGAAAATTCTAAGATATTTTTTGTCTACAAGATTTTTTCATTTTGTTAACCCAAAGCCCGAAAAAAAATATTAAATATTATAATTTTGAATTTTAAAATATGCACTAAATTATTCTTTTATCAATATAATCTAAATTTGGTACACATATTATTTGGCATCCCATTTGAATCCGCTCGCAGTATAAATCCAATCGCCCGTATACTTCTCGAGTTATAGGGCCCAAAAATTTAGAGCCCCCCTTAATACTGCCCTTATAAAAATAAATAATATACCTAAAAATTCTAAGATATTTTATATCTATAAGATTTTTTCATTTTGTTAATCCAAAACCCGAAAAAAATTATTAAATATAATTTTGAATTTTAAAGTATGAACTAAAATTTTGTTTTTATCAATATAATCTAAAATTAAATGTAAGACTTTTTACACCTATAACATATTTTTAAATTGTTAACCAAAAGGCCATAATAATTAAAAACCACTGCTCGCAACGCATATTTTACCTAAGGGCGAGCTCTGCGCGTTGGTGCGTTTTACGCGTACCAAATCTTGTTTGATAAATGTTTCTTTATGTTATGTTGTTTTGAAATAAACATGGAGTAGTTTACAGTGTACGTTACAGTGCAATCGGCCAGAGCAATATACTATTTGATACGTACTAGTTACAACTAAATTTAATGCTGATTCCTTGTAGAGCGTACTTAATATAGTTTTAATAGAGTAGAAAAGGACAGGGAAGCGATCCGCTCCCATTGCAGTTTCACACTTCAGTTTTGATTAGAATGGTATCGGTAGTATTTCTAGACTAACGGGCCTCTTAAGGGATAATATATTTACGAAACGTCGACAGTACAAACCAAGTTTTATTTTAAGAGTGACTAAAGAAACATAATATACTATCTAACATAACATTCAATGTTAACTCCCTACAGGATCAGATTGTCAAGGCCCAGTAAGTGATTACTGTATAAGCTGTATTTGCTTGGAAGGTTGCGCTATCACCCATGCATATTGGACTGATGCTGGAAAGCCCACCGTAGCGCAAGACTACCCAGGTTCTTCCGTAGCCTATGAATCATGTTATAATAACTACGAATGCTCATCTAAAGCTATCCAAAATTACATGTACCGGTATCAAAAGGTGAGGATTAAATTACGTTATTTTTTGTATATACATCAATATATATATATATATATATATATATATATATATATATATATATATATATATATATATATATAAGCTCGTAAGACCAAAATTGTGACCTCTACTCCTCTGAAGCCTGCAGTTTTTACTAGATAACCAAAACAAGCAGTCAAACTAACCAATACTCTACCGAAAAATTCTGAAATGTCATTTATCTAATTGGGTCTATTTTGTTTTCCTGTCAAAATAGCAGATGATCCGATTTTATAAGCTACATGCGAATCCATGGCAAAGTAAACAAGATATTTATAATGTTTCGTAGCATTTATCTCGCAACTGGCACATTTTTTGAAGAAATTTTTGAAACAAGAGTTGTGTGAAATATTAATATCTTTCATTATGTAAGTGTAGCCGTTCTAGTGATATTGGAGATAGAACAAAAAATATATAGAGTAAACATGCACTACCGGTTTGAATATACTTTTCAAAATAGGAGGTGCACATCTAGGGCATATACAAGTCTTATGTTTAAAGTTCCATAATTTTAGGTTCGACAGTTTTGGCTCTAGAGTGTTCACAGACACACAGGCACACACACACACACACACAGAGGCAGACAGACGCACACACAGACAGACAGACAAACAGACGTCATTCCGAAAATAGTCACATTCGATTCAGGGAAGGTCAAAACGTATATATCCGTTGAAATCTCGATTTCAAAAATGATTTTTACTTTCTTTTACAGAGTAATAAGTAAGTAGATCACCAAAAAAATCGAACTCGAGATTTCAACGGATATACACGTTTTGAGCTTCCCTGAATCGAATGTGACTATTTTCGGAGTGACGTCTGTGTGTGTGTGTGTGTGCGTGTGTGTGTATGTGAACGCTCTAGAGCCGAAACTGTCCAACGTAAAATTATGAGACTTCAAACTTAAGACTTGTATATGGTCTAGTTGTGCACCTCTTATTTTTGAAAAGAATATTCAGTGCATGTTTACTCTATGCATTTTTTGTTCTATCTCTAATACCACTAGAACGGCTACACTTACGGCAAAAATAGTTATGTTCATAATGAAAGATATTAATATTTCGCACAACTTTTGTTTGAAAAGTTTCTTCAATAAATGTACCAGTTACGAGAAAACCGCTACCGAAAATTTTGAGATTCTTGTTTACGTTGTCATGGATTTGAATGTAGCTTAATTAATCGGATCATCTGCGCCTGTCAATATTTCGACAAGAAAACAAAATGGTCTGAATTAGATAAATGACATTTCAGAATATTTCTGTAGAGAATTGGTTAGTTTTGATAGTTAGTACATCAAAACCATTACAAAGTGGTATTGGTATAATTTTCAACCCATTCATTTATATAAGGTAAGCTTGGTTTTCATATTGTTTCTTTTGAATTATTATTTCCTAATATTATATTTTTATAATCAATAAATATTGATGAAAACTACGTAAAAGAAAGTCCCGCGTTGGCCACAACCCATTTTTTTTTTTTACTTTCTTTTACGAAGTAGTCAATATAGAATTCACCAAAATATCGAACTCGAGTTTTCAACGGATATTGTTGTTGGCCACAACCGGTTTTTTAACATTATTTTTCAAATTGTGAATCCATGCATAGGCCATAATAATTAAAAACAATAATTTTTCAATTTTAATGCCAATCGTGAAGTAGGGAGGAGACGTCCGCTGCTCGAATTGCGTATCTTACCTAAGGCGAGCTGGACGCATCGGTGCGTTGTACGTACCGAATCTTGTTTTACTTGTAGAGCCTGGATAGAGAAATAATTTGAGTGACCTATAACTTGTGTCCTAAATACTGCCCATAATTGGTTAGCACTGTGAGTATAATGTCGATGATTTAGAATTATATACGTAAACTCAGAAATACATTTATTTCATATTAAATGCAGAAGAAATGTCATCAAACATTCAAGACAACATAAACCAAATTTCAAAGACTCTTCGTATATTAATACATTTTTGTACAAAACAATTTGAATATGTTCAAATAATGAATTGCTATCGCTTTTAGTATTGTATTTATTGCGGTAACACTGGCGCTAGCGCCAGTTCTTGTTTTTGTACAAAATATTTATTTTTAAAATAGGCTCTTTTGTCCGATTTAATATCGTTAAGGTCACACGGGGTCCGTTGGACCCTACCGCAAAACACGTTAGTACAAATCTATAACAACAGGCTGACTGACGAGATGCCGATCCTTGCATACTTGGTAGATGTATAATAGTACTATCGTATAATTACAAATAGTACCACAAATTTGATAATCAACTGTATACTTGGCGTGGGGTCTTTTATATCCCAGGTGACCACAACGGCTTAAGAAAGATAAAGTGAGCTCATGAGACAGATTGAGGTTACTGATATGCTTATAGAACACAGAGTGTAAACGTTTACCCATGTTTTCAGTCATAAGCATGACGGTATGCCGTGCTCAGCTTTCTTGATTGCAGCAAACATACGGGTTCCTTCTTCACGTGCTTGAAGCACGTCGGCATTGCCTTGATCAGGGATCAGGTCAGTAAGTCCAAGAATCTGTCCAGCTCTCCGAGCTACTTGGAAAAGAAACGTCCCATCACCACAGAACTCAAACGCACGCACAAGTTGCATGAGAGGGTCCTGGTTTCTCAACACACGGTTCGCTGTATTCTAAACTACTCGAAATAATCCCCGACCTCCATGTTTACGTTCATCACCAGCCTGCCTGTAAGGTCATCCGAAAGAATATGAAATGATCGGGACAGCAAGCATATTTGTGCTTGCGTCCTTGTTCTTACCCGACAGACACGAGTATGGCCCTAAAGCGGCAACTGAATTTATCATTTTAATTGACACATTCATTTTATATAATTATTCGTACTAAACAATAAAAATCATTTAGTTAGTTATTAAATTAATACCAATATAAAAAATGTTACCTATTGGTTTTCACATAATAGTAAACCTCAAATCAATATATGCTAATTTGTTTTCATGGACTCTGAGTTCTTGAAATTATTATATTACTAGAATTTCTCAAACAAATTAACTCATAGATTCTTATTTTTTAGGATTGCAACAACGACGGAAAAATTGATTGTTACGACCACGCTGCTATTCATCGACTAGGCGCTGATCACTGTTCTGAAATAATGCCGAAACATTATGAATTCCAAATTGATAACTGCATAAATGGATACTAATTGAAAGATGATTTTAAAATTATTTTTTGTACAACATACTCTAAGACAAAAACGGGCCTAAATGGAGCCTTTCTTAATACAAACTTTAGTAAAATTTTGAATACTTATATTATAAAAAATCTACGAAAAACGAACCCAAATGTTTTGAAACTTATAATATTCAATAAAACAATTGCTTTCATTGTAATATTTTGAATTATATTATGCCCACCAAATTAAAAATGTACACTTGTATGGATTATTATCTATTCTAGAATCAGTGATTGTAAAAATATTTTATTCAATAAAAAAATTGTGCTTTTAAAAATGTTTTTATAATTTGTTCACCATCATCATCTCACCGTGCGACAAGCTAAAGGCATTGATGCATTAACATATTCTTGTTTTCTTTAGTATTTTATTTTACACCGAATAAAACATAATATTATTAATGGATATAGTGGTTGGCACTTGGTGAAACTTGTTAATATTTAAATAAAAGAACACTTGGTTGTTTCACAATATTTTAATTTATTACGACACGTGTTTCGACTTCGCAGTCATCATCAGGAGTGATTGAAAATATAAACAAAACAATTACAAGTAAACTTATTAACTAAATACAATATTGAGGAGGGGAGAGTTGTTTACATCAGTTTGCTCATTGCAGATCGGTTTTTGGGAATTGGCGGCCTTTCTTATTTCTAAGCATTCTAACATGTTAAGTCTTAATCCTTTGTTCTCAACATGAAGGATTTTATTATATTATTATATATATTTATATATATTTATTTAAAACATAATATCTTTTTTAGAATACTTTCTTTCATAATTACAAGAATCTAACTGAAATTTCTTGTACACCCAGAAGTATATGTTTGTGTGTATGTATGTATGTGTAGAACGACTTTTTGGTAAATATGCAAATTGGCATAGACGAGAATCAATGGTGACAGTTATGAATATTATGTATAATAATCAAATAGTCTATATTGAAAATAATACAATACACAACAGCAATGAATGAATTTCTAATCAAGAAATCTGCCCTACTGTAAAAATAAAAGGTTATACGTCAGAATAATTCAAATGTCAATAAAAATATATTCTGTGAATTTTCAAAATAACGACTTGTGTAAATAATAAAGCAGATTATAATATAGATGTCAATGAATCATTATATAGAAGTAAATAGGTTCCTTACAGCTATTTTGAATTGTGCCAATAAGAATTATTAAAATTTTGTCATATCTCGGTAGGTAATAGCATATTTTTGATTGAAAATTTAATTTTCTCAATAATTGTGATTATCTGTTTTAATATTAAAAGTTTATTAACACATTTTATTAGGTTTGCTCTAAAAAGTTCACAGAAAGGTACACACAGAATTTACATCTCAAAAATAGGTAAACAATTCAAGGACTCCGTTATAATTTTAAATTTTTCATGTTTACAATGCTTCCTTTAGCAAATTTTAATGCGGTTAACTTTTATACGTATTTTTTTTAATTCGAGCAGTTGTCGAGATTGTGGATAAATTTCCAGAATAATCCTTAACTACCGGTTTATTTTCTGATTTCCAAAATATAAAAGATTTCATCCGGGCTATATACAAAGTTTAAATTTAACGTTCACAGACAAACAAAGAAATCTAGATGTCATTGTGAAATTAATCAGAATCAATTCATGTATACTTAAAACGTGTATTGCGGTTAAAGTTCTACGTTTATTAATAATATTATAACATTATTTCCATTTCTCTTGTATACAACAACAAGAGGAAAAGAAAAATACAACCCAATATCCACTATTATAATAGTTATGTTATCTATAAATTATATTGTTGATTAACAAATATTTTATATTTTCGTTAATGCAAGATCATTTCGGGATAATCACGACAATATGACGCGTTTCTTCAATCCACATCTTAATTCCATCTCAAGCATATATCCTCTAGTCGGCTGCAACAAAGGGGCCGCTTGAAGTCTTATATCCTTAGCTTTCAAATCTTGTTTTACTCTGTACGTACGTAGAAATGTTGTCAAAAACAACATCATTGACATCATCGCATAGCGATAACCTTAAGTTATAATTAATACATAATTAGAATACTAATATAGTAAACAAACATAAATTAATAAGAAAAAACATTATTTTCTAAATTATTAGCTACTTCTTACCAATACAATTTCTTGAACCAGCAGCAAATGGTATATATGCATACGGATGTCTATTTTGAACTTCTTCCGGTAAGAATCTATCCGGATCAAACTTTAACGGATCTGGCCATAATTTTGGATCTCTATGCAAGCTCAATATTCCAATTGTAATTGATGTACCTCTTGGTACTGTACAGGTAGCTAGCAGATATGTTATTAATTATTATGTACATTACAATTATAATAGTAAATGTCATACTTAATTTTACGTCGTCTGTTGCAGTTCGAGCAAATATGAGACCTGCTGGAAATAGTCGCAGAGTTTCCTTTATTACTCGATTCAAATATTTCATCTTTGGCAAATCTTCAGAAACAACAGGTCTATCAGTATTTCCAAATATGTCTACCAGCTCAACGTATACTTTTTCCTGTAATGAAAAGGAAGATGTAACTACCAGAATGTATTTGAGATAATTGGAATAGTGACTATATTTGTTATATTTTCAAACCCGTGCAAACATTTTATCGAAACCGCCGAGCTGAGCACTTTACCAACTGAGCTATGGTGGTGTATGCTCAAACTAACAGTAAATTAAATTAGCCTGTGAAAAAAATGAGATTATTTTCCGGGTTATATACAAATTTTAAATTTAATATTTATATATGCTTGAATTTCATTGTACATAAAAATATGATGGCAATTGAGGTTCTATGTATTTACTTCGAAAACAAATGTAACTAATGCAATTGTATATAGTGGAAGGAAATTTGTATTTTTAAGTGCTTGAATCGGGAAGTTGGATCTTCTGTGTTAGTTGAAAATCGAAAAAATCAGTAAAATCGAAATATAGCTTCCCATGAAAAGTGCATAACAGTGCTTTTTTGGTGCATTTCGAATGCACCGCTACACTATTTTTAAAATATCTCCGGGTATATTGGTCGAAAAAAATAATGTAAATAACAATATACTCGTAAGTTAATAGACTATCGAAAAACTATTTCTATTTTACTAATAATGCAGTAACTAAAGTAAAAATCATCGGATCTTTACAAAATTGGAAAAAAAAAGGTATTTTTATATTATAAATTTTGACCATTTTTAGCTCACCGTACGAAGTACCGAAGAAGCTAAAGCATTCGGTCGTGTGTCTGTAGCATTCTCGGATTAACATTTTCATTAACAAAAAGTGTCTGTCTCGTCGCCCTGAATTCAAAAATATATATAACTTATATACTTGGATGTTCGTCGTCGCTCGCTCGTAAGACCAAATTTGTGCCCTGTACTCCTCTGAAGATACCATAGCGATTCTCACCAAATTTAGTACACATATTATTTGGTATCCAATTTGAATCTGCTCGAAGTTCAAATCCAATCGCCTGCCTACTTCACGAGTTATAGGGCCCCGAAATTTTGACCCCCCATTAATACCGCCCGTATAAAAATAATTAAAGCACTAAAAAATTTTACTACAAATTTTAAGATATTTTATGTTCTACAAATTTTTTTCATATTGTTAACCCAAGGCCCGAAAAAAATTTAATATAATAATTTTGAATTTTAAAATATGCACATCTTTTTCTTTATCAATATAATCTACAAATAATTGTAAGACTTTTTATATCAATAATATTTTATCATATTATAAAATGATAAAAGATAATATAAAGTGCCATCTATGGCCGGATAGATTAACTAATTTAGCCAACAATTGATGACATTACAGTTCCCTATATTATTATGCTCGCTACTTGTTTTTATTAGCTCGCCGTACGAAATCCCAAAGGAGCTAAAGCATTCGGTCGTGTGTCTGTAGCATTCTCGGATCAAATAATTTCCTTAACAAAAAGTGTTTCTCTCGTCACTCTGAATCCAAAAATATATATAACTTATATACTTGAAGGGCAGTCGTCGCTCGTAAGACCAAATTTGTGCCCTCTGCTCCTCTGTAGGTACCAATGCGTTTTACACCAAATTTGGTACACATACTATTTGGCATTCCATTTAAATTTAAATCCAATCGCCCGTATACTTCTCGAGTTATAGGGTCCCAAAATTTAAAGCCCCCCTTAAATACTGCCTTTATAATATAATTAAAACATTCAAAAATTTTACTAAAAATTCTAAGATATTTTATGTCTACAAGATTTTTTCATATTGTTAACCCAAAGCTAGAAAAAAAATTAAATATTATAATTTTGAATTTTAAAATATGCACAATTTCTTTTTATTAAAGTAATCTACAAAAAATTGTAAGACTTTTTATATTCATAACATTTTTTCAAATTGTTAACCAAAAGACCATAATAATTAAAAACCACTGCTCGCATCGCATATCTTACCTAAATGCGAGCTGGACGCATCGGTGCGTAGTATGTACCGAGTCTTGTTTTGAATCTAATGTTTAATGAAATAAAATTAAAGAGAGCTATTATTCATCTGTATATTTGTCTTTTGCTCTCTATGAAGTGATAATAACAAATATTTTCGAAACCAAACCAAGCCATTACTAGTGTTATAGTTATATACCTGAATTTCATCATAAGCTCCAAGCATCATTAAAATAAAACTCAATGCAGATGACGTTGTTTCAGCGCCCTGTACAAATAGCATTTTAAAATCAATACATTTCAATGTTTCTATATTTTAATTATGCAGTCTTACAGCAAGCAGAAATGTAAAAACTTCGTCAACTAATTCTGAATCAGTAAATTTACTCCCACTCATTTCTATCATATAATCAAGTAAAGGTTTCCGTTTCGTAATTATTAAATCTAAAATATATAAAATTCGATTAAGCATTTTCTCGTATGAAGATATTAAAGTGGCATTTGTATAACAAGAATTTTTAACCTGATACTGGTTTATGTTGTGTAGCTTTCAGTTTTTCTTCATATACTTTTCTTCTTTGCTTCACAATCTGAAAGACATCATGTTTTTAAAAAGAATATCATCTTAGTAACACATATAACAGATACACCGTCTAATGATATAATATGGAAGAAAAAAAATAAAAGTTCATCTTCCTCCGCTAGGAACAGCATTATTTATATTTTAGAACTATCTTCAACTACTGGCAAATAATGGCACTATTGGCGCTTTGCAGAAAATTACTATATTATTGACAAAATCTTAGCGTTTCTGGTTCTTGGTTATCACAATATAAACAGAGTTTGAATTCTGATCGGTTACAGTTGATCACCATGTATTTCTCCGCAATGAAAGATCTGCTTCGCCAGTAATCGTAAGCAAAGACAAGAACTACAGCCCGGTTCTCAGCTAATCGGCTGACTAGCGATATCTCTTAAGGATTGTTTACAGCGAAACACTTAGTAATTAAGCTTAGAAAATTACAAATAATAATCTAGTTTGTATTATGACAAGCAAGGTTAACATTCAAAGCAACAAAACTAACACAATTTATTATAAATTTTGTTGCTGTGAACGTTAGCATTGTATGTTTTACAACAAACTGGAATTATTACTTATAATTTCTAAGCTTAATTACTAATTCTTTAGCTGTGAACAATCCTTTATGCTTAATGTGAACAAAATATTGTTCTTCCAAAAGCATATATATATAATGGCGTATCTGTTAGTCATTTGTGATCTGGGGTAATATTATATCAAATAACTTTTAAGGTGCTTACTGAGAATGCAAAACTGCGTGATTCCCTGACACACTCGTTAAATTTCTTAGATATTGGTAATAAATTAAATACTACATCGAGATAGTACCATGGTCGAACCAATCTCAGAAATCCAATTTTTGCGGCACTAAAATATATTTTCAATTTAGTCATAACAGAAAATCTATTAATTATATCTTTAATCATGCTATGTGCTATTTTATGAAACGAGTGGTGAACGTGTGCAACATTGGAGTAACTAAATCATTATACTACTGTCATATCTATTTACATATTTTAAACTACTGATGTTTTTAACTCATTACCGCTCAGTGCCATATCCATAGCACACCATAGCAAATATTGCATTTTAAATAAAATACATTAATTTTAAATTTAAACGTGCTGCCCTATGTATGACACTGGGCGGTAATGGGTTAAGGTAGAAAATTATAAAAACATTATTAAAGATGAAAGCATTTGTTGGAATACCAAATTTATTGTTGCAATCATACAACAATTACCTCTTATACTATGAGAATATTTTATTATTTTTATTATAATATAATTTGAAAAAAAAAAATTGTTTATAGCCTCTGAGCTCACAATTTGGAGAAACTTTCTAGAAATAAAATATCTTAATTTTCTTTGAAAAATAATCTAAAATTTAAACAAGATTCGGTACATACAAAGCACCGATGCGTTCAGCTCACCTTATAGGTAAGATATATGATGCGAGCAGCGGTATTCAATTATTATGGCCTTTTGGTTAACAATTTGAAAATATATTATTGATATAAAAACTCTCACAATTCTTTGTAGATTACTTTGATAAAAATAAAATTGTAGTGGATCTTTTAAAATTCAAAATTATAACATTTAATCATTATTTTCGAGCTTTGGGTCTGAAGAAAAAACCTTGTAGATATATAATATCTTAGAATTTTTTAATAGAATTTTTATGGGTTAAAATTATATTTATAAGGGCAGTATTAAGGGGGGCTCCAAATGTTGGGGCCCTATAACTCGAGAAGAATGCGGGCGATTGGATTGAACTGCGAGCGGACATAAATGGGATGCCAAATAATATGTGTGAATCGCTTTAGTACCTTCAGAGGAGTAGAGGGCACAAATTTGGACTTACGAGCGAGCGACTAACATCCAAGTATATAAGTTATATATATTTTTGGATTCAGGGCGAAAAGAAAAACACTTTTTGTAAAGGAAATTATTTGATCCGAGAATGCTACAGGCACACGACCAAATGCATTAGCTTCTTCGGTACTTCGTACGGCGAGCTAAAAACAAGGCACCTATGCGTTCCGTTCCCCTAATAAGTAATATATGCGATGCGAACAGCGGACTCCACCTACTACGCCCTTTTTAAATTAAAAAATATTTGTTTATATATATATATATATCTTACAATTTCTATGTAGATTATTTTGATATAATTAGAAAAAGAAATCTTAAAATTCTAAATTATAATTTTTAATAACTTTTTATGACCATTGGGTTCACAGTATGAAAACATCTTGTAGACCTAATATATCTAAAAAAATTGACTGTTTAATTTTTTTTATAAGGGCAGTACTAAGGGGAGTTCTAAATTTTGGGCAATTTAACTAGGGAAGTATATGGGTGATTGGATTAAAACTGCAAGCGGATTCAAATGGAATGCCAAATAATATGTATAGCAAATTTGGTATAAATCGCTCCGGTACCTTCAGAGGAGTAGAGGGAGCGAAGACTAACATCCATGTATATGACAAACACTTTATAACTCGCCGTATGAAATACAAAAGAGCTAAAGCAGTCGGTCGTGTCTGTAGTATTCTCGGATCAAAAAAGTTCCTTAACAAAAAGTGTGTTTCTCGTTGCCCTAAATCTAAAAATATATATAACTCATATATTTGAATGTTAGTCGTTAGACCAAATTTGTACCCTCTACTCCTCTGAAGGCACCGGAGCAATTTACACCAAATTAGCTACACATATTATTTGGCATCCCATTTGAATCCGCTCGCAGTTTAAATTCAATCGCCCGTATTCTTCTCGAGTTACAGGACCCCAAAATATATTGCCCCCCTGAATAGTGTCTTTATAAAAAAAATTAAAACACCAGGAAATTTAACTAAAAATTCTAAGATATTTTATATCAACAATATTTTTTCATATTGATAACATAAAGGCCATACAAAATTATTAAAATTACAATTTTGATTTTTAATAATTGCATTAATTATTTTTTATTAATTAAAAAAAAATTTAAGACTTTTTATATCAATAATATTTTTTCAAGTTGTTAACCAAACGGCCATAATAATTCAAAACCGCTGCTCGCATCGTATATATTGCTTATAAGGCAAGCTGAACGCATAGGTGCGTTATACCTAAACATGTTGTTAGTGAATTTTTTTGATCAGATAATGCTACAGACACGAGCGATTGCATTAGCTCTTTTGTACTTCTTACGGCGAACTAAAAATGTTATCTAAATTTTGGGGCTCTATAACTCTGGACCTGTTCGGCATCAATGGTATCATTAAATATAGATTAGAAAAATCTTGTGTTTAAGAAGCATTTAAACAATTTTTATTTAATATCAATTTCGCCTTGAATTGCTCTGAAAGAAAATAAGGCATTTTGATAATATATTATTCAAAATTATATTAGAATAAAATTATTGAAGATATACTATGAATTAACAAACATACACAGTCGATTCATGCCTTTTTCACACCAAGATTTTAATATAGAATGGTAAAGTGCAGCTGACTGTAAGTGTTAGTGTGTTTGCGCATGACATAGCTTCAAGTACGTCTAACTTAAAGACGAATATTTGCGTCTTAAACTGAGATCACGTGGTATTCGTTGCCAACTAAAAATATAGCCTTGAAAATACGTTTATCTACGTATTTATAGGTAACATATATGTTAATATATGATATGACTTTTTTTTTTAATGACAGCGAGAACTGTTGCCAACCTAAGAATAAATATGTAATTATAGATGGTAGCACGAATTTCAAGACTTAAAGAAAACTTAATATAACCCTGGCTTAAAGTCTTGGTGTGAAAAGGGCATCAGGCAAAGTTAAATCATGTTTTTTCGTTAGTCTCGATTTTGAAAATTTTCATAATGTCAATACTTATACATTCCTAAAAGAAAGTAAATATATTTTATGGAGGAAATTGACCTAGACCGAGACTTTTTCGCAGTGACATCTTGCTGCAATACTAAGCGGCATAATGAATACTGAACGATAAACGTGTTTGCATAATTACATACCTCATACACCAGTCAAGAAATTTGGATTTTTTTTCTTGTGCATTAACTTTTATTCCCATTAAATTTTCTTATGAAATAAAAGGAGAACTTTAATATTTTATAGATTCAAATAACTAACAATCTTACCTGATAGTGTATCAATAGTTAACCGTGATATATATTCATATATATCAATTTTCCCTTGACCAGCTAAATTTGTCATATTTTCAACAAAAATTTTATTATGTTCGTTAAATACTACCACAAATGAATTTAGTATATTTTGGTTAAAAGTAAGATTTAACATTTTTCTATGTGTTCTCCAAACCTCACCTAATATGTAATATACACATATAACTGTTGTTTTCCTAATATAAATTTTACAGTACACCTCACCTACGAAGACACTCGCGTCATTAATTTTGGAATAAAAACAAGCATAGGTACAAATTCGCCTTATAAGAAGTATAGTATTCACAGACTTAATTCGCCTTTTCTACTAATCACAGTATAACGATTGTTATAAAAGTAACAATGGCTATATAGGGATACTTTCATAGGAAAAGAGTCCAAAATCCTATGCTATACCTATATAAATACGGTTGAATATTGTTTTCTCTATCCAAAAAGGCGGTTTTTGTCAATATGAATTTTTATGTGCTTCAATTATTTTTATAAGAGCAGTATTAAGGGGGGCTCCAAATTTTGGGGCCCTATAACTCGGGAAGTGTACGGGCGAATGGATTTAAACTGCGAGCGGATTCAAATGGGATGCCAAATAATATGTGTACCAAATTTGGAGTGAATCGCTCCGGTACCTTCAGAGGAGTAGAGGGCACAAATTTGGTCTTACGAGCGACCGAGCGAGCGAGCGAGCGAGCGACAACTAACATCCAAGAATATAAGTTATATACATTTTCGGAATCAGGACGACGAGACGAACACTTTTTTCCTATCCTTGGTTGCAGTCGAATTAGTTCTTCTTGTTGGCCGAATTTACTCTTAAAGACGGCTGCAATTCCCCGGCTCATATTAAAGTCATTGGTTACACAATACGCAAGCGAGTATTCTGATGATGCCTGAAAGAGGTTTAGTTGTTTCTCGATTGTTACACCAAACTGCGCTCTTCGGGTGGCATACTGAAACATAACATCTTCAAACAATAGGTCGGGCTCCTGGACCCCTATTCTGCAATATAACAACTGTTGATGCAAGTTGATGTTGCTGCAGTTGATGACGTATAACAACAACTAACCACAAACTATGCATCAAGAAAACCGCGAAGAAATGAGACAAAAATATTCAAAATAGCAATACCACACCAATGCATCAACACCTCGACCATGGTTGATGCATGCAGCAACACCTCGACCACTGTTGATGCAGAATATCAAAAACAATGACGTCATATAGCTCTGTTCCGTAAACAAACCGCTAGATGGCAACCTAAAAATAGCAACTGTTGTTGCATAACAACTGTGGCTATTTGCTACAGAATAGGGGTCCTGCAGTTACAATTCACGAACGTGAGCTTTCGGGTTTTTTTCGTTCTCTCCAGATTATGGCGCTAATCTATTGAAATTGATGACTTTTGGCTTACCATGTGATAATTCCCAAAACATATAGATTACATCGTTTATTCGTTTGGAGACTTCATACTTCCCTTCCCCCTTCCCAGGTATTTTGCAGCTTTGGCGACAGACTACGGCGGCTTTTTGACTTGTATACCCAAATCCCCTAATTGGTATCTATCATTTACGCTATTGATATGCTAGTGCTGTTTCATTCTGTCACTTGCACGTTAGATATTCACACTCACTTGATGCTGAATCTCATCCATCCTTCGACGCAAATCGTTAACGTAATCAACCTGGGTCAAATCCTCACCCGTCTTGCTACCAAATTTTAAGTCATATGGCAACCGTAACTCTCGTCCAAATACCACACTAGCAGGAGTTTACCTCGTTGTCTAATGCATGGATGACCGGTACACAAAGAGGAATAGAATCAGATAACAATCCCAGTCTTTCTGATGATTGGAGACGACCTTCGACAAATATCTGTTAATGATATTATTCATCCTTTCGATCATCCCGACAGACTGTGGGTGAAAAGCAGTCGTTCTTGTCTTGGATATTTCCAGCAGTTGGCAGAAACTTTGGAATAATATCAATTCGAAGTCTCTCGCTTGATCGGAATGTAACTCCAAATGCAAACCAAATTGGTGTATCCATTCCCTCAGTAATTCCTCAGAGACAGTAGTAGCTTCCTAGTTTGGTAATGCTTAAGCTTCAGCCCACTTACTGAAATTGTCCATTACCACCATAATGTATTTGTTACCATTGTCTGTTTCTGGAAAAGGACCAGCCACATCTTTAGAAATTCTTTTGAATGAACCTCCGACGTTATATTGTAATTTTGGGACCTTCCTTCGTCTGGGTGGACCAATACTTGAAGCACGCACAGGACATTTCCTGCACCATTCTTTAACGTCATTCTTGCAGTACATCCAGTAGAACCGCTCGCGCACTCTTACCAAGGTTTTCCTCACTTCGAAGTGTCCTCCCTTGTCCTGGAAAACAACAATTGTTTTCGCAGCTGTTTCGTTTTGGATTTTCCAGAATTCGTTTTAGAGTCCGTTTTCCACGGTCATTGAGTTCCACGTTACACAATAAGACTAAATTGGGTGATTCTGGAGCGATTTCTTCCCAAATTGGTTTCTTGTTTGACTTCTTCGATTGTAAGATGAGTTTCAAGTCTGGATTGTTTTGTTGGTCTTCCTTAATTTTCTCGGGAAGCCACTAGTTGCCCACAATGATGGTTCTTGAAACGGAAAATCCCCATCTCCTCGACTTTGCTACAAAGCTTATAATCTATTGGGAACGATCGTCTTGATAGGGCATCAGCATTCTGATGTTTATTTCCAGCTCGATGTTGAATTTCGAAGTCGTATTCTTGCTGTGTTTCGATCCATCTAGTTAGGTTAGGTTAGGTCTGGTTAACTGGCCCTCAGGGCTCTTAAACTGCATGAGCCACTTTAAAATTTCTACTTCATACAGATCATGCATCTGTATGAAGTAGAAATTTCCTGATATTCAAATATTTGTAAAAATTCCTAACAGATTTACCCAAAGCTAGTTTTTTTTCCGTCTCGTCAGGCAATAGTTGCACTTTGGCTTTGACAACACTTTAGGTGATGACTTTTTCTAGACCATCATTTATTTGCAATAGACCACCAATTACTACTTTACTGGCATCCGTGTAATACAAGGTGTCCTTGTGGGAGAGGGTAGTTGAGAACTGGTGTGCTTACCAAGAAGTGTTTCAGTTTTTCAAATGAAATCTGGCAATCCTCATCCCAAATGAATGTTTCAAACAGTTTTAGTGAGCCGTGTGGGCAAACCTGGCTACGTGCGTAGTAGATACATAATCCAAAAAAAAAACTTACTTAATGTATATCTTCAGGTTCTGACTCATCTTTCACTACCATTATCTATTCCGGGTCCACTGCAATTCCATTCCCAGAAACCACATATCCAAGGTAAATTTAATTACTGTGTTGTCCAACTTTACTCAACCTCTTGTCAATTTTTTTCAATTTATTCTAGAGCTATGTATAAAACTTATTTTTTAACGTGTTTAGTTTGTAAGTCTTTCAAAGTGCTTCTCCTGTTTCCGTCGCGTTATTTTAGTATCCCGATTTCTTTGTAGTTTAATATTTTATTTTTGTGTAGATGTGAATAGCCCATGAGGCTGATACACCATTAATTTTAAATCCTATCCTATCCGGAAAAGTTGGCATTTCTTCGAGCCAAACTTTAGATTGGTTACCCTAAATCTCTTTAAAGCGATGACCAAATTTTTCAAGTGTTCCTCGAATGTTTTGCCGACCACTATAATTTTGCAAAAATACACCAGGCAAGTTTTCCATGACAATTCATTCAGTATCTTCTCCATTAGACGTTCAAACGTTGCCGGGGCATTGCACAACCCGAACGGCATTATTGTAAACTGCCAAAAGCCTGTGCTGATGGTAAATGCAGGCTATTCTCAGTCTTTGAACAATAAACCAACCAATATCCACTATTCAAATCCTGTGTTGAAAATAACTTAGAACCTGCAAAAATATCGTCAATTCGGCAAATGGTTAACTGTCTTTCTTTTTTACAACATTAAGGTAGTTCTAGTGTACCGAAACTGACGCTCGGAGAAAGAAAAAGATAGAAACTTGGCAACACTGTTAGCGATATATTTCATGTAGTTATTGATTAGTTACATCCTCAACCACCTAGCCTTCCTTAGATCACGATATATTCAATTTTTCATTTATCTGTTTACAACTTATAATATTCTCAAGAATATTAATACGAAGAATAATGTTTTTTTTTTAAATAATGTTAATTAATTATTAAATGTGTATGTATTATTTATTCACATCATAAAATAATAAAATAAGCGTTTTATACCTATTATGATTTGAATATCATGAATTGTTAACAGGTTGTTGGTTATAGTGAATATTGAAATACCGCGCCACAGTGCAGTGTTGCCGCTATAAATTAGGATCCTTAATTTTTCGTAAAGACAAGACTTTGCCTGGCTATATATGCATTACTAAACAATAAAAATCTTTCTCCTTTTGATACAATATACGTGGATAGTTCTAGAACATCATATTTGTTTTTTCAAATTAAACTGTAAATTTTTAATAGTACACGAACCAAATATGTGCGATTCTGAATGACGATCGCCATAAGCCCCGTGTATAAAAACTCAACTTTACAAGCGAATACATTTGTTCACAGGCGATGAATGTGTTTCATATTTTAACAGGATGCGTATGACTATCCCTTGTTTACGTGCGCCGAGGTTTATTCAGATCTGTAAAAATATTGTTCACCCTAGCACCACTACCTTAAAACACCGATAGTCTTTACAGAAAGAAATTAATTCATCTTTCTTCTTCACCAGTACCACTGGTAAAGCGCACGAGTCACTGAAAGGTTCAATCACATCATTTGGACTAATTTCTTGAACAATTTGTTCTGTATCTTCACGCTTCGCCAGCAGTAACCTTCTTGTGGCCTGACGTATGAATCGTGCATCGCCGGTATCGATTTTACCCGGAACTATGTTAGTTCTTTTTTGACCATCTTCAATCTCGAAAACATCTTGATATTGACTGATAAGAAGTTTTGCCTGTTTCACTTGTTCTGCAGTAAAAACTTTTTTTTTGAGATCTTGAGAGTTTGGCTTGTGTACTCAGTCAGTTTTAGATTGCGAACCACAACAGACACTGTTGCACAATTTCCTAACATAGTACCCTATTTCAAGGTCACTGGATGATAATTAACATTCATTAGACGCACTGGTATCACTTCTTCACATTGATTTAAAGTCTTTCCAATAAAAACGCCTGTTCGAATCTCCTCACCACCGTTCTCCGGTTCTATCATATAGATATTACCACGGTGGAAATTACCATCAAGACGTGGTTTCACAATAATCTCGGGAGGTCTGATCTTCTACCAGGGGTACACGTGCAACGGTATTTTTCCACGGGTGTACAACGAGCTCTTCTTCGTTGATGTACATTACGCCACGCTTTGAATCCGAATTCGTTTATAATGTCCATTCCGAGGATGAATTCATCTTCAATGCCAGCTACCAGAGTACGATGATTAATTGAAGTTAAAATTTGGGTCTTAAGAGCCACTGTGCGATCAAGTAATGACTAACATTCAAGTTGTATACATTTTTGAATTTAGGGTGACGAGACAAGAATTTGTCGTTAAGGATATTTTTTGTTTCGAGAATGTTACAGATATATATATATATATATATATATATATATATATATATATATATATATATATATATATATATATAATATAATATATATATATAATATAATAACCCAGAAATGTTTGTTTGTATGTGAGTGTGTGTAGAACACTTTTTTTGTAAAAATGCAAATTTGCATAGACGGGGATCGAACTCACGACCTCCAGGGTAAGAGGCGAGAGTCTTAGCCACCATGCCATGGCAACAGATAAGAATTTTATATATAATATCAAATAGTTTATACTGAAATAAAAGACTACACACAGCAATTAAGAAAAACCATCAGGTCTATCTAGTTCGCGGAAAATCCACTATGGGGGCATTGCAAACTGGAAGTTTTCTAATCAAGTAATCTGCCCTACGTAAAAATAAAAGGTTATACGTCAGAATAATTCAAATGTCAATTTTAAATATATTCCGAATCTTCAAAATGCATATCGAGTTGTGTACATTATGCCATTGTGTTTTAGCATAGGATCCATTATCACATTTAAACTGCCGTGGTGCTGCAAAATTCAGAATCTAACCATATATTTTTTTGAATAATCGATTCAATTAGAAAACCGAAACCGTAAGTAAATTTATAATCCCGATTTTTGTGTAATAATAAATGCATGGAGACTGTTTTAATGCACGTGTACAAATGTTCAAAATATTGTTTGTATTATTTAGTTCGCAGTAATACCGCAGTTACAACATCTAATAAAAGCAATAGAGAAATTATGAAATAATATTGAATTTTTGAAGAGGTAGCAAATCTAGCGCCGGTTTTTTTTACTAAGGTACATCTGTCACACGGTGCCCATATATATATATATATATATATATATATATATATATATATATATATATATATATATATATATATATATATATATATATATATATATATATATATATATATATATATATATATATATATATATATATATATATATATATATATATATATATATATATATATATATATATATATATATATATATATATATATATATATATATATATATATATATATATATATATATATATATATATATATATATATATATATATATATATATATATATATATATATATATATATATATATATATATATATATATATATATATATATATATATATATATATATATATATATATATATATATATATATATATATATATATATATATATATATATATATATATATATATATATATATATATATATATATATATATATATATATATATATATATATATATATATATATATATATATATATATATATATATATATATATATATATATATATATATATATATATATATATATATATATATATATATATATATATATATATATATATATATATATATATATATATATACATATATATATATATATATATATATATATATATATATATATATATATATATATATATATTAACTGCAGCTATGACGTAGATTATTTCGTAAGTGAGATATACGTTAGTTCATTTTTACCGTTAGCAGTAAATAAACCTTCGTTGAGTGCACTCTTAAAAATGTCGTACATCTCGCTTTTTTGCACTAATTTCGCATGATTTAAAATAATATCTATATCTTCTGGCTCTGAGATATAAACCAGAAGCTTATTGGTTATCCAAAGTCTATATGGCGACCCATATATTATGACCATTCTAAGAACTTTTGTAACTAGCTCTATTTTGCATTAAAAAGAAATATTAAAAATATCTGTGATTGTTCATGAATATATTTATGTATAGATTACCTTCCAAACTGCCATAGAAAGTCAATGCATTCCCTAAGACTGGTAATGCAAATGGACCTTTAAGTTTCCAGGAGATTTTATATAGTTTTCTTCTATTCCAGTTGTATTTCAGGAGCCAAACACAAAAGAAACTTAACAGGCAAATACTCAAATACATTTTCAGTATAATAAAATAAAAATATGTGTTATAAAATATATATTCTGTAACAGTTCTACATATACAAGATGCTACTCTGACTAAAAGTAAATTGCTTATATACAGTAGGTATCGCTTTGTTAACTTTGACGTTACAATCAAGGTCTTATTATGAAAATAAAGTTGAAAAGGATGTTTAGTATTAATAAAAAGAATGATAATTTGTGATTTATATTTTTATTATGATTTATTTTAAACTGCATCACAATTTTTTTAATAATTGTAAAAAGTAACAAAACATGATTTATTTCTAAGTACACCGAGAATTATGTTTTGTAACAAATAATGCATATAGATGCTGGATCAATAATTACCCGTGTTTGAAGACAGGTGGCGTTGCTGAAAGAAATTGACATTACCGTCGTGTACTGCCATCTGTCAAGCGACACCATACTAAATTTCAGACTGATTCATACGTTACTTTTTATTTGGCAGCAAGTTTTATCACACGTCTATCGTGTTTCTCAATAAAATGGAAATGAGCAATATCGATTCGTTTATTTTGGGATGGAAAATCATGAAAAAAAATATAGCGTAGTTGGTTGCTATCTATGGGGACCCTTCACCAACTATGACAATTTTAACGTGGTTGTACATCTGTTTTGGATGGGGAGCACCCAGGCCGCTCGGCAGACGTGGTTACCGAGGAAATCGTTGAAAAGGTCCACAGATGATTTTTACTGATCGCCGAACTAAAGTTCGCGAAGTAGCAGAGGCCGTAGGCGTGTCGTACGGAACGACAATACATATTTTACATGATAAGTTAAGAGGAATCCCCATGGTTGGTCGTCCTTACAGGTCGGTGTAAAGGGGGAAGCGCACGAATATCGTAGCGCCATAAGAGCCAATGCTATTTACTACTTGAAGCATTCTAGTTGAAGCGTTCGTTTGACCCTTAAAATACTTGCTAATACAATTTTTTGAATACAACTTTTAGAATATTCCGGTAGAAAAATAGTCAATGTATGCTTGTCTAGTTTTGAATTTTTAAATTTGTCATCTCAATAAAAACTATGTAGATTTGAAAATAGGGTAAATAAAGAACAATCTAAAAAAAAAATCGAAGCAAAATATTGAAAATCAAAAACTAGAGAAGCATAGAGCGAAGTATTGGCTATCTGAAAAATAGAAATTTCATTCATTTTAATGTTGTAATAGAGGAGTTTTAAGGGTTCGACGAAACCTTGTTTAGCTATGTTTTGCTATGTTTGCAGCGGGTATGGGGATTCCTCTTAAGGATGAGAAAGGTGTCGGCCCGATGGGTGCCGCGATTGCTCACGGTGGACAACAAGCGGATACGGCTGTCAATGTCGAAGGATTGCAAGAACTGCATTACGAAGTGCTTGTGCAGCCACCGTACTCGCCCGACCTGGCTCCCAGCGATTTTCTGTTCCCCACCATGAAAACGTGGTTCGGAGGGAAAATGTCAGCTCAAACAAAGAGGTTACCGCCGAGACAGAAGCGTATGTTGAAGAGTTTGACAAATCGTATTTTTTGGAGGGGTTAAAGAAATAGCAGAAAATGTTGGGGAAAGTGTATCGTCCTAAAAGAAGATAACGTTGAAGAATTCAAAAAAGAAGTGAAAAACTTGCATCTTCTTTTCAAACACGAGTACTTCTTGATCCACTGTATATGCCTTCATCTCGCCGTACTATCTATTTGGGGGATTATACTAGGGTCACCCGTGGGCACCATGTGCCCATATGATATACAGAACATAGGTCAGTTTTGACTGATGGCGAATCTTCATGTAATTTAATAATAATTAATTAATTAATAATAATTACACAATACAAATTTCCACATCGCAAATATTAATAAAGAATTGAGATTAACTAATCGATCGCTTATCATGCACTGCGTAACATTCGATAAATTTAAACTAAGATTTATATATACTAAGTTTTGTTAAACTTTGATTTTAACCTTGTATGGTACAACTGGACATAAGTGTTGTATCATTAAGATAGTTTCCTTAATTGTATTATTACACAAAAAGCAGGATTATAAATTTACTTACGATTGCTGTTTATTATTTGATTCGATTATTCAAATCCTTTTTACACAACATTTTTAATGATTTGACATTTGATTCATTATTGTTTTTGAATTAAATAATAATTTCATTTTCTGGCATTCGGGTTCCCCAACATGAAATCGTGCTTCGGGGGGAAAAAATCAGCTCAAATAATAAGGTTACCGCCGAGACAGAAACGTATGATGAAGAGTTTGACAAATCGTATTTTTAGAGGGTTTTAAGAAATAGCATACACGTTGGGAAAAGTGTATCGTCCTAAAAGAAGATAATGTTGAAAAATTAAAAAAGAAGTGAAAAACTTGCATCTTCATTCCAAACACGGGTACTTTTTGATCCACCGTATATGCCTTCATCTTGCCGTGTTATCTATTTGGGGGATTATATATATATATACATATATATTTATTTATTTATGTAGAAAATATGTTTTTAACCTTTGATGTTTTTATAGAAGTAAACCTATTATAATCTATGAGATATTGCATAAAAATATAATACATATAAAGCAACCCCCTGCCATAATAATAATGAAAATAGAGTTGTGATATTTTATTCAACACATTACCCATAAACAACATAATCACTTATTTTTGAACAGCTAAAATGATAAAAAACCGGAATAAAAACGAAAACAAATGTTAGAATACATAATTACTTTCTTTTGCAGAGTAATAAGTAAGTATTGTAATCATGAAAAACCCATAAACAACATAATCACTTATTTTTGAACAGCTAAAATGATAAAAATCCGGAATAAAAACGAAAACAAATGTTAGAATACATAATTACTTTCTTTTACAGAGTAATAAGTAAGTATTGTAATCATGAAAAATTTCGAACTCGAGTTTTCAACGGATATACACGTTTAGACCTTCCCTGAATCGAATGTGACTATTTTCGGAATGACGTCTGTGTGTGTATGTGTCTGTGTGTGTGTGTGTGTCTGTGAACGCTCTAGAGCCAAAACTGTCGAACGAAGAATTATGAAACTTCAAACTTAAGACTTGTATATGCCCTACATGTGCACCTCTTATTTTTGAAAAGAATATTCAAACCGGAAGTGCATGTTTACTCTATACATTTTTTGTTCTATCTCCAATATCACTAGAACGGCTACACTTACGGCAAATATAGTTATGTTCATAATGAAAGATATTAATATTTCGCACAACTTTTGTTTGTGTCATTTCTTCAATAAATGTGCCAGTTGCGAGAAAAATGCTACGAAACATTATAAATATCTTGTTTACCTTGCCATGGATTCGCATGTAGCTTATAAAATCGGATCATCTGTTATTTTGACAGGAGAACAAAATAGATAAATTAGATAAATGACATTTCTGAATATTTCTGTAGAGTATTGGTTAGTTTGATAGCTGGTTTTGGTTATATATATATATATATATATATATATATATATATATATATATATATATATATATATATATACATATATATATACATAAATATGGACATATATATATATAGACATATATATACATATATATACATATATATATATATATATATATATATATATATATATATATATATATATATATATATATATATATATACAGTCGAATTTTTAAAAGAAGTCACTTCAAGGTCAAACATACACCATACGACTCAAGATTTTAGCCCCGCCCATTTTGTTAATTGCAGTGGTGTAGGTCATTAGGCACATAATAAACTTTTAATTTTTTTGAAAGTAATAACACAATATTGAACGAATAGAACACACGAAATCGATCAAAACGAAGTAAAAATTGCACAAACTAAGAACTGACAGAAGCAGAAACAATTGCACAATAATGTGGAAATACGGTAGAAATTTCGTCGAACGCCTATGTGTTCAATAAAAAATATGATATAATACCGAACATATGTTATACATACATTGCGTTGGACAAAACAACGATTGACTAGCGAAGGATGTCTGTACTCTATTCGGAAATCACGAAAACCCGCGCGACATATGGGTACTCTATCCATCCTTCTCTTATGCATACAAACATGAGAGAGAAATAAACACGCTATTAGGTATCCGTGGTTCATACCGTTGACCTTGAAGTGACTTCTTTTAAAAATTCAACTGTATATATCTATATCTAGTGAAAACTGCGTAAAAAAAATGTCGAGTGCAGGCCACTCCAGATATTTTGAATTTATTTTAGATATAATTTATTGATAGAAAATATCTTAATTTATTATATAATTTTTTTTTAATTTTCAAAACTGTATAATAGAAATTAAGGAGGGTTCCACATTTGGGTGCTCTATAACTCCGGATGTATTAAACCAATTAGATTTCAAATGTGACAGGAGCTTCATGAATATTGGAAAAATATAATATACATACACGTGTATATATATTTTTATAATCAGGGAGACGAAGGAAACACACGACCAAATACTATAGATTAAAGTTTTCACCATTCAATATCAACGTAGTTGTAACAAAAGTTGCTAGAAATATTTTACACGCACACACACGAATAATAAACTGAGAGAATAGTGAAAACTGATATTGCCATTAAAATTTTGATATTTTTTTGTAATCACAATAATAATAATCTCTCGTAAATTTTTCGAACTCGACATTCTATTGGAATACACAGTTATCCTAAATTGATATTGACTTTATATGATATGACGTCTATTTATGTGTGAATCTGTAAACGGTCTACCACAAAAAGAAATTTAGCTCGCCGTATTATCTATTCAGTAGATGATATTATATATAAATATATATACATACGAGTATATGTCTCAGCATGCGAGCACCATGGGGCGACACATCTCGCGCACGCTTCACATGAATGGGAATTGTGCGAGATTCAGATAGAGTCTCACTCTCAATGTATTGAACAAGGTAAAGATAAAATTCATAAAGGCGCTTTGTAAGCGCTGGGGTTTTCCAACCTTACATATAACTTAAAACATAACCTAACTTCTCCATGAATAATAGGTTATGCATTTTTGGATTCTTCATTCATTTCTAGAAAAAAATTGTTCCTAGCATTTTCTTGTAAAAATGCTTTGTTTTCGCAAGAAATCACAGGAACACTTGCGAAAAATTTGTTAAATTTGCGAAAATTTGATTACTCCTCACATAAGGGTATATCATCAATGTCAGCAATGTCAACTCAATTTAAACTCTTCAATTATTGCAATATCCGTATCCACTTAGTCTTGTTAAGCTTATTATTAAAATTCCTGTATTTCCTGCATTTATAATGATTATCTTTTTTAGAATTTTTTTGTTATATTGTTAATATTTAGTATATATAGCGACAGAAAATTATTTCAAATTCATTCAATCCAAACTACCTTCGTTAAACAAATTTACATTCTACATAGGAGTAAATAAATATTCAAAATGAAATTCACAGCTATATTCGCAATTTTCTTCGTTTTGTTCGTTAGCTTGGTGGTAAGTAAATTTATTTTATATATATGTATGTTATATATCAACCCTGTTCAAAAAATTTGTATATATTATTTTGTATTTATTATTTTATAACTGAGTTTACCCGTGGGCTCCTTGTGCCCATATTATGTACAGTCCAATCTTCATCGATCTAATAATAATTGTGTACATTTTAATATAACTTACGGGGGTAGTACACTGTGTACGTCGGAAAAGTAAGTCATTTTCGTTAATTTTTTTTGGCATTAAAACTCTCAGGGAGGGCAAATGTTTTGTAACCCATTTGTTAATCATACTTTGATCTACAATTTGTATTTTTTGCAACTTCATTGGCGGCCCTCCGTGGCCGGTACACCAGGAAGACCAAAATCTGCGTGGTAAAATACTCCTTCCCATGTGATGCTGGTACAAAAATCGAACTAAATCCTGATTAGTAATGATATTTTGGTTAGAAATACGTATTCCGATTTTTTTTAAATTGATTTTTTCAAAAGTTGTGGCCTTATGAAAAAAAAGTCAATTTATTTAACACAAAAAATGCTTACAAAATCGTGGATTAAAAATCCATTTTTGAAAAAATCGAAAATATGGATACGTATTTCTAAGCAGAATTTAATTCTGAACAAGAAAACCTAGGCGACATCCAAATTTAATGTAAATTGTTTAGAGTTATTTCCCACGCAAGTTTGAAGAAACCAGTTTCGAGACAAACGCGTTTAAAGATAGTTTCATTTTTCCCGTGCGCTCAAATGCTCTCTCAGCGCGCTGGTACCTATTTTAGAAATTCGCTTCCTAAAGTGGTAAGGAATATTCTGGCGGACTTGGAATTCTTACTAAATTAAAATATACATTCCAAGGAACATTTTTAGCAAAAAAAAAACATTTTTTTGAAACATCACAGTGTACTCCCCCCTTAATAATACAAACAATATTTAAAATATTTCGAACGCGAATAAAGACAATTTCCATGAATTGTATTAGTAGCATTATCATTTTATCTCTTCATAAAGCAGGATTACAAATATACATACTGCTTCAGGATTATAAATTCACTACTACAATTTTGTATTTTAGATTATATATCACTAAACTTTCATTTATAATACTTTTATTCGTTTGACGTATGAATTGTTTTAGGACTTTGAATTAAATAAGTAACCAGTGATGGGGCTAGACTTTGAATTTAGCGGTGTCACAGCAATTTTAAAAGTGATAAATGCCCATATGCTAATTATTAATAATAATTATGAAATTTAAAATATGTTTGCCCGCCCATCAAATGTTTGGAAAATCTTTTCAAGATTGTAGGACAATTTTTTTATTGAACAAGCATAGGTGCAAGTACTAATGCCTTAAGCTCGTCCTATTATCTGTTCAGTGGATAGTTTAATTATTTTATTTTTATAGAAAATATTTTTTATCCACTGATTTTTAAAGAAGAATACCTCTTTATAACCACTGAATATTTAAAAAAATAAATGTACAAGATAATAATGGTATTGTTACCGATTGATTGCAACAATATACTTTTAATGCGATCACTACAATTTCAATCATTAAATTTCTTTTTTTTTTTTCTTGCCTTTGGGCTCACAATTTGAAAAAAGGTGTAGATATAAAAATTCTTATATGTTTATTTTATGTCTATGTGTGTGTGTGTGTCTGAATGTATGCATGCGTGTCTCTGTCTTTCCGTGAACGTTCTAAGTCAAAACTGTTGAACGTAAAATTGTGAAACTTTAAACATAAGACTTAAATATGCTCTACGCTCTATGTCTATGGTATTATGTGCGCTTCCTATGTTCAGCTCCCCGTACGAAGAAACTAAAGCATTCGGTTGTGTGTCTGTAACATTTTCGGATCAAAAAATGTCTTTAACAAAAAGTATTTGCCTCATCGCCCGGAATCCAAAAATATATATAACTTATATATTTGGATGTTAATCGTCGCTCGCTCGTATGGCCAAATTTTTGCCCTCTGAAGGTACCAGAGCGATTCACACCAAATTATTTGGCATCCCATTTGAATCCGTTTGCAGTTTAAATCCAATCGCCCGTATACTTCCCGAGCTATAGGGCCCCAAAATGTAGTGCCCCCCTTAATACTGCCCTTATAAAAATAATTTAAACACTCAAAAATATTGCTAAAAATTTTAAGATATTTTATGTCTACAAGATTTTTTCATATTATTAAGCCAAAGCCCGAAAGAAATTATTAAATATTATAATTTTGAATTTTAATATATTCACTAAAAATTTTATTTTTTTTATCAAAGCAATAAAAAGAAATTGTAAAACTTTTTATAACTATAATATTTTTCAAATTGTTTACTAAAAAGTCATAATTGTTAAAAAGCACTGCTCGCATCGCATATCTTACCTAAAGGCGAGCTGGACGCATCGGTGCGTTGTACGTAAGAGTCAGAAATGCATGTTAGCTCTACGCATTTTTTGTCCTTTCTCCAATATCACTAGAATGGCTGCACATACGTATATTTATAAAGAGAGACATTAATATTTCGGACAACTTTCGTTAGAAAAGTTTATTCAAAAAATGTACCAGTTACGAGAAATCTACTACTAAAAATCATAAATATATTATTAATGTTGCCATAAATATGTATGAAATAAATATTGAAAAACAATATTAAATATTATATTAGAATATATTGATAAGGGGAATATTAAAGAAACAATCTATATTTTATATTGAAGAAACAGTATTTGATAACGTAATAATAATTAGCTAAATGGTACAATTTCAGAGTATTGGTGTGATTTAGTTTATTTAAGATATATTTCTAGTGAAATTAGGTATAAGAAAGTCGAGTGCAGGCCACTCCACATTAACTTTAAGAAAATATAAATATCTATATAGGTATATAGATATTTATATTTTCTTAAAGTTAATGTGGAGTGACCTGCACTCGACACATAGCTCCGGCTGTTTATATATGTAATTGTAATTTAGGTTGGTCAACCTGTTGAAGTATTCAAGAAACTTTCGGCTGGAAAAATTGCCGGTGAAAAACATGGATCAAATTGCATGGCCCGTAAGTTAACAATTCTTTAACAAAAGTCTTAAGGAGAAATTCTAGTGCGTGAAATCAATAACATCGTTTTTTTTTTTTGTTAGTGGTGTGCAGATAAAATAGTTAATTGGGTTTTAAGGGATTCTCAATATTATAATCTATATAACATAGCAGTTACTCCAAACGCGCTGGTTGCAGTAGGTAAACCGAGCGCGACGCACATGTGCGTACGGGTATACAGAGTGGCAATATGACTTTCTTGTATAAGTTTCGCAAATGATCAATTAGGGAAGAAAGATCGTCTGTACAGGATATTCACGAAAGAGAAGAAGGTGTTCTTTATGGCCCAGGAATAACTGACTAAAACTGATTTTTGTTTCAAACAACTGTATCGTACGGAATCGTGTCAACCGTCAAATAACACACCTAATGCGTCATTAAGCATATAACTGCTATTATGGAATATTTTTCAAAAAATAAATTGAAAGATATTTGGACACTTTATTATTGACTCAAAAAATCATAATTCTGAAATTCCTTATTTATTCAAGTAATCTAGAAAATTGAGTAAAAAATCAAGTGCACATAACTAGAATCCCCCCTTAAGACGGTCCGCTCTAATATGTACAAATCTGAGAACTTAAATGTCATACATCTAAATTGTTAAGGTGCAATTGCAAATGCTTCTTTGTCAATATTTCGGGTTGATCTATAATGTATTTAATATAAAAATTAAATTAGCATTAATGTAAGTTTCAATATACTATTCCAGAAGCTACAACCACGACAACTGCTACTACAACAACAGCTGCTACAACAACAGCTGCTGGTTAATCATTCAAGAATATTAATATGTAATATCCAATAATCAAAATGTATTGCAAAATTATATATTATTTACAAATATAAACATATTGGAAGCAAGAAAATTTATTTTTTTGTGATTTTGCTGAAGTCCTTATATTTCATTCCAAATCACAAAAATCAAGTATGGGTACAGGCACTGCCACCAGTTCGCTGTATTTGGTGGATTTATTACTTTTATTTTCTTGGACGAAGTCTAAATGAAGTATTGTAATTATGGACAATTTTCGAACTCGAGATTTTAACGGAAATACACATGTTGACCATTATTTTGAACTTCTGTTACTTATTCTATATCTGGAAAACAACATGCATTAGAGAAAAAGTGATTCTTATAGAACTTGAAGATATTAATATTACATGCAGATTTTGTTTTTTGAAAATGGTTATTTTATGTTTATCCGGTTTCTCTAGTTACAATACATATTGATTTTGTTTCATAGCAATCGTAGGATGAATTTATAACAAAATTAAGCATTATCATTAATATAATAACCCAGAAATGTTTGTATGTGTGTATGTTTGTATGTGAGTGTGTATGTGAGTAAGTGTGTGTAGAACACTTTTTTTGTAAAAATGCAGATTGGCATAGACGGGGATCGAACTCATGACCTCCAGGGTGAAAGGCGTGACACTTAGACACTGCAACATGGCGACTGTTAATAATGTTATAAAAAATAATCAAATAGTTTATACTGAAATAAAACAATCACTACGATTCTGAAATTCAGACTGCTTTGAAATAGACAAAAACGAATCAAACGTCAGAATGAAATGTCAAAAAAGTGTTTGTGAATCTTCAATTAAATAGATTTGAAGTTTATTTAGTGTGTTATGTACTTTACACAGAGTGACATCTTCTATATTATATTGATATTGTATGTCAATGAGAAATATTAATAATTATTGTTAGTTAATAAAATTAAATTTTATTTATTCTAATTTGAAGTTTGTGAGTCGCTATTAAGCATTTATGTTAAAATGACCGACCAAAGAACAAATATAAATAAAAGTGCTACTACGTGAGCGTCAAGAACAGTATTTCAACGTACGAATTACGGAATCATTGTTTGATGTTTAATCTTAAGTTTAAGGGGAGTAGCATGTTATAATTTCAATTTTTAAGTATATAATATGAAATAAGTTCATATTATTGCCTAATTAGCATATATTTTTAGCAAATTCGTGTTTCCATACATTTATTTTAAATCATAGTTAATATTTTCACTTCAAAATGGCCAAGAAGTAGTGATTTTTGAAAATATGAGTTACGGTAAGATTCTATAGTTCGTCAAATTATAACAACTGCAAGGAAGTAAATTTATAATTCTGATTATTAGAGAAATAAAATGTTGAAGAGATAATTCAAACATATTTAGAAACATGTTTGGTTGGCAATTTTATTCTTTTATTTTTGATGGCACAATCCATTGTATTTTAGCATATAACTAATTAGCATCACTTTTAAAACTGCCGTTGTGACACTGCATCAGTTTAATACTGCAAAATTCAGAATCTAGCCTGATTATTTAATTCAAAAACAGTAATGAATCAAATGTCAAATCATTAAAAATGTTGTGTAAAAAGGATTTGTAATACATATTTTTTGAATAATCGATTCAAATAAGAAACAGCAATCGTAAGTAAATTTATAATCCTGTTTTTTATATACAATCATGGAAACTGTCTAAATGATACAACACATATGCACCATACAAGGTTTAAATCAAAGTTAAACAAAATTTAGTTTAAATTTATCGGATGTTACACAGTGTGATGCAATAAGCGATCGATTAGTTAATCTCAGCATAGTGATCTAAGAACAAAATAGCGTTCAAAAAAAGGACTCGATTTTATCTTTATTATTATTTGCGATGTGGAAATTTGTATTACTATTATAGTCAAACGATACAAAATGAAGAAAAACCGTGTTATTATTAATTAATTACATGATAATTCGCCATCAGTCAAAACTGACCTATGCTCTGTATACCATATGGGCACATGGTGCCCACGGGTGACCCTAGTAATAAATAAAGATAGCGAAAGGACAAAAACGTCGAGTGAGAGTCACTCCACCCTTATTTTATTTATATAGAGAACATTAATGAACTACTAATGTTACAATGCAAAAATCTTATTTATAACCACTGAATTTTGAAGTGATAAAATTACAATTTCTACTTTCCTTTACGAAGTAATAAGTAAGTCTTGTAATCATGAAAAATTTCGAACTCGAGATTTCAACGGATATACACGTTTTGAAGCCGGAAGGGCATGTTTACTCTATGCTTTTTTTGCTCTACCTCCAATATCAGTAGAACGGCTGCACTTATGGCAAAAATAGTAATGTTCCTAATGAAAGTTATTAATATTTTGCACAACTTTTGCTTGAAAAGTTTCTTCAAAAAATGTAGCATTTACGAGAAAACTACTACGAATAATCAAAAGTATCTTGTTTATGTTGCCATGGATTCACATGTAGCTTAATAAATCGGGTCATCTGTATATAAACTCATATACTTGGATGTATGTACCTCGCTAGCTCGGTCCGTCGTACCTGAGTTTATGACCGCAACTCCTCTGAAGGTACCGGGGCGATTTAATTGAAATTTGATATACATATAATTCCCGTCGCATTTTAAATCCAATCGTCAGTACAGGTCCGGTGTTAAAGGGCCCCAAAATTTAGAGCCCGCCTAAATATTGCCGTTAGTCAACATTCAAAACAAAGAAACAGTCAAAAATTCTAAGATATTTTATGTCGACAAAGTTTTTATATATAAAAATATAATATAAATTGTTGAAATTTTAAAATGATTTAATATCAAGTTATCTGTGTATAAGTAAATGTTGTTTGTTTTTGAGCAGTTGTCATATCTGCAATTTTTTTCATACTTTCACGTTTTTATACAATTAAAATAAACACAAATTTTGTAAGAATGTAATGAAATAAAGTATATTCGATCCGTTACTATTGAAGAAAATTTGCCAAACTTTTTGATATATTTTTGTAAATAAAATGCATACATAATGTTTTCTTACAAACCAATTACATGAAACCTATATGAAATGCATCAATTTAAGATAAGATTTGAAACTGATATATTACGATAACTGCCGAACATATATGATTTTAGTCGTGAATTGAGGGAATATTTTTAGTGTGGCCGCCTGCAGTCCGGGATTGGAACTACACTAAGCACGGTATATAGCTTATGCATTACGTTTGCCGTCTGTGTATGTTGGGTGCATGGAATCAAGGAGCCAATATTAAATCAAATTGGAAGTAGTAGTAATAAATATTATTAAATGCCAATTGGCTTTTAAATCTACATTTTTAAACATAATATTACATTGAGCATTTATAAGACTTCTCCCTCTTTCTGTCTGTCTCTCATCCAGTTTTTTTCCTTTGCCTGTTTCGCAAGGATTTCCTCCCTTCTATTTTTGCTCCTCTGTGTTTTCACACTCATACATTAGGTGTTCGATCGTTTCCTCTTGTTTCTTGCAAAGTCTGCAGATCTTCTCGTCTTCTCCTTTCCAGCATTTCCTTCTATTTTCTTCGTTTACACATATGTATCTGGCTATTATTTTTATTGCGTGTTTATATTCTTCCTGCTGTAGATATTTTGGTAACCCCGTTGTAATTATTTTGAAGTAATCTGGTTTATAATTTGACATTTCTATTTTATTATTTTATGTTTGTTGTTGTATTTGCATGTCTCTGTTGCTTACTTCCGCAAGCATGCTCTGTGCTTGACATGAACTTCTCTCCACCTCTGCTGTCGAGTATCCATTCTTCTCGTAGTTCTTCTTCCTCTCTTTTCCCCATTTGCTTAAGGGGAGGTTACCATTAATGACGATGAAATTAATTCTTACATTTTTTATAGTGTGTAGTATAAAGCCCTATAATGGTTAATCGTTATTTGAAGTAATGTAATAATTGAAGTCATTTTAATGCGATCGCACATCGATTGAAATACAGGTATACGGGACTCAACTGGATAACTTTGAATACGTTTATCTCGAAACTATATTTTTTGGCGCGTCGAGTAATGCAGCGTTTCAACGGATCAACTAATCATCATCGGATTTTTGAACCCTAAAGCTTATTCATTTTGTGGAGCTATGAACCTATAATATGTGAATAATATTAATTTTTAATTATTTTTTTAAAGGCCCATTGAAGAGAAAAGAGTCACCAAAAAATGATACAATTTTTCAAATTACTGCCATTTTAGCAAATTATGTTTAATTTTAATAAAAATTTAATATATTATTATAAAATTATTATTTCGTTTCTTCTTTCTCAAATGATTAGGAGAGGCTGGAGATAACTCGACGCAGAGTACTGCACGCACTGCATACAATTACTCAACCTGCCATAACTCGATCAATTTTTATGATAACAACGTGATAAAAATGATGCCTTGAATGAATATCAATATACAATACGTGGGTGAACTCCATTTTGGTGTTACTTTATTCCTTCATACATAACAGAAAAATGTCGAAGTTGACCTATATTTCTGGTCGATGAATGGTAGCCTTCCCTTAATACTTTTCTTATTGCTCTTATTTGTTGTTGTCACTTCAACGGAACTTGAAAGAAATAGCTCTGGTAAGTATAGACAATTCAGTATTTGCTCCTTAAAAAATTGTAGATATTAAGAATGAAAATAAATATAACTGCTATGTCCTACACTGCACGATCTTGTATGCAAAATAATATTTTAATAATATGTAGCGATACTTTGTAGTAAATTTATAATATTTTATTTTTATTTTAAATACAGGCTGAACCCTAATTCCGATAACTCTCATGATATTATTTCATTATTATTTTATACGTTAACATTCGTTCATTCTGCGATTATCTTGAATATATTTAGCCAATATAGTAACTATATCGCTGGTCCCTAAGAAGAAGCTCCTTACTCACGGCGCAAGTCAATAAGAGCACGATTCAGAAAGCGTTTGGATAAGGTCCTAGTACTAATTACCCACATAGCACCAAATCCCGTAAGACCAAATAAAGACGTCCAAAAATATGACGTCTTTAAGACTTTTAGTTAGGACGTCTTAATGACATACATAAATAAGACAACATATAACAAAGTCTTCAAGACGTCTTTAAGTTGGCCTTAAATAAGACGTCTTGTAAATGTCGTCCACAAGACAACTTAACGACTTCCATCCAGACAAATTTAGGTGGTCGTACAGACGTCTTTTTTTGATCTACAAGACCAAACAAATGCGGAGATATGCTGCCACCTATATTAAATTTTCAGAACCTATACTTAGCTTTGTTCGTTTGTCCTGCACTTACATCATCATCAGTTCATGATTTGTCTTTCTTCCACTTATAATGATGAATAAGGACAGATTATGAACAGAGCAAAAAATGCAGGTCCAACAAACAAACGTTCTAGAGCATTCTACAAGTAGTTTCAGCTAATGCAAACAAGTAAGAAAAGTAAGTATTTTACAAACAATTATTTGCTGTGTAACAAGTTTGTGCATTAGTTATTAATTTAAAATGTATATATTATGCATGTTCTACAGTTTTTATGCAATGTTCATAAAACAAAACCTCATTAAAAGTACAAGTAACAAAATATTATAGAACAAAGAGGATAACACCTTACAACGCTAGTGTTACATATTTAATAAATAAATAAATACATGATGTTTACAGAAACAAAAAATTCTTAGTATTGGAGGAAGGATCAAAGAACGTGGACAGATGCAATATATGGCCATTAGGAAACGCCCCCGTAATGAAAATTATAACCGGTAACAATTGAATCATTCAATTCTCATTAATATTATAGTATAATTTTTGTATATTTCAGAAGCGCTGCGTACAGATTACTGTAACTGCCAATGATGAAACAAAAACTGAACGAGAACGAGAATGGATGAGGCATGTTCATGAGCGTTCAGCGAACGGCTAAACCTGGCAAATAAAAATACTATTTTGCCGTACACACTGTGATTTTAAATATGTTCTCTTCAGTTTCAATATGTTCCGTGCTTCACAACCGTAGCGGACAACCTAAATAATACATTGTATACATAATTATGCCCAGACTTCTTGGTTTGAGTGCTACAGTTGCGACGTATGTAAACTAGAAATCTATCTTAAATTAAGTATATGACTGTATACAAGCAAATTATAATTAATTCCAGTTAATAAATCAACTGCTCTTTATTTCTAATATTTATATGTTTAATAATGTATTATACTATTGTTTTTTAATTCGAATTTGTTGGTTATTTATAGACAATTCTGATATTACATTTGTTTTGCTATCTAAAAACAACACATTTGGATGTACTATTAAGTATCAAACAAATGTGTATTTTGTGTAGATAGTAAAACAAATGTAATACCGGAATTTTCTAGCCTTATAAAAATCACTACCTATTCCCGCAAGACCACAAAATGTCCAATTTTGGACGTCATTATTTAGACCTATAAGAGTCTAATAGTAGTCATTTTGAACGACCTATAGACGTCTTATTGTTGACTTATAGTTATCCTTTTAAAGTCTTTAAATTACGTCTTTAAGACGTCTTTTCGACACGTCTTAAATTGGTCTTAAACGAGCGAAGTTAGACGTGTAGAGGACGTCGCTTTGTATGACTTCGGGCTTCATACCATTAAAGACTTTGACATCTTAAAGACGTCTTTCAGTTTGTTTTGTGCTATGTGGGTATAAACACTAAGAACGTTACTCGGTGAAGCATATGAATGCAAGATAAGCAGTTAGATAAGACACCGCACATTTCACATATTTACATTTGATTTATCATTGATATAGACCTTTTCTTACATCTGAAATTATTGAAAAATTTAATACTTCAGGCCTTGCGATACTACCATATGTTTCACTTGAAATTGTACAATATACTTGCAGTTTTTTAGCGTTTCCAGTGATTAAATTCCAAATAATTTACGTTAAAAATATTAAAATAAAATTATGTACGTATTATTTGACTTAAAAAATTATTTTGAAAACAATTTAGATGCCTATTTATAAAATAAACCGGAACGAAAACTGAAAAAAAAAAAACGGTTCGAAACCAGGACTTAATGCGTCTAATGAAACATTGGACAACAATCTACTTATGTACATTGTTAAATTTTCACTATATCTAAATGTATCATTAAAAAATTAATGCTTGAACTAACAAAAATAAATAGGCATCTGAATTGTTTTCAAAATAATTTTTTAAGTCAAATAATACGTACATAATTTTATTTTAATATTTTTAACGTAAATTATTTGGAATTTAATCACTGGAAACGCTAAAAAACTGCAAGTATATTGTACAATTTCAAGTGAAACATATGGTAGTATCGCAAGGCCTGAAGTATTAAATTTTTCAATAATTTCAGATGTAAGAAAAGGTCTATATCAATGATAAATCAAATGTAAATATGTGAAATGTGCGGTGTCTTATCTAACTGTTTATCTTGCATTCATATGCTTCACCGAGTAACGTTCTTAGTGTTTATAATTAGTACTAGGACCTTATCCAAACGCTTTCTGAATCGTGCTCTTATTGACTTGCGCCGTGAGTAAGGAGCTTCTTCTTAGGGACCAGCGAATATGCAAACAATTTTCAAAAGTGATTTTCCAGAACATTGTAGATTTTTTGAGAAAACATTTCAAACAAAAGTTATAAGAAATGAAATAGAAAACCTTTACTATCGCATTGAGATTGTAAAAGTATTCGAAATAACTCCATGGTTTCAATTTCATTTCAATACTAGTACCTATACAATACAGGTGCAATCCTGAAAACTACAGCATATTCAGCTATTGACTTGTTGTTGCTGTTGTCAGTGGGAGGGCCATAAAAAGTCCTTTCGCTATGCGCTATCATCATTGGGCAAATTATGCTTTCCCGAGTTTCAGAGTCCTCTAACATAGCTTGGCAAAAAGCAACTAACCTATTTCAGGAGATACTCTAAATGCTGTTGTATTCTAACATTTCTAAGGTGATATATGCGAATAGATGATTGAATTGATAAAATTAATCAAATTCTTTTTAGTATCTGTGTATCAACGACGTATTATTCTAAATGCTAATAACTAATTATTATCCTGATGTTATCTAAACGTCGCGTCGAGCATAACTTATTAAATTATTATTTTACCATTTTATAGTAATTTTTATTGTTCCTAAGTTACAAGATATGTGTATAAATTATACATACGATATAATATGAAAAATACAAAGTAAAGTAGTAACAAAAATTGATTCCGTTAATATAAATGAGCGGTTATAAGTTTTACGCAGGACTTCCTGAAGTGTTATTTCTATAGCCGCAGTCCTTACAGGTAGTTGGAATTTTGCACAAAACACAGCATTTGCTTGTCTTACGTCACTTGTTGTCCTCTGTAAGATATTGATGGCATAACCCAGCTGTTTTTCCTGACGAGGTGTTCTGTGTGTTAGTATTAGTATAATTGGTTTCCCAGTTTGCAAGACCTATTTTATATCAAAAATTATACACATAATAGAGCTCTATTTTCTGTGATATATGCATTTGATTAAAAAATCCTTTAGATATTAGTTAACCCGCGAACAAAACTGGGTAACTTCAGCTTGTATGATATAAATACAGTTCGAGCAGCAGAAGGTATTTCGACTGAAATATAAAGTAGATTGAAAAATTTGAATGTTTATATGCGTTACATATAACCGTTGTGTGTACCTGTACCGTTACCTTGGTTCTCAATAGCTTCCCAACGAGGTCTTTAAGACTTGTTGTACGATCGTCACTAGTGTGTCGTAGAGTGGTTGGGAGTACGTTTCATACACTAATAGGTATCAGTTCGAAAGTTCTCTTGTGTGTCGACAAATTCATAGAGACTTACTTGTGTGTTTATTATAATAAAACAGTTTTTCGCAATGCAACGTGTCAAGTTATTGTTGTTTCTGTTGTTCGTAGGTTTGTATGCATTACATTAATACTTTTCTGTACAGAACATAATAATTATATTTCTTTGTGTGTACAACTATTTTGTGAAAGTAATCGATCTACTTTTATGGAATCAGAGTTTTATTGAATTATTTAAATAACCGAGGAAACAATCTATAACAATACGCTCAAATTAAATATTTAATTTTTTTTTTTTTTTATATATATATATATATATATATATATATATATATATATATATATATATATATATATATATATAATATATTAATTTATATAAAAATATATATCAGGGTCAAAAAAATTAAAAACTTTCAAATTATAATTTTACTTTTTTTGTTATAATACAACTTTTTTGTGACATCACTGGGAGATTTATCTAATTAGGAAGGTATTTAGTGTATATTTTTAAAACATTTAGTATTTATTAGAAAGTATTTAGGACGAACTAAAATTAAACAAACGTTGGTGCAGACACCAATGCATCCAGCTTACCGTAAATAGCATGTTTAATTTGAACTGTCTCAACAGTTACGTATATATGTACACCTTTATAGTAAGCTTGTATAATATACTTATTCAATTTACATATAGACAATATATTTAGAATAAAAATAAAAAACCTTTTACCACACAGTATTTTAATAAGCTAAATACATAGTTCGACAACTAAGTTGTCATCATCATTAGCAACTTAATTGTCGAAATAAGTATTTAGCTTATTAAAATACTGTGTGGTAAAGGGTTTTTTATTTTTATTTGAAGTTATCAGCCACAGACTCCAAACTAATTTGTTAATATATTTAGAACCACTGGTATTTGAGGATTTGGTATTGTTTTAAGGAAAACGCGGCTAAATAAGTTCTCCAAAATATTATAGAAAACATTCTTTAGAACAAGCATTTGTGTAGGCACCAATGCCTCTAGCTTGTCTCCCGGCAAGCATGATTATAATTTCGATGGAGAATTGATGTACTTTTTTTAATTCAGATAAAACAATTGTTTCATTAAATTTTTTAAATAACAAAATTATTATTTTTAATATTATTTATGGCATCATTTTTTAGAATATTTTGTGTCACATTATAAAATGTTTTGCCCTTATGTTTACTGCCGATCTTTAGAATAGAAAAGAGCTATTACATTTAAATTAGGACGGGAATTAATTGGGTCCTCATAGTATACGGATACCAAATATAGTATACATTTAAAAGAGACAGAGCGACGTACATTCAAGTACCTGTACTTTTTAAATCTAAACGTCCTTTTACTATCTAGGTTATAGGGTTATAAAAAGTACTCCTTCATTTTTAACTTTAGAACAGCTTCAAATCTAAAAACTGTATATAAAATTGTACATATAAAATAATACTATCATTGTTTTTACTGGTATAGGAGTTCAGTCTGAAGAGAAAATCGGGATTTAAAAATGAACATTTTTAAACTATGTACAGAGCAATTTTCTTTTGATTATTTACGAAAGTCTAAATTTGTTGATATCGAAGTCAATTATTTACCTATCTCTCAAAAGTTGGCTATTCCGACTAGATAAGTTTTGACAGATGAGTAAGTCAACAATTGACTCAGCTATGGTGAACAGGATCACGGCAATACTGAATTGATTTATAATAGTGTAAACATATAAATTCGTAAAATAACGGTAGCATATGGAAATGAAACCAAATTCAATATCAAACTTTTTTATAATTTATAAACTTGTTTATAACTTTTCGGATATATAAATACTTTTTTATACGAATGTATATAAAGAAGTATTGTAATGACGAAAAATTAGCGAACTCGATTTTTTTAACGGAGATGTGTTTTGGCGCTCCCTGAATCGTTTCTGACAATTTTTGAACTGATGTCTGTGTGTGTATGTCTGTTATCTCACTACACCAAAAAACTGTTGATGATAAAATTATATAACTCTAAACTTAAGACCTGTATAGAACCCGGTTGAAATGCTTTTATTTTTGAAATAACAACTTCACCAGAAGTAGAGATTTACTCTTGTTACTTATTCAATATCTTGAAAATTGCATGAATTAGAGAATAAATTAAAATAATAAAAGTTGAAGATATTAACAAATTTGTGTTTGAATTTTTTTTCGAATAATCTACCATATACTAGAAAATCGCATTTTAAAAAGTAATACATATTATATATAGATAGTGACAGTTTAAGAAAGTCTAGTGAAGGTCACTCCAGCTTTACAATATGCTTACCGTGATGAATATATATATATATATATATATATATATATATATATATATATTATTTACAATTTTCCCCTTATTAAGAGCCAAGAGTAGCAAGAGGCAAGGGTAGGTTCTGCAGTATATTAATAGCAACCCTACAACATACGTTAGCAACATATAATAGATATCCGAAGATAGATATGGCTTGTGAGCAGCTATTATCGCCATTTTAATTGTAATAATTAACTTTGTCGAAGGTTGGGAGCGAACCCACGAGCAACGACGCGTCGTTATTTATTTTCTTTTCATGGCCAACTGATTTGGAACGAATATGTAAATTTCTTTTTTTTTTCAAATATTTTGCTCTACAGACTAATTATCTATATTTTATTATTATTTGTTTCCATCGATTTACGGCAATTTATATTTTCCCAAGTTTCACTTATTCCAGTATACAGCTTTATAAACCTATGATTATATTACTTTCTTTAGTACAATGTCCATGAAAGTAAAAATTGATAGTTTATTTACAACTTGTAGTCTATATACCAAACTGGCCGACAAAACAAAGATGCTGCGTTGAAACTCTCTTCCAGGAAGAGAATACTTTGTTTACCTTTTTGTTTAAATATTTTCGTAATCAAATCTATAATAACTTATAATAAATGAACGTAGAAAATTCAACATAATTTAATTATTGTGCAAAATAAGAATGTTTGACAAGATGTTTAAATTTAAATAAGTTATACCGATTTCTAAATTGGTTAAATAATAGTATACACTTGTTACGGAGTCGATTGACTTAATATCAAACAATTATTATTCACATTTTAATTAAGACAAAAATCTAAGAGTGATTGTTAATATGACCTTGAATAATAATTATCATTAATCTTTACAAGCTTTAGTATTTCATTACACGTTTATCGAAGGTGTACAGAGAATTAAAATACACACTATTATTATTTTATACAAATATTAACGTGGTTCTATATATTTTCAATGAAACATTTATTCGTCTGTAGCATGTAGCACATCAGCTATTAGCTGCATATATTTTAATTTGCTAACCTTATTTTTATTCCACACGTTCAATCGTTTCTTTCGAAGATTATAATTAAAATAAAACTTTCTTGACATTTTAATTTGGTTGTGTTATATGCTACTTCTGTCTAAATGTAGACACTTCTTATTATCTAAATTACTTTAATAATAATGCGTTTTTTACTTTCTTGTGCGAAGTCTAAAAGGAAATATTGAAATCATCAAATTATTCGAACTCAATTTTTTTTATATATACACATGTTTATCATCCCTGAATCGAATCTGACTATTTTCGGAAAAACATCAGTGTGATTTTGTTTCATATCAATCGTAAAGGGGGAGATTTAACACGAAAGAAAGCAATATTATAAATACAGATAGTGAACGAACAAGAAAGTGTGAGGGCCACTCTAGCTTATTTCAGAATAAAATGAAAGAGTAATAAGATTCAAATTTTTATCATGCTACTTTTAAAAAATTAGAATTTTGAAAAATTATGTACATTTAAAAAGTTATTTCACCGTTTTTATGTGTTGCATAATATCAGAGACTAGGATATTTTACAAAGACCGCTAACGCCATACGATTTTATGCAAGAGTGCAAGACATTCATTTGTAGCGGTGTGAGAGAGAAATGTAGTCAGTTACTAGAGCACTGCCTGGCCTAAACATGAACTATACATTTCTATTCGTGCGTTCTCTCTTATGTATATATCTAACTCTCTCGGCAAAACTAGTTGCAAGGAACATCTGTAGTAGATTGCGCTTTTGTATTACTTATTAATAGTAATAACGAATATTTTGCTATAAAAATAAATAAATTCCAATTATACGATATAAACTCATTATAATATTTAAATGTTCTTGCAATTTTATAAAGGAATTGGAGTATTAATCTTAAATATGTTCTAATATTTGTAATTTTCGATTTTTAGGCATTTGAAATTGCTGAGATTCCCATTTTAAAGACATATTGATAGAACAGTAATTTGATGATTAATTAAAAATAGTCTATGCACATAACAATTGTTTGATTTTGACAGCCACTACGGATATTTCTTATTGATAGCCGAATGCATATATTCACGTAACTTTAATTAAACTGAACGCTTGGACTAAATTTCTTCAAAATATGGTTGAAATACGAATAATTGAATTTTTACTATATTGTTAAATTGATCAGTGCACGTTTTTAAATATGAAGGAGTATTACTTTTCGTATCGAAATCTGTGAATATGGTTAGTAAGTGAGTTTGAGTGTTGAATATTTCATTTGATGTTATGTCTTCTTCGCAAATCTTGCAATTAAATTTTTTAGTAGATGTATATAGTAAGTAACCCGCGAAATAAGATATTGCTCATTCTTCTAAAGTTGGTTGTGGTATGATACAAATATTTATTACATCGCAATCGTCTTGAGATAGATATTCATCCTGGGCCAAATCTGATGTATTACTAGTTTCTACAAACTCGCTGTCTTTTTGTGATATTGCGTCTGTCACATTTTCTGTATCTTATATGATATCATTCGGAATGGGAAGTATAATACTCTCGTCATCGGTACAATTTGGTTCGTCTGGTCTTATTAACATACGAATAAATATATTCTGCTGCAGAGCAATCCTAAAGTTTTTTGCTGTCGGGTTACTATTGGCCCCACATCTATGTCTTATTGCTTTTTTTATTTATTTCATATGTTTGAACTATATCATTCCATGAACTTTTGCATTATTTATATGAATGTCATATTTCATTAGCGTATTCCGAATGCTTTTAAATAAATGTGGAACATATCCTAGTCTCTGATATTATGTAATAAGGAAGGAAATTATAGGAATAGATTGTAAAATAGAAGAAAAAAATATTTTGCATAATATTAATTAATTCATGAGTTATTCGAATAATACGAATGTTACCTGTTTTCCTGATGCAAAACTGAGATTTAAGGCATTGCACTAATAAAGAATTGGCCCTTTTTTGCTTGATGCTACATTTTGATGGTATGAAAGTTAACAATATTAAATTTTTAAATTGTTTCACATGAAGTACTAATAATAATCAAAAATAGGCATCCTTTCAGTAATATAATTATTTAGTATAATTTACTGAATCCTAGCTGGACAATATGTTAAACTGATGCAACTAGCCATTCACGGATTAATTTTTGTTGATATTTGCAAACTGAATCTCAAAACCAGTAATTAGTCTGTATATGTATGCTTGTCTCGCAAGCAGTGGTAAAGTATAGACAGTATCATTACCAGTACCAGTTCAATTCAAAAATGCAAAAGCACATGACACGGTGATTGTCCTGCAAACTGCAACCATCGATCATATCATCTCTCAATACGAATATCAGATAGTTCCGCACGACCTTCATATAGCGTTTGTTTATGAATCTATTCAAGTGAACTCGAGTATACAGGCCCTGCCCAAACTCTCTCCACCATTTTTTATTAGATTTTTTTCAGAAGTGCAATACTAAACTTTAATCGTTTACTTTTACTACATTTTTCATTATCTTGAAAACGACATGAGCTAAAGATAAAGTGATTAAAAATATTGTATTTTTTTTCAAATAAATTACCAGTTACTGGAAAATTCATACTGATATTAGTAAATTTAGTTTATATTTTCCCATAGTTACTGTATTTACTAAATATAATATATTTATATATACAAATAGATTTAAAAAATAACAATGTCCAACACCGACGAAAAATTTGACCATGGTCGCTCAAAATTAAAACTTTTGGAGTATACCGCAAAGATCAAATGTGAACGTTTGTCTCGCCCTTGGTACAATGTATAATTTGTCATCGAAATACGAACTAGCGTGACCATAATTATTTACCAACAAAATTGTGGCAATTTAATTTAATTCTATATTATAGCTAAGGCTGCAAATAGCAAACGATTAACCGTTCAAAACTGTTAACACTGGTTACTGCAATTTAACTGATTGTTTACTTCATTTTTTGTGCATATGTTTAAATTGGAGTAAATTTTAAGTCTGTTAAATCTGTAAACTACTACTGCTATCTTGAATAAATAGTTTCCAAAATAATTGTGTATGAAACTACAAATTTTTAGCAGAAGTCTAAAACCAATTATTGTAATCATGATTATTTTAGAACTCGGGATTCTAACGAAAATACACATTTTAACTATCTCTAACTCCAATCTGATTATTTTCGGAATGGTTGTGTGTGTGTGAATGCTCTAGAGCCAAAACTGTTGAAGATAAAATTTAGAAACTTTAAACTCAAGACTTGTATATGACCCCTGGCGCGGCACCTCCTATTTTTGAAAACAATATCTTAACCGAAAGTAACAGTTTACTCATGCAATTTTTTCAATATCTCGGAAACGGCATACTGAAGAAAAAATATGTGAAGTGCGCTGCACTCGACTTTCTTTTACGTATGGTTCATTAGAAATATATATTCCAAACAAACTGTCAAAAAATACCAATACCCCACAGTAATACCCTGAAATTGTACCATATTTAGCTTATTATTTTATTATGCTATCAAATAATGTTTTTCAATATGAAACATAGATGATGATTCTTTAAAATTCACCTTATAAATATAATCAAACATAATTTTCAATACGTACTGTTTTTCAAAATATATATTAACATTTATCTGCAATAACCATTACAAACACGTTCTTAGTCGATCTATTAATGTTAACCAGTGGTAAATGACATAAATTATTTCTATTTTGTTTTAGTCAAAATATTTTCAGGCATAGTTCGTAAGATATTTTAAAAAGAATGTCTCACAAATGCATAACAATGACAACGTAAATGAGATATTTAAGATTTTCCGTAGCATATATATTTTTTGAAGAAACATTTCAAACAAAACTTGTGCGAAATATTAATATCATTTATTATAAACCTAACTATTTTTTCCATAAGTGCACCTGTTCTTGTTATATTAGAGATAGAACAAAAAATGCATGGAGTAATCATGCACTTCCGGTATGAATATTCTTTTCAAAAATAGGAGGTGCACATCTAGACCATATACAAATTTTAAGTTTGATGTTTCACAATTTTACGTTCGACAGTTTTGGTTCTACAGTGTTCACAGATGCACAGACACACGCACAGGGGTGATACCGAAAATAGTTATATTCGATTCAGGGAACGTCAACATGTGTAAATCCGTTCAAATCTCGAGTTCGAGACTTACTTATTACTTCGTTAAAGAAAATAAAATTGATACAAATAAAAGTTTACGTTTCCCTAGTTACAAACATATTGATTTTGTTTCCTAATTAGCGTATAGGATGAGTCTAAGGGGATATTAACATCATATTGGCAAAAATAGGGCTCATTTTTATTATTTGTTATTTTGAAATCTTTATTGTTTATATAAAAATTGATTATACCATCTTTAGATTAAATGCTTAAGAGGAATCCCCATAGCCACTGCAAACATAGCTAAACAAGGTTTCGTCGAACCCTTAAAGCTCTTTTATTACAACATTTAAACGAATGAAATTATTTTTTCAGATAGCCTATACTTGGCTCTACTCTTTTGTAGTTTTCGACTCTTAAGTTTTTGCTTTTCATTTATATTTCTCTATATTTACCCTATTTTCAAATGTCCATAGTTCTTATTGAGATGACAAATTTAAAAATTCAAAACTAGACAAGGATACATTGACTATTGCACTAATAAAGAATTTTTCTACCGGAATATTCTAAAAGTTTTATTCAAAAAAATGTATTAGCAAGTATTTTAAGGGGCAAACGAACGCTTCAACTGAGTAGTAAATTGCATTGGCTCTTATGACGCTACGATATTCGTGCGCTTCTCCCATTACACCGACCTGTAATGACGGGCAACCATAAAACTTTAAAAGTTTTTTTTTTTTTTTGCTTCATGGTTCCTGTACGCTCCTTTTATTACGGCCACAAGAAAAAATTGATATAATCGGTGCAAGTGATTTCTCGTCACAGGATCGTTTGCAACAAAAAATGTAAACGGGATTTTAAAAATACATTAAAATACTGTGCACTGAACCACTAAGATGATTTTTTTATTGAAATGCCCATATTTGGCGCTCTATTAAAAAAGTGTGAAAAATCGTTAAAAATTTCAATTCAAATCGCGTACCAGAAATCGAAGTTTTTTTTTTCAAAATGCACTTTTAGAGGTTCAGTGCGCAAAAAAACAAATGTTCAAAACTAGAAGCTAATCGGACTTATAGTTTTTTTTCTGAATCAATTGCACCAACTTTGAAAACGTTAATTCGAGAGAAACTTTTTTTAAATTTTATTAACAGTTTTAATATTAGTAATTCGATTTTTTTACTATCTTTCATTGATAAATAATTTATTTAGTATCTTACCAGTAATCATCTACACCTTCTATTTTATTTTTATTACTTTCTTTTACGAAGTAATAAGTAAGTATAGGGATCACCAAAAATATCGAACTCGAGATTTCAACGGATATACACGTTTCGAGCTTCCCTGAATCGAATGTGACTATTTTCGGAGTGACGTCTGTGTGTGTGTGTGTGTGTGCGTGTGTGTGTGTGTATGTGAACGCTCTAGAGCCGAAACTGTCCAACGTAAAATTATGAGACTTCAAACTTAAGACTTGTATATGGTCTAGTTGTGCACCTCCTATTTTTGAAAAGAATATTCTAACCGGCAGTGCATGTTTACTCTATGCATTTTTTGTTCTATCTCCAATATCACTAGAACGGCTGCACTTACGGCAAAAATAGTTATGTTCATAATGAAAGATATTAATATTTCGCACAACTTTTGTTTGAAAAGTTTCTTCAATAAATGTACCAGTTACGAGAAAACTGCTACCGAAAATGATGAGAATCTTGTTTACGTTGTCATGGATTCGAATGTAGCTTAATAAATCGGATCATCTGCGCCTGTCAATATTTCGACAAGAAAACAAAATGGTCTGAATTAGATAAATGACATTTCAGAATATTTCTGTAGAGAATTGTTTAGTTTTGATAGTTAGTTAGTTCAAAACCATTACAAATTGGTATTGGTATAATTTTCAACCCATTCATTTATATAAGGTAAGCTTGGTTTTCATATTGTTTCTGTTGGATTATTATTTCCTAATATTATATTTTTATAATCAATAAATATTGATGAAAACTACGTAAAAGAAAGTCCCGCGTTGGCCACAACCCATTTTTTTTACTTTCTTTTACGAAGTAATAAGTAAGTATAGGGATCACCAAAAAAATCGAACTCGAGATTTCAACGGATATACACGTTTTGAGCTTCCCTGAATCGAATGTGACTATTTTCGGAGTGACGTCTGTGTGTGTGTGTGTGTGTGTGTGCGTGTGTGAGTGTGTGTGTGTATGTGAACGCTCTAGAGCCGAAACTGTCCAACGTAAAATTATGAGATTTCAAACTTAAGACTTGTATATGGTCTAGTTGTGCACCTCCTATTTTTGAAAAGAATATTCAAACCGGCAGTGCATGTTTACTCTATGCATTTTTTGTTCTATCTCCAATATCACTAGAACGGCTGCACTTACGATAAAAATAGTTATGTTCATAATGAATGATATTAATATTTCGCACAACTTTTGTTTGAAAAGTTTCTTCAATAAATGTACCAGTTACGAGAAAACTGCTACCGAAAATTATGAGAATCTTGTTTACGTTGTCATGGATTCGAATGTAGCTTATAAAATCGGATCATCTGCGCCTGTCAATAATTCGACAAGAAAACAAAATGGTCTGAATTAGATAAATGACATTTCAGAATATTTCTGTAGAGAATTGTTTAGTTTTGATAGTTAGTATTTCGAAACCATTACAAATTGGTATTGGTATAATTTTCAACCCATTCATTTATATAAGGTAAGCTAAGTTTTTTATATTGTTTCTGTTGGATTATTATTTCTTAATATTATATTTTTATAATCAATAAATATTGATGAAAACTACGTAAAAGAAAGTCCCGCGTTGGCCACAACCCATTTTTTATATAAATATACGTCTTTATAATCCAAATATACAATATCAAAAAATGAGATGATATGCTTAAAAGTTATATATTTTTTTCGAATTTGGCAAAACACATTTAGGAATATATTCTAGATATATTAAACTACCAAAAAAAAAAGTTTTTATAGGACGATTTTTTTTTTTTTTTTTTTTTTCATTTCACCATGTTAAATAATATAAAGCATTATAATAAATAGATATAGTGAAAAGACAAGAAGTTCGAGTAAAGACCACTCCAGCTATTTTAAATTTACGTTTTTCCAGTTACAATACATGTTCATTTTGTTTCATAGCAATCGTAGGGTGAGCTTAAAAGAAAATTATGTATTATTATAAATACTTATAGTGCAAGGACTAGAACGTCGAGTGAGGATCACTCCAGCTTATTACTTTTTTATTTTTCAATATGAAAACGGAATACTAAATAGTAATGGTGTTAATTTTAATCATTATAATGTAATTAAACCACTTCTTCTGTTTACAATATATACATTTAGTGGGAAAAAATGCGAGGTTCGGTATGTTAATGTATGTAAAGTGTGTTTTAAAATTTTCACCAATTGTGTATATACTGTAACGGTAAGTGGTACGCACCACACGCTACATGTGGGTTAGTAGGTTCATTGGGATCTCCATGGACGAGCATGGTTCATGGCGACTGTTTTTACAGTATAATCGTTGAAAATTAACATCAATTTTTAATGCACTTTAAAATATTGGTGAATTATCTATAAATTGCAACATCAACTATGTACATTTATGCAATTATGTTGTTTTCAAATCTCTCTTATCATGTATTAAACAATTAACATGTTAGTTTTGTAACAGTCATGTAGAAAAATATGTAAATAAGAAAATAACCTATACACGCTTGCGTATATCGACTGAACCTACATTGAGCAAACACAAAATCTATGTAAATTAATTGTAAATATTTGTATTATTCCGGTAACCAATCTAAGACTACCTTACACTTTTTTATACGCAGTAATAAGTAAGTCTTGTAATCATGAAAAATTTCGAAATCGAGATTTCAAGGGACATGCACGTTTTAACCCTTCCTGAATAGAATGTGACTATTTTCGGAATGATGTCGGTGTGCCCGTCTGTGTGTCTGTCTGTCTTTATCTCTGTGAATGCTCTAGAGCCAAAACTGTTGAACGTTATATTTTGAAACTTCATACTTAAGATTTGTATATAGTCCAGATGTGAACTTCCTATTATGAATAGAATATGAAGGTTTACTCTACGCATTTTTTGTCCTTTCTCCAATATCAATATCAATAGAACGGCTGCCAAAAATAGTTATTTCGCGCGATTTTTGTTTGAATAGTTTCTTCAAATAATGTACCAGTTACGAGAAAACTGCTACGAAAAATCTGAAATATCTTATTTATGTTGCCATTGATACGCATGATTGTATTTATATTTAATAAATCGTATGAACTATGCCAGAACATTTTAACAGGGAAACAAAATAGAATCAAATAATTTGATATATGTCGTTTGACATAAACCTACTATATCAGACGTATAAAATAGTCTTGTTTTGGCCACAACTGATTTTTAAAATTCGTTTTGAGGTCCCTGAATCCATTTTGATAATTTTCTCTATTACGTCTGCGTGTGAATGCTCTACATGCCGTTGTTTGTTCCATATGTTTTTTTTTTAATTTAAGATATGTATATCCCGAGAAAGAAAAACTTCTATTTCAACCGGAAGTGTCATGTTTTTCATGTTTTTCATCTTCTTATTTTATAAAAGTAGAAAATATTAAAATTTCTAGCAGATAAGTTTTTCTTTTTAATCAATGAAAGGACAATAATATGAAGAGAGTCTTATTGGAATTGCTGGCCACCTTCTTATTATAATATCTACCCCAAAATATCAATACATATTCTTTGATTAATCGTTCAAGAAAAGTCAGTGTAGGGCACTGCTGATTTTAATATAAGTGAAATGTTAATCATGTTTGTGTCATCTGTAAAAATTTAATTCTAGCAAATATTAATGGTATAAAATAAAATACCAAAGCGTCAAGAATATTGATTGTTTTATATAATGATTAGGAATTTTGAAAAAATACATAGTAATCACATAAAAACTTTCACCTAAATAGGCATCATACCATATGCCGAATACATACATTAAAAAGAAATACATTGCTAATGAGTAATTATCTAGTTTAAGCTAAGTAGGTATATGCCGATGACTAATGTCAACATTTTATATTACGGTCTTAAAATTAGTATTGCATTTTGTTTGTCAATGAATTTCATGGTATGTATAAAATACACATGACTTTCGAAAGACAAATGAACTCAACGTATATATAGTCAATATTTAATATTACACACAGTTATACAAGAATCATAAAATAAATCTGTTTGGAATTGTTGGAAACGTATTCTATACTTTAAAAAAATACCAATTTCAATACATCATGTATTGAAATTGGTATTTTTTTAAAGTTTTTTAGCATTTCAAAACATATCAATATTAAATATTACACAGATATATAAATATCATAAATATGATTGTCTGAATTACAAACCGCAGGCATATTTGGTACTATTAAAAAGAACTGAATTCAATGCGAGATGATTTAGCAGATTTGAACACGACATTTTTTCTTTACAATAGTAAACAAATGCTTCATTAATGTCATATTTATATCTTGATTCAAAAATTAATACAAATTACAGTTTACAATGCAAGTTAATTATTATAAAAATATCAATTTGTAAAGACTCGAATTTTTCTACTTATATAAATCTATGTAACATGCTGCATCGTGTTTTAAATTCATTCTACCATTGCCTTGAAACTATATTAATATGTGTGGATAACTTCGGAAACATAAATGTAATGTACCTAATCTCAAAGGCGATTTTTCAGAAAAAGTAACAATTTTAAAACCATTGAAACAAAAGTTGCTATCAATTAGAATATAACTTTTTATAAATCTACCTTATTCTCTAACTCGTATCCATTTCGAGATATGGAAAAAATGAAACAAGTAAACAAGCACTTCCGGTTGAAATATCTTTTTCAAATATAAGATATTTTCTTTCTCGGAATATAAAAACCATACATTAAAAACATCATATTTTTAAGTTCAATAGAGCGTTCACACAAACACAGACTGGTATGGACAAACATCATTGAGAAAATAGTCAAAATTAATTCAGGGCCCCTCAAAACGGATATTTTCTTTAATTCGATATTTTTGTGATAACTTTCATTCATAAGTATAAAGTAAAAATAAACACATGCTTCTACTCAACATATTCATTATTACTATAAGAATGCAAAAAGCAATGTAATTTTAGGGAATATAATAAATTTACTTGAATTTTGAATTGAAATAGGTGATTCAAATTTGATGCTTGTACATTCCATGCTAGTATCTCAATTTATATTTTATAAATAGCAAATATTACTGTAGCACATAAATATGTGAAAACTTGTAATTCTCCATGGCTACGTGTGACATAATATTCGAAAATTGCCGAATAGTTTTCTTTTTTTTTTTTTTTTGGCGAAATAGTCTGGCATTGGACTATAATACACACAAAATTTTATATTACAGCACAAATTATTTTATCGAATTAATATTTATATAGGTCAATGTGCGATCGGTATTCTGCCTCGCGGTCAAGATGTAAATCATGTTTCTCCGATTCTGATTAGTCGACAGCTGCAGATATAAGAAAACACAATAAATTGAATTTCCAAAGTCAGATACACAAAATTAAATTCGACTGTATATATATACATATATATATATATATATATATATATATATATATATATATATATATATATATATATATATACATATATATATATATATATATATATATATATATATATATATATATATATATATATATATGTATATATATATATATATATATATATATATATATATATATATATATATATATATATATATATATGTATATATATATATATATATATATATATATATATATATATATATATATATATATACATATATATATATATATATATATATATATATATATATATATATATATAAATATATATGTTTTACAAAAATATTTATCTTAATCAAAAATCAATAAATATTTACCGTTGCTAGACAGAGAGACATCTCGGGTAAAGATTACTCCAGCATTATTTCTTTTTTAATATACTGTGTATAATTAAATTATGTGATAGTTACTTTGCTAATTTTTCCAAATAGCGATATCTCTTTCTCTATTCGTAGTGCAAAAAGTACACAGAACTTGATCAGAATTTAGATATATATTAATTTGATTTTAAATGAGTACGCTTTATAATTGAATCAGTAATTTCGAAAACTACATGTTACTTTACTAACATTTCTCAGAAATCAATAAAATCCGTATATAATAATATTTTTGAATGTTATTCTACTATTAAACTATTTTGAGCACCTCAGGCGTTTTATTTTTTAATCATTATGTTGCGTTCGCTCAACAGTTGAATAAAAACATAAATTGAAATATGACGTTATGTTATTTTTGAAATGACCGATTCAATTGTGCTACAAGTTATTAATAAAATAAATGGAGAAATTTTTAACAAAAATCGAATAACCATGGAAAATATTTGTGGTATGCAGCTTATTTACCAATTTTAGATATTATTTAATAGATAAATAAATGTATTAGGAGACAGAACTAACAGTTACAATTTTTTTTTTGTTAATCTTTCGCCCTTATATGCCGCGAGACAAAATCGTCCAGGTCACCAGGTCTATACTGAGCACTTTAGCGTCGAAATTTGGGTGCCAATGTTGGATAATATTGCTCCGTAAAGAAAAAATTACCGAATTAATGGTTGCTCGTCACAGGCAATTGGTACAATGTACAAGGTATGACAGTCCGGTGAACGAATATATGTTCGCTCTGAGCAACCTCCAGCAGGTCGCGTATAGGAAAATGTAGACATTATGCGGTCTTTATATAATTATATCACGTTATTTGAAAAAAGATTAGTCATGCAATTCAATTATAAATTAATGATTCAACGTTGTATAATAATCAAGGCTTATTTTATTATATTTGTATATAATGCTTAATATATTTGATATAAAAGAATATGATGCATAGTATAATAATCTGTCTTAATACTCTTGCGGGTGTTTGTAATTTCTTTTTTTTTTATTATTATTATTATGTATTTGATAAATTTTTACATTTTGGTAAATTTGCAGTATCGCATCATCTTTAAAATTCCGTTGGTATTTTTTGTTCATTCTTGATAATAATTTCGTTTATACGCCTCAATTTTAAAATAAACTGAACATTTCTAATATATTTTAAGTAACTATTGTTCAAATTTATAAAGTATGTGTATAGGTAAAATCCACTGCTTATATCCAGATAACCTATGATACTCCATAGCTATTCATTTTTATTTAAAGATCTATAAGCTGTTATAGACAAAATGCTATTCTGTCAGATTCTGTAGCTAATATATTTTTTATTAAATTCTATATCTTTCTGGTTAGCTTGTCAGCGACCATACGTTGTAACAATGCGTTGTTTATTTGCAATAATATTAGAAGCAGATTTGAACATGTTGAAATACGATATATTTATGAAGTATCAAATTAATTTTAACCCTATATACATTATTTTGGTAGAAATTATATGAGAATAATGCATAGAAATTTAAGGTATGCATTGAATCCTTTTGGAATTCGTGATGCTTACTTTAAATATATCCGGAGTGGCCTGTACTCAACCTAAACAAACTGTCATACTAACCAATACATCACAGGAATACTCTGGCATCTCATTTATCTAATTGATTTTATTTTGTTTCCCTGTCAAAATATTAACAGGCACAAACCATATGATTGATTGAACTATATGCAAATCCATGTCAACATAAATAAGATATTTTTTTCCGTAATCGTTTTCTCGTAACTGGTACAATTTATGAAGAACTTTTCAAACAAAAGTTGTGCGAAATATTAATAACTTTCATTATGAAAATAACTACTTTTGCCATAAGTGCAGCCGTTCCAGTATGATATTGCAGAAAGAATAAAAAATGCATCGAGTAAACATGCACTTCCGGTTTGAATATTATTTTCAAAAATAAGAGATGCCCATCTAGACCAGATACGATTTTTCGTGGCAATTTTCTCGTAACTGGTACATTTCTTGACGCAACTTTTTAAATAGAAGTTGTGCGAAATATTAATATCTTCAATATTCTTCAAAAATAGAAGATGCACAGCTAGACCATATACAAGTCTTAAGTTTGAAGTTTCACAATTTTGTGTTCGACAGTTTTGGTTGTAGAGCGTTCACAGACACACAGACGTCATTCCCAAAATAGTCACATTCGATTCATGGAAGGTCAAAACGTGTATATCCGTTAAAATCTCGAGTTCTATATTTTCCATGATTACAATACTTACTTATTACTTCGTAAAAGAAATTAAAAATATTTAGCTAGTGCGAAGACAAACATTGTAGAAAATTTTACAAATCATGTGCACCATATAAAAATGTCACTACATACAAAAGTAATTATAAAAATAATATAATTCAAGTGCATAAAATCTATATAAATTTAGATTCTAGCAACACTCATCAAATACATCTGAATGTAGCTACACAAACAAATTATAAAGTAAAATGTATAACGCTTATTATAGAAATGTGCTCCGAATAGGCTTATCAATAACTCTATAAGGGAAGAACTTATAGATCATCTATACGTTATAGAGTTATAACTTATTAGAAATGTATATGTGTCCTCAGAATTCCACTATAAACATTAATTACACATATTAAACTGGGAATCATATGCACAGCGCTTGCCGAGGTTGCAGCGTGACGTCACAGTTGCTCATGGTTTTACCATGCTATATACCTAAATTTTAGCGCTGGCATTACTGTATCTAAAGCTAAAGTTATTAAAGACAACAATCTTTTTATCAGTGTACAGTTTGACTCTCTAAACAAACTAAAGCTAAATTTAGACTTTCGTATGTAATTTCTGCCGTCATATATTGGACTGTCTTACGCAAGACCTTACGATATTATATTTTCGGGTTCAAATTATATTGTTGGTTATTGTGGCATTTTCAATTATCTCACTTTCGTATATTAATTATGGATTACTCAAAAATATCAAATTCATGTTATATAACTATAACCTCTTGCCCTTTCAAAGTCTCAGCTATTTCGTCTTGATATTGGCAACACAAATGATCGCTGGTGGCACTGGCATTCTTACAAAATGCCTAAATGGATATCATATTTGACAGTTCCTTTGTAAACTCTAGTTATTTAGGTGTCTATTTTATACCAGAGATTTGTATGGTAATCTAATGACCATGTATCTCTGTGTTGAATTGGAACGTTGAAAATTAAATCTGCTGCAATTGATGTCGGATTACTATTTCATAGCTGTATCCTATAGCTATAATAACAAGATTAGGTCCAAGCGCATTGGTGCCTTCAGCTCGCTTTATAAGAATTGAAAATTTATTGTTATTTTTAATTATAGCATTTGGGTTAACAATTTGAGAAGATGTTATAGATATAAAAAAAAATTGTGCATATTTTAAAATTTAAAATTATAACTTTTAATATATATTTCTTTTATGTTCATTTTTTTTTTGAGTATATCAAAAAAATCTACAAAATATTGTAAACTTTTATATGTAAATTTTTTTTCAAATTGTGAACGCATATACCGTATTAATTAAAAACATTTATTTTTAAATTTTAATATTATGTGCCGAGTGGAGTAAAACAAGGGAATCCGCTGCTCGCATCGCATATATGTATTACTTATAAGGTGAGCTGAAGGCATAGGTCTTGTACCTAAGCTTGTTTTTTATCGCGATATATATATATATATATATATATATATATATATATATATATATATATATATATATATATTGATACATATAGAGAGAAATTTATATAAATATCTAATCCCAACTTACATAACAAGTATTTTATAATGAATAATATGATTGCATAATAGTAGTTTAAAGAATTGAATAATTTCTGAATGTCGTACATAAATGATGAAATAAATATGTAGGTACTTTTTATAATAGTAAACAAACAGAAAATATCCATTGATTGGTTGCAGGCGGATCGTGGAGGCACGTCCGCTGTACATGTGTCCTGGAATCCGAATTTGGCTTTGCATTGAACTGTGCGTTTAAGAAATCGAGTCTGTTCCGGGTTCGAAATCTCGGTGGTATCAAAGCGCACGTCGGTCTGGGTAATAAAATAAAAAATAATTATTCACTTTAATCATTTTGTACAATCACCCAATTCTCGTACAGTTAAATATCAATCGCTCATATACGCACTTTCATATTTTGATAATTGCTTATATAATTGTTTTTATTAATTCATTGATTTAACATATTTCGTTTCATCTAATACAATTGCCGCACAATTTATTATCTAATATTTTATTTAGTGTACTCAATTTTTAATCCTCATTTTAAAAATTGACGAATTGTTCATTATCCCACATTTATTGAGAAATACGGTTTTACTAATTATGTCCCGTCCTTGTTTTAAACGAAAATAATGGCTCGAAACATTCTTGAGTATCAGAAATAAATAAAAATTACGCTATTTCAAAGGTGTTACACTTATTCATTACTTATTTTAGATTAAAACCAAACGTTACAGCCTCACATAAATGTGAGTACTAGTTGAAATGGATTTCACAGGTTAGATATATAAGATAATAATATTATTTTATATACTTTCACAATTACAATGACTACGTTTACACTGAGTACTTGGTTAGCTAACTAATTAACACAACTAGGATTTAACCTTGAAACTGCGAAATTCTTTTAGCTGAAAATCGCACATATGTAACAACTAAATATGCAAATATATATATATATATATATATATATATATATATATATATATATATATATATATATATATATATATATATAACCATGATGAAAATGTGCTAACGGACTATATACTCTCTAAAACCCTCAGATGAGACATTTCTGCGATTTTCCTGAAGTTTGGAAAAATTTTAAGATTAAATTTAACTATATCTAATGAGATGTTTTATATTCGCAATCGAGAAAATCGTTATTAGCGCTGACGGACGGCATAAGATGATCAGTGAAAGGGGCGCTGATAACTGACGTGTGCTGGTTATATTTGACGCGAGTGTTTGTTATATTATTATGGACGTGCAAATTTGTTTACAAATTATCATTTGAATCGTAGTGAAAAGGATACATTTAAATTGTATTAGGTTGATTAATAAAAACTGTCATCGCACAAACATCTATTTGAGGCGGAATGAGTTAATCGCGATCGCGAATAGATATCGAAAGTAATGTTTTATCCATTTTTATAAATATAAAACTCGAGCTATTCGCGTGTTCTAGCTTGAGCTCGGCTAGAATAGCTCGAGCTATTTGAGTATTTAAAAAATGAAAAGCTCGAACATGTTCAAGCTTTAAGCATGAACCTAGTAATATTCGAATAAGGTTGAAAGCACTAGTAATAGCACCTTTTCATAATGCCAATTTTACATATTTAGTTGTTATGTATATTTTAATACATGATGTGCTGCTTCCCGCCAAGAGAACTTTGAAACGCAGCATTAATGACCATTTTAATCAAGGTTCAAAATCTTTCTAAATTTTTTACCTTACGGAAATTGTATGTGGTTTAAATAAATTAATGTATATATTTTTACATATATCTGATTTATGCCAAATTTTTGTCAAAATAAAAAATCTGCGAAATAACGTGTGTAGAACAAAATTAGAAGATAATTTTCTTACATTGATATTTTCAGTTTCAGTTTCTTAGAATCTAAAAATGCAATTGAAAATCACAAAACAGAAATATTATAGACTAATTATGCTCTACGCACGTAATTTGGCAAATTCTTTATGCTTACTAACAAATTTGCATAAATCAGACACATCTAAAAATACCTTAAAATCTCAAGAAGACTTAATGTTAATATCTTGTTGGAGTAAATAGCCAATAATAAGAAGAATAAATATGACATTGACATTAGAATAACCGATTCAAATATTAGATGACAAATCGCTTGTTTATATACGAATTTGATTTAGCAAAATATCTACCGATATGGAGGAATAGGTCTGTGTAAATGAATACACATTCAAAGCCTGGCAATCTTTGAGTTCTTCTTCTAATTAAGATACTCTTGTTTAATTTATTCGGGTTAGATCATTTGATTGCGACCAGTCATAGTTCCTATACTAAAACTAAACCTTTTTATGTCTGAATGAAATCGTTTTTGTACAGTTAGGGTCAACGGTCAGACCTTGTACTTGGCATATGAACGAAGTGAATACTTCGTAGCACAGCATATGTTGAACATGACTTTATAATTTAGAACGGGGAAAGTAATATGATTACTAATGAAACATATTCTTCATATTATACAAATTCAGGAACATAATATATTTTAAAGGAACACATTGTCAAAAAATTAGTTTTAGATACAGCTGCTTTACTAACCTTACCCTTACACACAAAGATATTCGTTTGAATTATGACAATAGTTTAATTTCATTGGCCTAATTCATAAAATTTCTCAAAACAAAAGTTATTTGGACAACAATAAATAAATAAAAAATAATACGAACCTACAACTGGACACCTGAGTTCTTCGAACAGTAAATTCAACGAGCTAAAAATGTATATTTAAAGTAGCAAAGATTGCTTTGCATAACAAATCGTTACGTAAATATAGCACATTTAATATTATCGCTACATGATCATATCGGGTAAGTACGATAACTTCATTTCGTTTTTATTTAGTATTGTTTTTGTTTCTAACTTCATCCTATAATAAATCATATCGTTATATAAGACAAATGCAATAATGCACAACTTTTACGTAGAAACAAATGTGGAAATTTATTCGATGTGACCCCATTAATATATTCAGCAATGTAAACATACTTTTCCATTACAACTTGTTTACTAGATCCATTAAACATATGATCATATTGCCAATCTTACATTGGACAAAAACACATTCAACTCCTATCACAATCAAGCTCTACTAACGAAATACTTTGAAGGAAGAATGGCATTCACGCTGTATTTAAATATCAAATTAAGAAATGGTGGCATTCTGAGCAACTCTTTAGATCTGTAAGGAAAATCTATACATTTTGAAATTTAAAAAAAATTTTAACTGAATTGGAAATCAAACATTGATCTTGTTTTATGCGATGAATTATACTTAAATAAGTATTCCTGAAAAAATTTTAGACCTTTCAAAATTTTATAGTTTCTTCTTACAAATTATATATTGAAATATTGCATCAATCCAGGATTACAATTGTGGTATAAAATGTATTCCATGGTTATGCATTTTGTACACCTAATTTGATATTCAAAGAGGACTAAAACAACCAAAACTGGAATTTAATTCAAGACATAATAACCGAACCCTAATATTTATGTAAAATCATTTAAATCTATTAATAATACTTATAATTGCAGTAATTAAATTTAACAACAACCACACAGCCACAATATTTTATTATATTATGGTAGCCGTTTCATTTATTTTTTAGTTCACCGTACGAAGTACCGAACAAACTAAAGCATTCGGTCGTGTGCCTGTAGCATTCTCGGATCAAAAAATTTCACCAACAAAAGTGTTTGTCTCATCGCCCTGAATCCAAAAATATATATAACTTATATATGTACTTGGATGTTAGTCGGCGATCGTAAGACCAAATTTGTGCCCTTCTACTCCTCTGAAGGTACCGGAGTGATTCACACCAAATTTGGTACACATATTATTTGGAATCCCATTTGAATCCGCTCGCAGTTAAAATTCAATCGCACGTATACTTCCCAAATTTTGGAGCCCCCCTTAATACTGCTCTTATAAAAATAATCAAAACACTAAAAAATTCTACAAGATATTTTCATATTGTTAACCCAAAGCCCGAAAAAAAATGCGTTTTACACGTACCAAATCTTGTTATCCTTGTAATTAATCTATATTACAATTATAGTTTGATGATCCGAAGTTTATATGTAGAACATAATTAAATTTTAAAATATAATTTAATTATGATATTAGCTATTATGTATCATTTTAGCTTGCCGTACGAAGTACAGAAGATTTAAAGCAATCGGTCGTGTGTTTGTAGCATTCTCGGATCAAAAAGTGTTTGTCTCTTCGCCCTGAATCCAAAAATATATATAACTCATACACATGGATGTTAGTGGTCGCACGTTCGTGAGACGAAATATGCTTCCTCTAAAAGTACCGGAGCGATTAAAACCAAATTTACTGCATACATTATTTGGCATCTCATTTGAATCCATTCGTAGTAGGAATACAATCGTCAGTTATATGGCCCTAAAATGTAGACCTTCCTTAATACTGCCCCTACTAGATATTTTATGTCTTCCAGAATTATAAGGTCCCAAAATTTGGAGTCCTCTTTAATACTACCCTTAGAAAAAATTAATACACATAAAAATTCTGCAAGAGTTCTAAGATATTTTATATCCACAATATTTTCTCATATTCAAAAAAAATATTAAATATTATAATTCTATATTTCAAAATAATCTACAAAAAATTGTAAGACATTTTATATTTATAATTATTTTTTAAATTGTTAACCAAAAGGCCATTAAAATTAAAAACAATTATTTTTTAATTTAAAAAGCCCAGAGTAGAACGTTAAACTGACGTATTTATGCTTTCGACAAGTCTCCCACTCGAGAAAATAATTGGGACAAATACAATATTGTAGTAATAAATATATACAATTGTATTATAAACTACTACAATTATAGTATTTTACTTTACAATTGTGTAATTTCTTACTACAATATTGTGTCACTATAGTTATTTCAATTGTAGTATTTTTTACCACTGTGCGCTCAGTAATCCAAGAAAAAATTAATTGAAAGCGAAATTATTTCATAATGATGTTAGCTACTATGTTTTTTAGCCTTTAATGATCAAGCACTATACTGCAGTTCAATTTCGAGAAACGAATTTCTTTATACGATAAAAAGAAGCTAGAATATAATTTACATAATATAAAATTGAAAATGTTGTGAAATATCACCGAGTGTTTTCTTCGTCAATTTATCGATCCTATTTACATAATATATATATATATATATATATATATATATATATATATATATATATATATATATATATATATATATATACATATATATATATATACATATATATATATATATACATATATATATATATATATATATATATATATATATATATATATATATATATATATTTATATATATATATATATATATATATATATATATATATATATATATATATAAATATATATATATATATATATATATATATATATATATATATATATATGTATATATATATATATATGTATATATATATATATATATATATATATATATATATATATATATATGTATATATATATATATATATATATATATATATATATATATATATATATATATATATATATATAGGAAATATATGCGATGCGAGCAGCGGACTCCACCTTGCGCAAAAATATTAAATTTAAAAATAATTGTTTTTAAATATTATGGCCTTTGGGTTCACAATGTTCTTGGTTTTAAATGTTTTACAATTGTACATATTTTAAAATTCAAATTTTAATTTTGAATATTTTTTTATGGTCATTGGGTCCCCAATATGAAAAAATCTTGTAGATATGAAACATCTTAGAATTTATTCTTGAATTGTGGGTGTTTTAATTATTTTCTTAAGGGCAGTATTAAGATGGGTCCAAATTTTGGAGCCCTGTAACACCGGAAGTATACGGGTGATTGGATTTAAACTGTAAACGGTTTCATTGTGATGCCAAATAATATGTGTAGCAAATTTTATTCACATCGCTTCGATAGCTTCAGAGGTAAAGGGGCACAAATTTGGTCTAACGAGCGGGCGAGCGACGACTAACATCCAAATATATGCGTTATGTTTTTTTGGATTCAGAGCAACGAAACAAACACTTTTTGTCAATGAAATTTTTTGATCCAAGAATGCTACAGACATGACCGATTGCTTAACTCTTCTGTATTTCGTACGGCGAGCTAAAAAACATAGACCATTAATTGTTAAATTTCTCTCCAAAACTGCATATTATTTTTTTACCATGTGCAATCAAGATGCCGAAACGTTGACATTTAAATAAATTACTGAAATGTCTGCAATAATTTTTATATAATAAAATTTTATTCAGTTTCCGTTGCAATTTTCTGTAGGTTTTATTTCACTTATGTCAAAAGTTTACATTTGTGAAATTAATCTTAAAATGGTGATTTGTTGATATTATATTGCATTTATAGGCTCTTCACTATAAGAATGCAGCGTTGAATAAAATAAGGAGTATTTGTTCTTGATCCTGAACGCAAAGCAAGTTCACACCAGCATTTGTATGGCCTTGAGTCCTTTTGAAAGTTACTCTCATTGTGCTGTACACTGGCGTTAACTACTGCATTCTTATTGTGAATAAGGTATAGTATGTTTATTAGATCAATCGACATATTAGTTGGACCATTTTTGATTTTATAATCATATAATCACGTGATCTCTGTTTAAATACGACATATATTTAAATAGACATACTATGTTTAATTTTAAAGCAGTTCAATATTGTACGTTTAACATAGCATGCAGACACAGATTACGATTATGTCTATTTATTTAAACGGAATCTAGTTTGCTTCCAATACTTATTGTATACATGCATACTGACATTGTACATACATACATACATATAGAAAATCATGCTTTTTCCTATTAAATAAGGTGCTGGTTAATTATTTTTCATTCATTCACATGCTGATTATACACAGTATAAAATAAGTACATTGATTCTACACCAAAAATATCCTAATTTGGTCCACACCGATTTCGGCGTAATTCTACCCGGTACTCATGTGGTAAACTGACGAAATCTAAAATGTATATTTATAAAATTTTACCACTAAGGTCAAAGTCGTTTCTACTCTGTTAAATTACACCGAAAATTTGACCTTTACGCCAAAAATGTTACCACTCCAACTATGTATTACTGTGTATATTGGTTATGGACTAACTTTATAAAAATTAGTTAATAGCAAAACCAGTATTAATAAACTAAACATTAATAAAACAATTCAGCGATCTACTTTATGTATTAGCAGCGTCAATTGTAACAAACGCATGATGCTAACCTGTCATATTTATCAAGGTGATATAAGAACAGCATTTGTGGCTAGTTTGTAACTTTGTATATATATATGTAGACTCTCTAGAGTACGTTGCAAATCGTAGGGTAACTAGTGGTGGAATTCTGAGCTAATCTGTAGATCTATAAGGTAATTCTATAAATATTTAAACGCTTATAATTTCAAAGTGATTATGTTTTGCAGGAAATTTGGTTGATAAACCGTATAATGTTGTTCAATTTGTTAAGTAAATTCAATAATAAAATAATTTATTAAATTAATGAAACACTTATAACGTTGCCAATATTTTATTGAATTCTCTATAAAGTTATAGTTGTACTCAGAATTCCACTATAGGCAAGAGTGTATGCCACGCGAAGATTCTACCCGTCATGTGCAATACTGTGTAGTGGCCTGTCAGTTTAAAATGTAGATTTCTTGTAATATTTTCAAGCTAATTTAGTATCCGTAATAACTTGTCATTTTACAGCAATTTCTTCGTCTTCTTTAGATTCCGAACAAAACGACTTTGTTGATTGAATAATTATTTTATTGTTCTTCAATCACCGACGACGTATAAGATTGCAAAGCATTGCATTGCATAGCTTATCCCATATTAATTTTTCAGTTCAATTGGCAATGCGGACAGCCATTTTTTTTAAATATATCCCGCTACCCTATTTCCATGGTTGTACCTTGTACGAGGAATTGTTGTGGGTAATAGGTAGCAACTAACATATTCTCTCCATATTTATTCCTTGATATTTATGGATGAAATACAATATATACTAACATTTGTAATATATATATTTATTTATGAGTTCATAATATTTTAGTCATAATTAAAAAGTGAGTACTGATATGATTATATAAGATTTACACATCACTTCAAATTTCAAAATCATAATCGCAAATTTATCATCATTTTGAAGTAGTATAATCCAATCATATTCATTGCTTTACCGCATATAATAATAGAATATAGAAATGTGAAATGAAAGTGATATATCTAATGAGAAACAACACATGCTTTGTAACTTATTCAAAGAGTAAGGTCAGATGGTCAACATTGCAATGCTTCAGGTTCAAGTAGTTAATTTTTAAAAGTTATTTATATTGTCATGCTTGTATTGAATATATGAAGTTCCATTCGTTGTTTGATAATTCCTTATACACAATTTTATTGAGTATTAACGTACTGTTTAAAACTTGCTTTAAATATAAGGTGGCAATTTTTTTCCAATTTAAACCAGGACATATAAAATAGGTCTGACAACATAAATAATTAACAAATAGTCGCTTTCGTAGAATATTGTGAGGTATGCTTGTGCTTAATTTTTGTAATAAAATATATTTCTTTTATTTATATATATATATATATATATATATATATATATATATATATATATATATATATATATATATATATATATATAACTGCCATTTGGGTGATATTTATTTAAAAAGAACTAGAATTTGCAACCACTCTCTTAGTGCTAACATCACGGATATTGTCGAATATTTCATTGGAAATAGATTTCTGTTTAGCAATCCAAGGACTAACATTGGAATATTATTATTAAATATTTGATAGTTAATGTATTTTTGACAGTATACAATGTTCCTTTTTTCAAAATTACCTGCATAATCTATAACATAAATAAATTATATTCTGTACCCATTTTACTTATTAACTAATTATTTGCAACTAAATTTATATATAGCGTGTACATTATAATTGGTTCACCATTGGGATTACTATTTATATATAATTTAGCTCTAGCATAATCTCCATTTAGATTAACTTTAGGTGCTCTACATAACCCTGCTACATTTAACATTAAATTATACGATGGATAATCATTTTAAACATTTCAAGGCCCTCAAGCTAAATTAAATCCTGATCATCGTGTATTCACAATGATCATTATTGAATTTACCTACTTTAATTTTATATTTTTTATATTATTTGGTTTTTTGCATGAAAAATATAAAATCCGAATATTCTTCAATAATTGTATGAAATAAATATTGCAGATATCTGGATTTTAACTAGCACAATTTTAATATTATAGAAAAACACCAATTTATAAAAAACATCAATCATTTTAAAAAATTATTTCTTCGATATATTATTTCTATCGATGTTCTATTGGGAGCGTCACACTTAACTAGGTGGTAGGTCGGTGAACAATAAAATCGCTTTTTGACAAAGATAACCATGTTTACAAAGGAAAACATACGTGTGACGTTCTCAATTCTCGATTATCGTTCGATTTTAACATGTTTGTGCATTCCTAAATCAATATGCTACATTTTAACATGCAATACTCATCTTGTCATTTATTAATCACTATGTTATAAGTGGTAACCCCATAAAATTGCACCATCTTTACAATAACATATAACTGCAATATTCAGTGACATCGCCAGAAAATTGAAAAAAAATGCTTTTTATAAATTTTGCTTTATTAAAATAAAATTTAGAATTTTTCTCGGGATCTGCTGAAATCGCTTATATTTCTCCCAACGAAATTCATACCAAAATATAAAATCGTTCGACGAACGACGATGAATTCACCCAAATATGTATATCGAGAAATATACCATTGTTACAGGAATCTAGAGTTACATGACATAATTGACTTTTCTTGATAGTTGTTGCCACCTATGACTAGATAGCAAGTACAGTGTAGCATAAAATGTATCATAAGCAATTTGCTAGTATGCATTACGCTGGTGAATATATTTTTGTTGTAAAAACATATTTTTATTTACTTATAGATATAACATCCTATACATATATGCAGCTTTCAATAAAACTCTCACTATCAAATTCCTACACAGTACTGATTGTCTAGTCGCTGTTAGTAGCGCTGTCTATCAACTATCAAACAATGTCAATAATGTCATGCATCACAAGTGTTCTAGTTTCCTGTAATCACGGTATATTTATAGATATATGGGCAAATTCGTCGTCGGGCGATTTTATATTATATTAAGTATCTCGTTCAGAGGAAACTTGGGCGATTAAGTGGATTCCTTCTTTTCAAATGGAATTATTATTTGAACTTTGCATTTCAAGAAGCAGGTGTACAACTGCCTGGTTAATAAATGTTCTTCCACTTGAGCGTCGTTTCATAACTATATAATTCCTTTATAAGAGCAAATGTAATTTTTGTATTTTCAAAAATATTAATTATGTAATTATTAAAGTTTATGTCAAATTTGTAGATATGTATTGTAGTTCAGTTATATGCGAAACATTTGAAATTGAATGCAATGGTACAATGAATTAATTTATTGTACCAGGAGAACGATATGTGATAAATGTGATTTTTTTTCAAATTCTAAAAGTAATACCTAAATGGACGTTCTGGCGATGCTACTGCATTAATCAAATCATCAAAAAAATGATTATTTATCTTCTTTTTAGGATTTACTGTCGGGGATGAACTAGGGTTCAGCGAGTCACTGTCAAATGTCGAAGGAAATAGAAGACGAGCAACACAAACGAATGCACTCCAAAATAGAATAATTGCAAATGCAGAAAATTTGGTAAATCTTTCAAAAAAATTAGCTGCATTTTAAATGGAAATCATTATTTTAATGAGGATCATCATATAATATTTCCAATATTTAAAAATTAAAAATTTTATTTCAATTTTATTTTATTTTTAGAAACGAATGCCAAATCAACAAGGGCCACCTTCGAACCTTCAGCCTTCTATATTAAATGGAACAGACAGCTCGCAAAATGATCCTCGAGCAAAGATAATGTACAAACCGGCTGCAACTGTGCCACCTTTTAGACCAATACCTCCAGTTGCAGATAGACCTGCAACTCAAACAAAAAGGATTCTAACAGTTATGGCAGGAAATCAGCCAAAACCAGTTCGTATGTCGAACATGGCAACTCCTGCATTAGTTGGCGTTGCAGTTCCTGTTTTTAATGCTATGCCTGCATCCATAACTCGTAAAACGGGTGCATCCGTAGACAGTGATTTAAATAAGGAACCATCAAACACAATAACTACCTCTTATAAACTAAATAATACTGAGAATAGTAATGCAATTACCAATAATGATGTATATACAATATTATCAAATGCTCAGTTATCACCGAACTCTATTCAAGCTTTAGCAGCTGTTCCTAATGTATCAATAGAAGATATTAAAAATGCGATTATACGTGAGAAAAATATGATGAAACAAAAAACTCAACAACAATCTCTTCCAATTGTCACGTCGGAAGCCACAACACATAAAGTTAATACGATAACGCTAAATCGATTTTCGACTGATTCAAGCAAAGTAATGAATGCTCCAAAGGAGTATTATCCCGTTGGATATGATAAAAATTTTGATGATAATTTTTCATCAAAAGTAGAACTTCCCGATACAGCTTTTAGTTGCGGAAATCAGAAACATTTTCCAGGTTTATATGCAGATGAAAATCTTGGATGTATGGTAAAGATACTTTTTACTTTCTTATACGCATATATACTTGCCCTAAGAGAAAAACAAACGACTCTACGGGGGGTCTCTAAAATTTAATACATGCTAACATACCCGCACCAGTTTGACGTGCACCAAAGACATGCTACACTATTCCGTGTGTCGAATCTTGTTTCAGAATTAAACGTTCCGTACAAATACGTTCGATTTTCTCTTTGGCAAGCTACATACATATGTATATAGAAACAGTATTGTATTCATGAAAAATTTCAAACACGAGATTTTAACTGAAATACACGTATTGACGATCATCCCTATATAGAATCTAACTATTTTTGCCATGACGTCTGTGTGACTGACTGTGTCTGTGCGGCTCTAGAACCATGCCCGTTGAAGAAAAATTATAAATTTTTAAACTTAAAAGTCCATTCACAGCAAGCCCATTAGTAATTAAGATTATAAATTACAATTAATAATCCAGTTTGCGTTATAACAAGAAAAGCTGGCGTTCACAGTAAGAAAATATATAATTAATGCGATCATTACGTTGCTGTGCATGCTAGCATTGCTTGTCATAAAACAAACTGTATTATTATTATTTGTGATTAATAATCATAATTACGAATGGACTCTCCTGTGATTGCAGCCTTGTATTTGTCCTGAAAAAAGAAAACCGCCTATTTTTGCAATATCTTTATTAAAAGTAAGTCTTGCTACTATTTCCATATCTCGAAAACGACACGAGTAAGGGCAAACATTATTTTTGTAGCAAATTTAGGTTTGATATTTTTTATTTTTTTAAATGTACTGCTTACTAATAAAATTTAAAGTAGTTATTCTACATTTGAGTTTCCCTGTTTACTGATATTATTAAATAGCAATCGTTGCAAACGTTTAATGAAGAAAGAAGATTAGGTATAAGGCACCTATGCCTTCAGCTCACCTGTTATGTAATATACGAGTACGCGATGCCAGCAGCGAATTTCCCCCTTTTATTCCACGCTTGGTATTCAAATTTAAAAATAATTGTTTTTAATTATTAAGGCTTATAGGTTCATAATTTGAAAAATTGTTGTACATATAAAAAGTCTTATAATTTTTTGTAGATTTTTTGATGTATTCAAAATTACAATTTTTAATATTTTTTATGGCTTTTGGGTTACCAATATGAAGAGCACATAAAATACCTTAGAATTTTTGGATGCTTAAATTATTTTTCTAAGGGCAGTATTACGGGAGGCTCCAAATTTTGGGGCCCTATAACTCGGGAAGTATACGGGCGAACGAATTCAAATGAGAAGCTAAATAATATGTGTAGTAAATTTGGTGTAAATCGCTTCGGTACCTTCAAAGGAATAACGGGCACACAAATTTGGTATTACGAGCGAGCGACGACTAACGTCCAAGTGTATAAGTTATATATATTTTTGGATTCAGGGCGACGAGACAAACACTTTCTGTTAAGAACATTTTTTGATCTGAGAATGCTACAGATACACGACTGATTGCTTTAGCTCTTCTGTTTTTCGTACGACGAGCTAAAAATTGCCAGTTTTTTTATAAAACAGTATTGTGCATGCCAAATTGGATATATTTTATTCATGATAAAAGCAGAATAGTGAATATGTTCATATTATTGCGTAACCAATTGCATACGATATGTTGTTAATACTTTTCTCTATTTCCCTTACGGCAGATACCCTAATTTTAACCCCAGTGACTTCGGATCTAGTAGTAGTAGATTGTATTATTTCTTACCGTATAGATGTATATCTAATGTTTGTTTTTAATAGGTTTTCCATGTATGCGCTCTAACGGATGATGGTCTTCTGATGAAGAGCTTTTTATGTCCAGAATCAACCCTCTTTGATCAAACAATATTGAAATGTAATTGGTGGTTCTATGTAGATTGTAAAAATTCAAAACGGTTGTACGATTCGAATATTCCCATATCAAAAAGTTACCAGCTTATGAAAGCATTAACTTTTTTCACTGCGTATCAAAAAGACCAAAACGGCACAAAATAAATTAATTTATACCAATAGTACATATTTATAGTTACTAGTAATACAAACGATGCTCAATATATTAATCTAAGTCGTATTATATAATTTATATATTGATTTTTGTAAGATATGTTTCTGTTAGATGATAATATATTTAAAAGAAATGAATAAATTTAGTTATTTGCTGTAGAGGCTATTTTTATTTTGAATCCTGACAACCCAGTAAAACAATATTCGGTGAACCTTGCGATGTGCTACTTCACCTCCGATTTGGATGAAACTTTGTGTAAAGGACCGTTTTAGCATCCTAAATAAGGGAAAAATAATAACTATTGGCGGTCGGAATCGCATGACCTTGAATTGACCTTTTATTGTTTTTCCCAAATAACAAAATCCCCTAGATTGATTTTGGCGCTACTATTAAAACAAAATTACTTCCCATCACTTAAAAATGAGACAACCACAACGTAACCACAAACAGCGAAAATGTAAATAATCCGTTTGTATAGAAAATCAAGGATTGTGGTTACGTTGTGGTTGTCTCATTTTTAAGTGATGGGAAGTAATTTTGGTTTTAATATTCCGACCGCCAATAGTTATTATTTTTCCCTTATTTAGGATGCTAAAACGGTCCTTTATACAAAGTTTCATCCAAATCGGAGGTGAAGTAACACATCGCAAGGTTCACCCAATATTCTAAAGCACATCATGTTTATATTTCGCGGTCGGATGTGACGGCCACTATATTTTGTCTATTTCGATCTGGCAACACTGTTAACTCATAACCTCAACATTTAGCCAGCTGTCATTTCTTGTTAAACAAATAATCAGAACCAAAAACAGATGTTAACTTAAACACACCAAAAATGAAGATCAATGAAAAAAATCTCAGTGCATTTGCAATATCTGCCACTCCTGTTGATAAAGAGGGTTGGTTAAATAAAAGGGGCGAAGTAAATAAATCATTTCAAAAACGATGGTTTGTTTTAAAAGGCAATTTATTATTTTATTTTGAAAAACGCGGTGATAAAGAACCTGTTGGTGTCATTATCTTAGAGGGATGCACAATTGGTAAATACTTTCGAATATTACATTAATGTTACTGGATATTTATGGAGAAATGTTTACTTTTAGAGCTGGCTGAAGATGACGAACAATACAGCTTCAAAATTGAGTTTCATGGGCCAAATAACCGTTGTTACGTTTTGGGTGCGGAATCCCAAGAGGCAATGGAACAGTGGATGAAGGCTTTAGCATGTGCAGGATACGATTACATGAAGCTGATGGTCGCCGAGTTACAAAGACAATTAGATGATATTGAAGGTATTTATATATATAGATTGATGAATTTATGGATTTCAAAACTTAATGTGCGTTTGTGTATGTAGAAAACCCGTTACCTTTAGCTCAAGCTGTTGGCTCACCGGTTCCTCCGCCGAGACAACGATATAATCCGTTCAATCGTTCTGATGGCAGTGTTCACCAAAGATCACATAGTATGCGATCTACACCTAGTAGTTAGTAATTTATTACAAGCTATACTTATGCAGTTGAGTGTGCAGGTGACATGTACAATATAACCTCACTTTATATCTAAGGAAAAGCGAGGTTAGAATGGGGGTGTTTCCACCCACATACAGAACCAGTTCTATTTTAGGTTTCTTTTTTCTACACAACGTCTCTAATGCCCGATTTCTTCACATTTTATTTATACTACGATTATCTAATCTTCGATTAAAGATAATCGAAGATTAGAAATATATTGGTTTTCTTCACTCTATGTCACGGTTATCTAATCTAAGATTAGTTACTCTCGAACTTAAATTTGGCAATGTTGGAATTGTAATTCGCAACTAACTTCACGAACTAAAAGCAGTGCATTTTTTGAAAATAATAAACCTGAATCTGATTAAAATAAAATCGAAAAAGGGTAGTAATTTTTACCTGTCTACCTATCTGTAATTAATAACCTTGTAGATATTGCATTAACATATAAGAACATAATAGAGAATAAAACAAGATTTGCTACGCGTACAACGCACCAATGCATAGAACTCGCCTTTAGGTTAAGATATGAAAAGATTAAAAAAAAATGTTATAGATATAAAAAGTCTTACAATTTTTTATAATTATATTGATAAAAAAAAATTTTTAGTGCATATTTTAAAATTCAAAATTATAATATTTAATAATTTTTTCCGGACTTTGGGTTAGCAATATGAAAAAATCTTGTAGATATAAAATATCTTAGAATTTTTAGTAAAAATTTTGAGTGCTTAAATTATTTTTATGAGGGCGGTATTAAAGGGGGCTCCAAATTTTGGGGCCCTATAACTCGGGAAGTATACGGGAGATTGGATTTTAACTACGAACGGATTCAAATGGGATGCCAAATAATTTGTGTACAAAATTTGGTGTGAATCGCTCCGGTACCTTCAGAGGAGTAGAGGGCACATTTGGTTTTACGAGCGACGACTAACATCCAAATATATAAGTAATATATATATATATATATATATATATATATATATATATATATATATATATATATACATATATTTGGAATCAGGGCGATGAGACAGACACTTTTTGTGAATATTTTAGCTCCTTCGGTACTTCGTACGGCGGGCTAAAAACCGACGGAACAACATCACAAGAGAAAAGCAATGCCTGGAATACAATAGTTCGTATAACAGACGGTCTTGGAATATATATGACTTCGTTCATGTAATAATCGTCGTCGTCACCAGAATAAACGTATACATCCAGTAAATTGTTCATAATTTATTTTATTTTAATGACATAAAGCACATCAAATGAGGTTATGTAGACTTATTTTCTGAAAATGCCGATACAAGTGCCTGGCGCTGGTGTACTAATCTACAGCTAAACGGTCAATAAACGACCGCATAGATATAATCGACGATTCATTCCTAACCGATGATACGTGAGCATGAAGAAAACCAATTTTTAAGATAATCTTGGTTTATACTACGATTAACTTTAATCGTAGTTTATTCGAATGTGAATAAATCGGGCGTAAGCCTATGAATTTTCAGTCTAGTACTTTTATACCTGCCGCTAGTTGGCTTTGAAACAAAGGGTATAGCAGGATAAGATGGTGAAAAGTCCCCTCAAACGGATTGAGGCTCAAGATAGGTCATTCGATTCATCTTCGAGAGAAAATCATATCCCTAGATCTTCAGCTTCGAAAATCATTCCTAGCGCCCATAACCTCAAAAATACGTTTTTTCTTCCTCTCAAATATCTCCGGTTCTACTCAACCTTTTGACATGTGGTTTGATTCATTCGAAAGGTCTTATTGGGATAATCTAGTGGTAATTTTTGCGAATTTATTTATTATATGGGATAGTGAAAACAAATTTACCTCAAAAATTTGAAAATATTAATTTTGATCCATTTCTCTCGACTTTTCTCTGTTGCACGTGAATTGGTGGGGGGCACGGGTGCATATATGACCCTGGACGTCCCATATTGAAGTGAAAATTAGTGTCTGTCAAATAATTTTCAATGACCTTGGCTAATCACGAAACATTTATATTTACAATTGCTATCGCTTTTAGTTCGTATTTATTGTTTAAAAAGAATATTCAAACCGGAAGTGTATGCATTTTTGTTCTATCTCTAATATCACTATAACTATGAGTAAAATAGTAATGTTCATAATAATATTTTTCACAACTTATGTCTGAAAAGTCTCTTCAAAATTCACAGCGAAATAATTAGTAATTATGCTTAAAAATTGCAAATACTAATTCCAGTGTTCATTTCGTTGCTGTGAGTGCTATAATTGCTTGTCATAATACAAACTAGATTATTATGTATAATTTTCAAATCTTAATTACTGTTTGGTTCGCTGTGTATACAACTTTATAAATTTAAATCAACTGACACCTGTCAACCTTTGAAATAAATTACAGCCGTCTGGGGCAAAAATAAAAAATTCCACATCAGCGTATTTGGTTTTAAATTCATGCTACGATTACCATAATGCAAGATGTATGGTAACCTGGGAGATGTAAAATAGCGATTTTTTTCATTTAGTAGCGCTGATTTTTTTCGAAAAAATACTTTTTGAACCAAATTTTCTAAACTATTCAATATCTAACTTTTATTAGATTCACTTCTGCACGTCTGGATCATATACAAGTCTTAATAACTTCATCAGTTTTGACTCTAATGCACCACAAGATGTAATTCCTAAAATAGTCCGATTAGATTCAGTGATGGCCAAAACGTACATTTACGTTATAATCTCAAGTTCTTAAATTTTCATAATTATATTTCTTCCTTATATGCATTCGTATAAAAGAGTGTAAAAACAGGCACTTGGAAACACTCCCATTTTGCAAATGTCATATTCTTGAAACAGTTAATGTTTATTTATTTCACTTGATAAATTTAATTTTTATAATTAATTTTGGCAACAATGTGCCCTGTCTCTTTGTAGTATAAAATTGCTTGTAACATATATTTAATTTAAACATCTTTAGAAATCTGGTAACCATGTAAAAGGCTGGTTATACAAACTAAAACAACGTTTAATTAAACAGTATTTTAACAAATGATCTGATAACCATGTAAAACGCTGGTTCTACAAACTAAACAACGTTTTAATTAAACAATATTTTAACAAATGATGATTTTTCATTTATAAAGATATTAACCCAAATTGTTTTTTTTTTAAATATATATATATATATATATATATATATATATATATATATATATATATATAAATGTAAATTCAGATCATTCTAGAAATGCAATGTGTTTATAATTAAATAATGTTTAAGTTTATTTCTTCAGACTTGTCTACGTGATTTTTTGAAATTCGTTAACGGTAAATTATTTTGCAATATTTGTAATATCTATCTTTTCTCTAAGTCGAGCCGTTTACAAGATATTGAGAAAACGACGAGGTAAACCTTCACTTCCGGTTAGCAGATTTCGAAACAAGTATTTATGAATAGTATTTAGGCTTAGGATATATATCTCCTAGTAAACTCTTTTTTAATAATTACATGGAAAAATCTTGTGATAAATGGACATTGTTCTCCTGATTTCTATTTTTATATGAGGCGTGTATCTTCGCCAGTTTTGTGATTCAATCCAAGTAATCATAAAAATAGAATGATTCGCAAGGGGAAGGGGACTGTCAGTTTCTGATCAAAATATGGAAAAGTAGTGATAACTAATAACGAACGAAGAAACGTGATTCTTATAATCATGATTACTTTGATTAGTTAGATTGCGAATCAGAGTTCGAAGAAACACGCCTATGGTTGAAACTGTCAAAATTTTAATCAAACATATTCCCAAATATACGATAATACAGAGTGATCAACAATATTTGAATGTTACGTAATCGGTAATAATAACCATTATTATCAAAACTATTATCTCTTAAATTAAAAGCGCGAACTGCGCAGCCAAATTGCGCAATGCCGGAGAGTGGTTTATCTTTGTTACAAATTTCTTGCTACGAGCATCTAATTAGCATAAACTGTGTACCCGATATATGTTGGGCGGATATAATAATTAGAATAGACCAGGTTCAATCATTGTTGAATACTGTGTCATATAGTGGGATATAGCACGTTTGTGTAGTAAGGATTAAATATTTTACATTATCATTCAGGATATGTCATCTTTGTACTCTACATATCAAATACATAATTCTTATTTCAAATTATTTTTCGATAGTTTGGAACTTATGCCTTCAATGCGGTTCTGTGATAATCCCTTGAATAAACTTAAGATGAAATATGTTAAAGTTATCCAGTACTAACATATATGTTGTAAATCTTTAAACGCGTTTTTCGTGAAACTACTTTTTTCAAAGTAGGCGTACTATTTTCTCTGGATCTTATCGACCGATTTGCTTGTTCTTTATTTTAAATGTAAGTAAATACTATTAGTTGGAGCTTATACCAACATATGCATACATTTTCACATATAACTATCATTAATAGCGCCCTTAAATTGCAAAACAAAACTAGAAAAGAAAAAACTTATTTCTTCACACAACTGCCATCTTGTCAAGTTTTTTCTTACACTAAATATTCCAGATAATTCTATTGGCTATTAGAATCTAACATTAAAATTGGATTTAGATGACCTGTTGATGAGATACGAGTTCGCCCATTTAGTGTTTAGGTGACCTAGACATACTCTCCGCGTTTTCTAGGAAAGCTTCATATATTATTCTTACGAAAAACAAGAACTTGTGCAAGCGCCAGTGCTTCCAGCTCGCCGTTCCGGCAAGCCCAATCGCAATAAATACAATACTAAAAGCGATAGTAATTGTTAGAGTACAAAATATACTGTTGCAAGTATCCAACAACATTTTAAATTTCAATTTTTATTTTTTTTTGAGAATTTATAATGCTAATTATTCTCAATACCAGAATAAATTCACGTATTCACATAAACGTTTCGTTTGTAGCCAAGTATATTGAACATTTCCTAATTTTATTAATAAAATCACAGAAGCAAATAGTTTATATTTTGGAAAATATAATGTTTGTAACTAAACATTTTACTGTCACATAACTTCTTTGTTTCACCTATAGTCTGATTTACTTCACGCCTACGGCTCACAATTTGCAAGAACTTTATCGACATAAAATATCTTAGATTTTTTTACTAAACAATTCTAAAAAAATTAAAAGTTGACTAAGGGCAGTATTTAGGAGGGCTCTAAATTTTGGGGCCCTATAACTCCGAACATGTACAGACGATTGGATTTAAATTGCGAGCGGGACTTCACGGGCACGGAAATTATATGTATATTAAATTTCATTAAAATCGGCTTAGTGCCTTCAGCAGAGATAGGTCCACAAAGTTGGTCTTACGAAAGAGCGAGCGTCATAATCCAATGATATAAGATTAAGTTATATACATTTTCGTAATCAGGGTGGTGGAAACATTTTTTCTTAATACATTTTTTTGATCCGACAATGTTACAGACACATGACCAAACACTATAGCTGTCTTATACTAATGTACGACGAGCTAACAAAAATTTAATGTAGACAAAAAGACGAGCAATAAAGTGGATTAAACCCCAAATTGATACCTTCATTCTAGCCTGAGAAAAAATTCATAGAAATCATGCTTTTTTACCTCGCGTTACGCAGTACCGGAGAAGCTAAAGCATTCGGTCGTTTATTTGTAGCATTCTCGAACCAAAAAATGTCATTAACAAAAAGTGTTTGTCTCGTCGCCCTAAATCCAAAAATATATATAACTTATACACTTGGATGTTAGTCCTCACTTGTAAGACCAAATTTGTGCACTCCACTCCTCTGAAGGTACCGGAGCGATACACACCAAATTTGCTACACATATTTGGCATCCCATTTGAATCCGTTCGCAGTTTAAATGCAATCGCCCGTATATTTCCCGAATTGTAGGGCCCCAAAACTAGGAGCCCCTTTAGAAAAATTATTTATTAAAAAAAATTCTACACAATATTCTATGCTACAATACTTCTTGGTAACACAAAGGTTTTAAATAATTATAATTTTTGTTTTTTCAAATTAGCACTTTTTTTTTTTTAAGTACATTAAATAAATCTACAAATATTTGTAAGACATTTTATGTCTATAATTTTTTTTATATCAGATTTCAAGCGCAAAAATACTAAAAAATGTTAAAAATAATGTAGTGCGATGCCATCTATTGCTGGCTAGATTAGCTAATCTAACCAGCAATATATGGCATTAAAATCTTCGTTTTTGTTATGCTCGCCACTTACTCTTTGCTGATTCTATTCCAAAGGCGAGCTGAACCTAAGCTTGTTTATTTAATTTTAATTTTTTTTTACGAAGTAATAAGTAAGAATATGTTTAGAAAATTTGGTTTAAATCACTTCGCTACCTTCAGAGAAGTAGAGGGCACAAATTTGGTCTTACGAGTGACGACGAGCCAAATACAATTTGTTAAGGACATTTTTTGTTCCGAAAATGCTACAGACACACGACCGAATGCATTCACTCTTTTGTACTTCGTACGGCGAGCTAAAATTCCCTAATTTGAACAGCATGAGGACAATCCAGTAAATTATAACAGATTTTTTCTCATAACCAAATTGATGAATACAATCTATTTTATTCTGGAGCATACAAAATACGTATGTTGGAGAGCGGTACACAACATATATTTATAAAATAGTCAATTTCTTTATTAGATAAATAAATTTATTAGGAGACATATATATTCGCAGGCCTAAATTTACTAAACACATATTAATATTGTATTTTATCTAATTTTCAGCTCGAATAGATGAAAGTAATCGTCATAGCGACGGTGCTGTTAGAAACAAAATCACGTTTCGAGAACTGCATACGATGTACGGACGACCAATTTTAACAGATTTAACTGCTTGGAAACACGCTCAGAGGCTTCAGCAAGAAAAAATGGAATCTCTAACGGGTGATCTCATTAAATTGTAAAATAATAATTCAACTATTTATTTATAACTTTGTGATTATAGCTATATACTTAATATGACGTGCTATTTATGATATATCATAATTTATAAATTAGAACCAAATATATAAGAAATTGTGTCAGATTCATCTAATATATCATTATTTAATCTTATGTTATTGTTTTTCTTTTAAAATAAGTTCGCGGAAGTGCATTTTGTTAGTATCGATATAACAGTCTTATTTTTAATTCAACATATACAACAATAATTGAGCCACTCTATTTTAATATTTTGTTGTCCACTTTCATATATTAGGTGTGTTTGTTCGACTATGATCAAAGTAATCGCAATCATATATTTAATATTGTTGTTTTATAACGAGTTTTATTCTATACTAACTTTAATCATGATCAGTTTGATTGCATATTAAGGTCCATTTATAGCGAGTCAATAATTAATTAAGTTTAGAAATTATAAATAAGGATCCAGTTTGTTTTATGACAAACAATGTTAACATGCACAGTAATAAAATAAATGCATTAATTATACATTTTGTTACTGTGAACGCTAGCATTATTTGTCACAAAACGAAGTAGATTATTATTTGTAATTACTAATTGACTGAGCTGAGAATGAACCTTTAAGCTGTATTCACAGCGAACCAAATAGTAACTAACATTAAAAATTACAAATATTAATCGAGTTTGTATTATGACAAGCATTGTTAATATTCACAGCAACAATATTAACCCGGCTATAACTTTCGTAATTTGCTTGATAAACATTTTATTTCACCAGAATTATAAATAATACGCATATCTAAGATATATAAGTCAACTTTTATCGTTTTTTTTTTTTTTTTTTTTGCTTTACAAAAACCGCTAATTTTTAAAAATTACCATAGAAAATCATAAACTGATCATATTTTTCTGAGATATCAAATTTAAATCTTGAATAGTATTGGCCTTTACTTTGTAAAACTCCATAGTAATAATAGGAAAAAAGAATAACTTTGTAACTGGTTTTACTTAATTTAAATTAAGTAAAACCAGTTACAAAGTTATTCTTTTTTTCCTAATAATATCAAATTTACAATTCTACGTAAAAAGAATATATATGATTTCATTGATTTGTTTGCAATAAATAGGTTACAAGTGGACAAATTTAGTCAACTAGTTAACACAATTAATTATAATTTTGTTACTGTAAACGTTAGTATTGTATGTTATACAACAAACTGGAATTATTACTTGTAATTTCTAAGCTTAATTACTTATTGTTTCGCTATGAATACACCTTTAGAGTTCGAAGAAACACGCAGATTGTGTACGCCGGTATGCCAGTGGGCTTGAGCCAGCTTGAGCGAAAGCGAACTCTTCGGGATCGTGCAATGCGTCGCCGCTTTCAAGATATGAGATTTGTTTTAATAATATTGGTAACAACTATCGGTAGTTTTTCAAATTGAACTTATTTTTCCTAAATTTTAATTATTTTGCAAAAATAAACTTTATTTTAAAAGAAAATGTCACAAAAATAATATTTTAATATGAAGGAAAGTACTGTGAATGCATATTCTGGTTTTGAAAAAATTGAGTAAAATACTTTGACTGCGTCGATACCAAGAAAATATTTATATCAGCGATTTAACAGTATTATCAGGTTTTCGAACCGGAATGAAAAAATTGACAGTTCGAAGCCCTGAGTATTATTCTGTACTAGGGTCACCCGTGGGCACCGTGTGCCCATATGGTACACAGAATATAGGTTAGTTTTGAAGGGGGGAGAATTTTCTTGTAAATAAAAAATAAAAATAAGGGATTACCCTTACACGGTTTTTCCATCAGTTTGTATAGCAAATCTAAAAAAAATAAAATATTAATAATTTGATATATAGTTTGAAGTTATACGATATTTGTCAACATGAATAATAAGGTTGTTATCCGAATTTCTGAATGACGATGCAACGTCAAAAATAGTTGTACAACTGGCGGACTGTATTCATTTGCAGAAACAAATAACAAATTCTGTATTAATACATAAAAGTAATGAAGATGTTTATGTTGATTTAATAAATAGATGGGTTTTGCTATTAACTAAATTGACAGATGTACCTTAGTTATAAAATATTTTGCTGCTAGCAGATGTAAGCGAAGAAACCGGCACTAGCTTTGCTACCTCTTCAAAAATCTAATATTATTTCATAATTTGTCTATTGCTTTTATTAAATGTTGTACCTGCGGTATTACTGCTAACTGAATAATACAAACAATATTTTGAACATTTTTACACGTGCATTAAAACAGTTTCCATGCATGTATTATTACACAAACATCGGGATTATAAATTTACTGACGGTTTCTGTTTTCTAATTGAATCGATTATTCAAAACATATGTGTATTACAAACCTTTTTACACAACACTTTCAATGATTTGACATTTGATTCGTTATTATTTTCGAATCAAATAATCAGGGTAGATTCTGAATTTTGCAGTGCCACAGCAGTATTAAAAGTGATAATGGGCCCTATGCTAAAACACAATGGCACAATGTACACAACTCGATATGCATTTTGAAGATTCGGAGTATATTTAAAATTGACATTTGAATTATTCTGACGTATAACCTTTTATTTTTACGTAGGGCAGATTACTTGATTAGAAATTTATTCATTGCTGTTGTGTAGTCTTTTATTTCAGTATAAACTATTTGATATTATATACAAAATTCTTATCTGTCGCCATAACATGGTGGCTAAGACTCTTGCCTCTTACTCTGCAGATCGTGAGTTCGATCCCCGTCTATGCCAATTCGCATTTTTACAAAAAATGCGTTCTACACACACAAACAAACACACTTTCTGGGTAATTATATTAATGATAGTGTATAACATGAAAAAGGACGTGGAAAGAAGAAATAATAAGGAAAAACTGCAAGTTTTAAATACTCATTGAGTCATCATTTATTAATAATTCCTAACTAATATGTATATAATTACTTTATAAAGATATTAACATTTCATGTATGTATTTTCACTAAGTAGTCAACTAATTTATATCAATAAAATATGTACAAATTTATTTAACTACATTACTTTAATAATTCCCAATTCCCTAAAATTGACAGTTCCGAAAAACGGTAACTTTTAATATGTATTATGTACAAATCGCGCTTAGCTCCACCATTTGAGGGAGAGGGGCTCTTAAAAACCCCTTGGGGCGCCATATCGCGCGTATAAATATTAATTAAAAAACAAATAACAGTCCTGATAACCATTTTGTGAAAGTGTTTTTTTTTTTTTAATATATATATATATTTATTTTTTTTTACTAGTGAGAAATTATAATATAAGAAAACAACATCACTTGCTCCGTTATATACGGTAACACTCATGTAACCTTAATAACAATGCTATTCTGATTAAATAAGGGGAATATTATTATATATTTATTACGTTATAAAATACTGTAAAATATGTTGTTTTTATTTTAATCAAAACGATCAAAACCCAATCAATATAGCAACCATGGAAGAGACAAAAACACCATTCGGACTTGTCATGACAAACAGGTTTGGACTGTAATTCAAATCTTAAAACGGCGTAGACTTTTTACAATTCTTTATAAAGTGCAAGCATTTCTTTTTAGCTTGTCTACTACATTAGGTAACACAATTACTTTTCTTTTAACTTTCTTACTTTATTTAATAAGTTGGAAGTATGTAAGATTGAAAACTGAATCTATCAATTCCTAACCTAACCAAAATCAAAGAATAAATGTCTGAGGCAATGCAATAAGATACGTGTTTAATTTAACCATTGGCCCCAGGTTGAATATACACTATTACAATTATGTTAACACACTTATTAGCTAACACTACGTACACATTTTAATATCATCTGTGGATACTACGTAATTTCACTACTAACAAAAAATAAATAAATTATAATAAAAAACGAAGTTAAAATATGAAATGTATATGTATTTTTTTACACTTTTACTAATTAGTTTTCCTTTTTGTATTTTTTACATTATTTTATATTAAAATTGGTTATTTACACATTGTTTCGAGTTTTCTGTTTAATCCAATTTAATAAACGCGAATTTATCAAATTCAGGTATTGTACGTAATGGTGTTGTGTTTGCAATACAAATACTTTGGCAGTTTGCACAATATTTAAGTTTTTATCGTTTACATAAATTAACAAAGTGAATTAATGATTTACGATGTATGTTTGTAGTAACTATCAGGGGCGGATTGACCAAAATTCGAGTCATTCTGCAGTGGTAAATGGATAGAATCGCCTGTAGCGCCGACGGGACCTCAGTTTTAAATTTGTATTACAAACAAAAGTGAGGTATCTTTAAGTATTTTAAAATAAAGAAACATAGATCCAAGATTCGTTAATTTAAAAAAAATTGAACTGAAAGTAACATTGTAATAAGTGCAATATCTATGCATTTTATTAATTATCGAATGTGTGATAGTGTTTAATACTATACTAATATAGTATTTTTAAGAATGAATCCAAATTGTAATAATTAAGTTAATAGTTTTGAAGTTAAGAAAATAAAGGACTTCCTCTTAAAGAGATTAGTTCATTAATTATTTAACGAATCATTAATTCATAATGTCAATACAACACGAAAGAAAATTAGATTTGTTCAAATAAGTGTTACACACACATACACGCAAGTTATGTAAAAAACAACAAATGTCATTTTGATTTTAAGATGTAACTTGTCCCATTTATTTATATTTTTAAGCCATCTGGTTTTGTGCAATACAATAATAACACATCCATCATTTACGAGTTCTTTGCAACCCATTAACTTTAGTTTAGAATTACGGTTTATTTACTAAACGAACCTCGACCATCACCTCAACATATAACAAATATTTGTACGTGTATTTTAAATTTAATAGAGATATTGCTAAATAAACAAGAGAAAATTTTTTGAAATTTAAATCCAATATTGGTTGATAGGTAAATGCTTTTTTAGTAACCGTGCTACTACCGTTTAGTTCTTATAATAACAGAAAAAGTGACTGTGTGATTCATCAGTCTGTGTCCCATAAATGTGTTACTTTTGATTTGTTTTTATTTAGAATGATCTGAAGTTAATTGGAAACCGCGGTACACACAAAAATGGACACTTTTTTGTTATCACACGTTTTTGTACAATATCGTGGTAATAATAATAATAATATATAAGTAATAATATAAATTCGAAGTTATACAACATTGTTGAGCCTTACACTATTTACAAAACCAGCAGCAGCCGCTCTGATCAATAAAATAATTTACATATTTCAATATATTCTTAATAAAAGATCCAATCAACTTCAGGTCATTTGATTACCATCACTTCGATCGTTCGTTGCACTGTGACTAGTTGGCTCTAGGATATCTTTAACCACTAGACTATAGCAATGATGCGGTCATATGGTATAGCTGGATAAGTACCTGCATGTGCACTGGCAAACACGACAGTCGATCTTGTGTATTGGAATCGAGCGCCAGCCATGATAATGCGTTGTATCCCTCTAATACGAACCTGCAACAAAACAATACCATATATTTATAATCAGTTCTAATTGACTTTGATGAGCCAAAATATCATTATTTGTGTGTTCTTTTGATCACTTCGGGGAAACAAAAGTACAATGAGGTGCCGTTCTATTGATATAATATTTTCGATGGATCACACGATATTTAATTAAAAAAAAAAAACATTCGTAACACGAAAAATTATAGTCGTAATAATAACCATTCAGCAAACCACGGCAACGTTAACGTTACATAAACAAATGTTACCTAAATGTCAACAAACAAACGTGAATTCACGGTTGCAGTACTACCAAGCGCTCTGACAGCAACATTATATATTTTTAAATATATCATAATAGCGAAACATATATTAGGTATATTTATTGTATTTGATTTAATATTGAAACTATAGAAACTTCTTTTCTCGTTTCACCCCCCTAATTATCATAGGTAAATTCAATAGTTACAACGAATATGTTCTCATCATCGCTTATAACAATATTTGCATCTAAAAATATTTAGGTAATAAATATTTTGAAACTTACCTAAGTACATCAGTAGTATACTGGGAGTCTAAGGGATGCGACGTAACCGCAGCTTGTTGCAACAAATCATCCGTGTTCTGTTGTATCGCCGGACTGTGCAGATGCAATGCGTTCTTTAAAAACACCGGACACACACCCTCCAAATGAGGACACGACGCCCAGAACCACCGTGGCATGCGACCCGTCGGTGCTGTGCTCACTAGATACCCCAAAGCCAGCGGTTGCTGCAGCAGAGTACCCACTTCTTCGGCTTGCTCACCACTACGTGAATTCGCTGCGCCACACGGGAACGGGCTCTGCCTCCCATTTCCTCCCATGCCACACCCAGGACTTCCAGGTCGTGATTCTTCTCTGCGCGGACTACCGTTCGGACTTTGCCCTCCGCCAGGGCCGGACTCAGGCCATACGTTAAAAATATCATTGAAATCGTTCATCCCGTCAATTCCTTCAGGCATGTCGTCGTTTAGGGCACGAAATAGTTCTTCGTCGCCTAGTTCTGGACCGTTAATATGAGTTTCTTGAAACGCTGTTTGAGATGACTGTGTTGTTGCGCTTGTAGGAAACACTAATATATGTGTGCAAGTTACATCATGCGGGGTAGATAATTGACTATTTACGCTGGCCTGACTGAATCGTTCATCCGGTGTAAATTGATCTGGCATTAGTCGTAACGTAGAATCAGGCTCTAAACTCACTAAACAAGCACTCAATATGCATGGAACACTATTCGGATACATCAACGAACACTGACTGCAGATTTCTTTTAAATGTTTCGACGCTTTGAGTAACGATTTCCTACTCAACAACCAACTCCAACCTTTCAATTCTCCATGCCCGATCCTTCCCACTCTTCCGACAACTAATCGCCATGGTTGCACACTCTGCGACATCACACCGATTATAAAATCCATGAGTTTCTGAAGGCCAACTCGACGGGCTGACGCCTTCTTTCTTCGACTGCGATTTGGGATGTCTATGTTGATGGTGACGGTTTCAAATATCTCGCCTCGTTCATCGGTCGCGACCGCCAGAAGCCAACTCTGATCTTCTGACAGACAGTAACTGAGATAGAGAACGGAACATTGTTCTGCACTGGCCTGGCCGAATGATTCGGCCGATTCGGCGCGCTCTTTTAGTGGTGCTAGAACGTATGGTGGTGTGTACATTTTATATGCGGCTCGGTTTTTCTCCTACAATTAATAAAACACAATTATTGTAATTATCTAATTTTTGAATAATATTCTTCTGGTTGAAATCAAATATATGACTTCATTTTATGACTCAAAACGTTGAAATTTCGAGTTGGAAAATTGGATAAACATAATTTAAATTAAATAATATCTGGATTAAATTGGTACCCCTGTTGAAGGTTACAATTACTTTGATGACTCAAAGATCCAAAATAAATCAAATAAATAATTTTAACTTACATCTTTGCTCTTCAGAAACAAATCGGCCATGGCAGCAGTTCCGAAACCAGTCAAGCTCTTCACGTTGGAGGAATGCACTAGCAATCTTCTACATTGTGAGAAGACACTTAATGCAAGCGCTCGCATGTGATCACTTTGCCTGTTTCGGTCTCGTGCCCGGCCTAGTTCTACTATGCTCTCCTGAGAAATTATCTGCAAATACATACACATAAAATAGTAAAATCCTAGATTCTTCATAACTGCAACAGTGTAAACAAACCTGTACACTAATATTGGTCCGTATATGATCAGGAACAGCAGCTAGAACAGATTGGAAACATCTTAACAATGCAACACATGCAAGTCGCTGTAAGTCAGATTGATCGGTGCCCATCGTAAATGGTTCCACTAGGTATACGACGACGGAAGGTGCTTGTTGGTCATCATCGTCGTGGGCCATTTCGGATATAGTTGAGATTGTTGGTATTGGATCTCTTGAACTATCGTCTACAAAGAAATTTGGGTTAAGTACAATTTAGACATTTCTACTAATACGTTCTCGTTAACAATCAAATTGATGATAGAAAAGTTACATTTGTGAATCATAACAAATAGATGTAAACAAAATTTCTGTATGTATTTTATTAACATTTTAGATTAAACTATACTCAAAATTTCTAACACGAGATTGTCATACCACCAATATTCACAATCTTGCTATCGAGCCCAATAAAATACTAAATCGAAATTATGCAATGTTATATTATAGCATAATATATTAAAATCTATCATTCTTCAATTAATTTGTTCACTTACCTTCATTTTTAGGCGTAGACGGTGCTTTATCTAAACTATTTTGACTATTATCTGGTGTATTTGGTGGTGGCATTGGACTTGGTGTAGGTCTGTCCATTGATGATTTCTCTGCATTTTCTGGTGGATCTAGTAATGATTTATCCATTGGTACTTGAAGTAAGTGAGGTGCTAAATGATGTTTGCAAGCCTAGAATTAATTCAAATATTAAATATTTAATCAAAGCACAATATAGGTGTATAGGTTCGCCCCAAATAGTTTTCGGTTCTTTAAAAGTTAACACTAGGTGCGTTCTGTTCATCAGACTGTGCAGCAAATTTTGCATAACTTGCACAGTAAGCGTTCGTTTATTTACTTTTGTGCAGCCTATGCTTAACAGCGAGCATTCGGTAAATGACGAACAGTGCAGTTTGTGTTGCACAATCAGCCCAAGCAGACTGTTATGCACAGGATTTTTACGCGTATAATTCTTATTATTACCCCGCAAAACCAGCAAAACATAACTTATTGTGTCAAATAATAAAAATTGTATATTGAGAAGGTTTGTTGTGTTTCATGCAATAAAATGTTTAAAAAATTAGCATTTGTGTGTGATACTTGTTCAGTAACAAATAATGATATGGAAGAGATGGATACAGCACATGACAACAAACACATATATATATATATATATATATATATATATATATATATATATATATATATATACACAGTTTGCACATTGCATATGCACAGCACAGAATAACCGAACGCACCTACTATGTTTTTACTTTCTTTTACGAAGTAATAAGTAAGTCTTGTAATCATGAAAAATTTCGAACTCGAGATTTTAACGGATATACACGTTTTGACCTTCCCTGAATCGAATGTGAGTATTTTCAGAATGACTTCTGTCTGACTGTGTGTGTGTCGAACGTAAAATTATGAAACTTTAAACTTAAGACTTGTATATGCCCTAGATGTGCACCTCCTATTTTTGAAAAGAATATTAAACCGTAAGTGCATGTTTACTCTTTGCATTTTTTGTTCTATCTCTAATATCAATAGAATGGCTACACTTACGGCAAATATAGTAATGTTCATAATGAAAGATATTTAAATTTTGCACAACTGTTAATTAAATAGTTTCTTCAAAAAATGTACCAGTTACGAGAAAAGTGCTAAGGAAAATCTCAAGTATCATATTTACGTTGCTATGGATTTGCATGTAGTTTAATAAATCAGATCATCTACGCCTAAATATTTTTTAATAAGTTTAGTCACAATCTCTTTAGATTAGCTATCTGAACAATCATACAAAATTGCAAGTCAATCGGATGAATGGTTTCAAAGAAAAAGGAACATGAATATGCTGAATATTCAATGTAAAACGGCCGCTGCCGCTGTAGTGACCCCCTTAAACATTGTTGATCACTCTGTATATATATACATAAGATGATCTGCAGTTATAAATATATAAGTATTTTGCTTACCTGTGCATACAGTTTAATCATATCCGTGATATCTGACTCGCCAAGCATTGTAAACCAATCTTCAACAGGTTCATTTGCCAATTTCGTTTTGGCATTCTTGCCCACACGTAAAATACCATCACGCAACACTTTCGTAATAGGACTATGCCTGCCTAACCTACACACTTCATACGCAGTACTAAGCTCTTTAAAGAACGTCCGAACACGCGGCAATATCGCATCATTATCCGGTGCAACCACAATATACGCAATATCACGCGAATACGAGTACGGTTCAAGTAGTAAGCGGTCCCAATGCTGCAGCGCGTACGGCGACAAAGACAACCAATCCTTATCATGTCCCACGACAAGCGAGGGAATTGGCTGAGGCTCGCATCGATCGTCAGTGCCTCTACCGGCCAAACGGTGGAATTGCCGCCACGTAAGCGGACCTTTAACCGTATAGGGAGCCTCCCATAGCCGTGTGGTGCACTTCTTCTGGATTGCTTCTTGTAGTAAAGGTTGTAAACTTTTCATAACGCGCACTATGTCTTGATTAGACTGAGGACCACTTGCTCGTAAGAACGGCCATTTATGCACACACAATGAGCTCGCCTTGTTACCGTGACCTCGATGTTGGAGCTCTTCGATTTTACACATTGTCAACGATGTACTGTCTAGCGCAGCCTGGCGACTTTGTTCTAAAGCAACACTGGTCACTTCGTTACTGTCTGTGAACTCGAGCACGTTCACTGTTGTTGAGAATGGTGGTGTTGAGTGGCCGCGGTATATACGCGCTGCCCGGTACAAAGAGTTACTCGTTGATTGCAACATGACGCACTGTTCGCGCACTAGTTCTAACACTGTTTGTGGTATAACATCCACTTGGTCGCGTTCAACTGTTGGATCCATTTTTGTTGTACTTGTTGATAGTAGGTATGTGAATAGAGAACCTTTCTTTCGTTCGCTGGGGTCCTCTGCGATACCTACACAATAACAAATAATTAGGTTCTGCTTCTTACGTCATCGTTAACAACTGATAGCTTCCACCAGGCTAAGCGATACACTGCATAAAGACGTGTTACACCTAAAATATCATATTCTATTTTAGAAAGACTGGTTACACTGACTAAACATGTAATTAAACTTGAAGAAAATGCGATTATATGCAAGATAATATAAAAATAAATAATTAATATGCAAGACAGAATTATAAATGTACACTCTTCCAAATTATGTGTATGCATTTGCACTATATTAATGTACAGTAATTAATTCACAAAATATTTAAACCGTTTAATAATGGTATTAAATTTTTTGCTATCTCAATAACAGTGCATCTATCAAGATGTTCTATACAATTTTCCAATTTAATGCTGATTATACAAAACGCATAAATGTCGGCGCAATACATTTAACCTGCTATAAGTAGATAAAATATTGTTTATTATGCAACCACTCAAATACTAACAGCAATGCGAATATATACTACAGTATAAAGTGGACGTAACCCAACACAATTCGAATAATGTCACAAAAAGAACATTTCGAATATTACAATTTGAAAATATAGAAATTTGAATAATTACTAATTCTAATGTAGAATAGGGTATTGTAGTTTAATAAGGTAATTGTAAATGCTATAACTTTTATAATGACCTTGGATTCAGATAATGTGTTTAGCAATATTGAACCTTATTAACAAAGTATTACAACGCACCTGTTATTTCCAGCTCATCCTCATAAAACAGGCCAGATCGATGAGACAGCCTCCTATTCACAACCGCCGAGAAGCCACAACTACACCGAATCGGATCTTCGTCCGGCATGATCATCGTTTGATGATGCGGCGGCGAGAGCATTCCATACGGCGGAGGTGGTCCACCCATGCCCATGCCTGGAAACGGCGAACTAGGCGCGGCATTCTGCGTCGGTTGGATCGCCGGCGAAATCGATGTCAGATAAACACCAGCATCGGCGCCTCGGATATTCCCCACGACTTTAGGGCCGGCATTGCACACACACAAAGTACAACTATCGAAGTTATGATCACGGAAGATATTCAACGCTGTATCAGCCAGTAGGATATTGACCAGAAGTGAGTTAGCTTCAGGAATTCGGTTGATTGAGGGTGTAGGTGCTGGCTCAACAGAATTGAGGTTTTTGTTGAGGTACGACGAGGCTGTTGAGGTGGCAGGACTTGATAACTCATACGGAGGCGGAGGCGGGCGAAATGTTGTGTGAAGCGGACTAGGAGGGAACGGTATTGCAGTATGAGGATGAGGATTACTCGACACAGAACTCGGTCGGGAAGTTAAACCATTCGGCGCAACTGGGTGACTTATACTCTCTCTTTGTGGTTTCTCACTGTGAGACACCCAAGATGGTTTATAAACACAATGCGATGGCAGGACAACTGGCGGCAAGTTCGAACTGGGTAAATTCGTGAGCGGCGCATATTTACTCGAACCGACCATCTTACAGATCAACGGTGGTTTAAAAACAAAACTCCAGTCGTCGATGTTCTCCTCCTGTGGACTACCGAGGTTCGGGTATTCTTGCTTAATCCGCACAATGCCTAGGTCGCTAAGATCGGCTTGTTGTGCGTCTAGTTGCCCACATGGTGATGCGACAGGATTGTGCTCCAGTGACGGTGGTGTTGGAAACATTTTAGATAATTCTTCTGGTCGTAAGATGCCGGTATTTGTTCCGCTGCCGCTACCATGACAACTTGACATTCGTTTTGAATCGTCATTCGGACCAGATGATTTATTTGATCCTGGTGGAGTTTGTACTTGCAACTATAAAAGCAAAACAACATATTGTAATTGTTTTAGAATTTTTTACTTAGGTAATATATTTATTATAAACTAGGTTAACCCATGGACACCATGTGCACATATCATATACAGAATACAGTTCACTCCTCACCGATACATTTTTTGATTTCGTTTTTGTCCATTTGTCGAAGTAGACTTTAAATTTTACAGTTATAGCATTTTTTAAAGTGATAAATGGCCATGTTAAATAAAATCATTTGCGACCACATTTCATTGACTTTTGTGTCACTTTTTACATAAGAAATAACTGTTTTAGATAAAACAAGATTTGGTACGCGTAAAACGTACCAACGCGAAGAGCTCGCCTTTAGGTAACATATGCGTTGCGAGTAGTGGTTTTTAATTATTATGGCCTTTTGGTAAACAATTTGAAAAAATGTTATAGATATAAAAAGTCTAATAATTTTTTGTAGATTATATTGATTAAAAAAAAAATTGTGCATATTTTAAAATTCAAAATTATAATATTCAATAATTTTTTTCAAGCTTTGGGTTAACAATATAAAATAATCTTGTAGACATAAAATATCTTAGAATTTTTAGTAGAATTTTTGAGTAATTTAATTATTTTTATAAGGGCAGTATTAAGGGGGGCTCCAAATTTTGGGGCCCTATAACTCGGGAAGTATACGGACGATTGGATTTAAACTGCGAGCGGATTCAAATGGGATGCCAAATAATATGTGTACCAAATTTGGTCGCTCCGGTACCTTCGGAGGAGTAGAGGGCACAAAATTTGGTCTTACGAGATACCAAGCGAGCGACGACTAACATCCAAGTATATAAGTTATATACATTTTTGGATTCAGGGTGACGAGACAAACACTTTTTCTTAATGAAATTTTTTGATCCGAGAATGCTACAGACACAAGACCGAATGCTTTAGCCTCTTCGGTACTTCGTACTGCGAGCTAAAAATATATTTATTAGAAATTTAAAAATCAAGTCGTTTGGAGCAAATTTGCACTAGTGTGGTGTTTACGTGACTAGATTGATGTGTGGTGTTTAAGGGCTAAGATTCAAATAAATAAACGTTTACGTATTAATACAATAATTATGTGAAAATTATTAGGTATATGATAAACTAATTTTCTTGGAAAATAAAACTAATCTAACTAATAAGTTTTGAAACGGAACTCGTTCGAAAACCGAGAATGCCTGTATTCGTTATTCCAAAGATTGCTGAATCTAGGAAAATACACAACAGCTTTGCTTAAATAAGCGGCCGTTCGCCATGTTTCTACCGGTGGGGTGATCGATCCGCAACCACTGACCTTATACTAAAATGGATTGCGATTACCAGTTTTAGATTAAATAATAGCGTAAAAATTAGGAACGAGTATCTATGTTTATAAAAATGTGCAATGGGCTTATTGCGTTTGGTTGAATTTGCAAGGTTCATTTATAATTTAAAAGATAATAATATAATAGCCTGAAGACGGTTATATTGATCTAGCAGAAATAATGGAAGTAAAGGGCACTTACAGCTTCGTCGCTACTTGTATCATCTGAGTTGTCAAATATTTGATCTAAATCTTTATAGGAAGGTTGAAGACCTTCACTTGTAAATAGATTTCCAGCCGGACATTTTTTTACATTTTCTTTTCCCTCCTCTTTGATAATTTGGCCTCGTTTAAAACCGTCCATATTCACGTTACTTCCGCCTTCTTCTTCGAATTCGTACGGATCACCAGGTCGTTTCATACCACACGAATTTGGAGTTGATGTCATACATGATTCATTATCCATCTAAAATACATTTTGAATTAAAGATGTATAATGATGATAGGTTTTAAAACACTATGAAATGTATTTGTTTGTAAGCATATATGAGTATCAAATCTTATTAAATTTACAAATATCTGTAAAGCTAATATTGCTAGATGGCTACATTAATCTAGCGAGCAAAAGATAATGAGATGATATTACTTAAATACATTCCATTCCGAAAGACTCGCAAGGTAACATAAGTAAGCCATTGAATGATCACTTACCATACAGTTCGTTCCCGGTTCTTGTTTAATTTCTTGTTTTATAAATAGTTGTTGGTTATTCATGTTGGCTGCATTGGTATCATTGTTGGGTATTGGTATACCATTTGGTGTATTGCCATATAATGAGTAAATATCACCAATTTTGCCCATTTTCTGCATTTTACTCTCTCTTGAATCAGGTTTAAATCGCTTTACAGGGTGATTCAACCTTAAAAACAAAGAAATATATATATATATATAGTGAATACCGTCTCATGTGAACTATCCAGTAAAGTCAACATACAAAATTTTATATTGGGACGCGGAAAACAAAAATAAAGTTGGATATTCCAGTTCACTTGCGTTGCATAGTTAAAGGCAACAATTAACATGATGTAAGTATCGTTTTTAATTTATTTTTTTATGCAAGATTATAAAATTATCTTTTTATATTTTTAAGGGTTATAACTTTGGAACTTCAACATGTATTATTTATAACAGTGCTGTATTATTTTTGTTGTATGAGATATATAAGATTGTTAAAGTACGTAAGTTTTTATTAAAAAAATTCAAACCGACCTAACCAGATAACTAAAGCCATATTGTTGTTAGTCTCAATTTTGGATATGACAGGAAAGAATCGAAACTATTTAAACCATCTTCACACAATAAACTATATTGGTAGACAGTAATTAAACTAGAAAGTTACCATATTCAATATTGAAGAATTGATGTACAAATTCAAAATTTATTTCATTTAATTAATATATAACACATATTTTATTACTTGAGAACCCATTGTGTAACGATTAATAAGAATCGCTAAATATTAAATGACCAAAAAGAGAATAGCTAACAAATAAAAGCGAACATGTGAAAACTTACCACGCATCCAAAGTAGAATAATCATAGAGCAAATCCAAAGTTTGTTCCTCCTCCAACACAGCATTTTCATACTCCTTTGATGACAATACCGGCCGTTTGAGCGTCATAACTATTGGAGGATTTTGATTGGTATTCGTGCCTTCTGTCCGACACGGATCCCCACTAGATTGTGGCTGCTGCGGACTAGGCGGCGACCCAGTGCTCTTCGGCGCTTCGTTAGGGGTAGCCACCGACTTGTCTACCGGTGATGTAGGCTGCGCTGGTGGATGCGGCGATAACGTAGGCATAGTTTGATCCCCGGATGGTACGGATGCGGGCTGAGAATGTGGATTGAGCAGCGGTGATGGAGCAGCTGAGGGCGGCGAACCTACTGACGGGACTGTTAGAGATTCCTGAGTACGCGGATAGGATGGTGGACCGCCTTGAGGAGTGCATGAGCCTTGGTGATATCTAAAGAGAAATCACGTGTGATAAATTAGTGTTTGTACTGTCGTTTTATGGGAGATTTAGCCTGTTAATAATTGGGGAAATGTTAGAATCAAATGCAGTTGATAGATTTGTCCGTTTTATTATTTGCATTTGTACATTATTGCTGGAATTTGGTACTGTTAGATATTTAACGATGTGGCTAATTTGCCATAAAAACATACGAATGTATAAAAGGAAGTAATCTAATCATGAATATTTTAAAATAAATATACGTTTTGGCCATCCCTGCATTTAATCTGAATATTTTCGGATGAACGTCTCTGTATGTGTTGGTGTGTGAATGCTCTAGAGCCAAAACTGTAAAAATATGAATCTTTTAACATAAGACTTGTGTATAGTAACGATAACGTATAAGAAAATCGATGAAGGATACTCCAGCTTTTTTAACAGAAGATAAAATTTTAATGCAAAACAATAAAACAATCAAACCATTATAAGACAAATTAAAAATATACGTTTTTAAATCATCAAACCACATCAACAAAACATGCTACAACAGGCCACTGTTAAATATATTATCCTCAAAAACACCTTAGTATATTTTTAAGCACCCTGCCCTATATACCAAGCCACCCACAAACCACACTCTTTTTTTTTTCTCTCTTTCATTTCATTTTATTGGTTGTGTTTGTGTGTACACTGGGCTTAACCAACCTGTCATCGGCCAGGGGTACCGGGGAGCGCCGATGGAATGGGACTCTGCCCCGGGCCCCCTTGCTGGGCTTGCTTGACATACCGCCCCCTTTACTGCTACACGATTTGCTCGGCCCCAAATATTTTCTACATCTGCAAATGCATCAGAAAAAGAACAAAAATACACTAATGAATCAATCGCTAATTCCCGCTAAAGTAAAAACTTTTACAAAAATAACAAAACAACTGGCGATGATGTGTAAACGGTGCTGTAAGAAAAAAGATTTAATTTCTGGTGTTGCATCATACGCTAACATCTACATAACTTAAAATAATTTATGGGCAATTTTAGGTATAATACTTGTTGCATTGACATTTTACGGAATATACCCTAATAGCCAAAAGCCTGTGTGTATGGTTCTAGACGTGTCGTCTAAAAGCATACAAAACCTACAATATGGTAATTTTTTTACAATGAAAATTAATTATTTTTAGTTATAAAATGGTAAATAGATATATATTTATATCTATATCGTATGGTTCTATAGTCGGTCTCAGGTTGAAATGGCACTGTGGCAGGCATAGCAATGTTAATCTTACGGAGAATTTTGTACAATGTTGCCACGTCTTCCAATACAATTATCTCGGTTTTACGATGTTATTTACTGTAAGGGTTCTATATCTGGAAGACGATAATTTTTTATTTATTGATAACTAAATAAACAATTAATATTATTATTTAATTTACAAATTAATAAACAAATTAAATAATACTTGACAACAAAACTTGAATTAAAAAAATCGGATAATATTTAACGAAAATGAGAAATAAATATTTTCAAGATCGTGTGCTTAAATTGGCAATTCAAAAGTTTATTTTCGGTAAATATCAACCGATTTTTAAAATTAAAATTTCTTTTTCTAATTATTCTTATTTGATATTATTTTGTGAATTTAAAAATTTATTTCAATAAAAATTTGTTAACATCATCATAGTATTGAAAATATACCCTGCATACAATGGTATATAAAGTTAATAGCCCTTTCTACTTTTAAGATGTATCTTTTCTTATTCGCACTCATAGAATACGTATATGTATGTCTCTCTGTTCCACTCACAGCGCTTACGGGAGAGATATTGCAACCCTGTTTCCCGTATGGCCCTACACTGCCATTTGAAAATGAAATCGGCTATAGATGGCACGCTTTACGAAATTATTTATATTAAGCTCAATATGTCAGAAGTTAATAGATATTTACTGATCCTATACAGAGAACGAGTTATAAACAGGTGAAGCCTCAAGTAAAAGAGTTAATTCAATGTTTCTTGTCCTTTAAGTGTATATCTCGAAATTTAGTTCAAAGGGGATAGGTACTTTGAAAAGAGACATCAAATTTAAATTTCGTATCATTATTTGGTTATCAAATCTAATAATTTTATTCAGTTTCAATAGACCATAAAACAGTCATAAAATAAATATTACATCTAAAAGCCATAATAAAATCTACGAACATAAAAAAAAACAGAGCTCAACCTTAGTTTAAATTCTTTTTGAACATTTAACAGGTTGAAAAACACTACAACTACAATCCATTTATTAAATAACTGCTTGCGTTGCAACATCTACGAACTAATACAAACATTGAATAATATACGCAATAAATAATAACAATAATCATTAAATAAACAACTATTTGCATGCATAATGAAACGAATGAATGAGAAAGAACTAAAAAGGGATCATACTTTGAACATGAGCACGACGTCCGCTTGGTCGGATCAACAAAGTCCCATTGGCCGGAACAGTCATGCGGTTGATTGGACGGCGGACCGCCTAGTACGCATTCTTGCCATACGCGTTCCGGCAATAGTGTCGCTGCTGTTGCCGGTCGCTGCATAGAAGCGGTATGCTCCACCGAAACGGTGAGCGGACCAGATTGAGGTACGCGGCTGTTGATTGCGACGGGCGAAGGTGGCGGTGTTTGGAGACCGACTGGTGTTGCTACAAAAAAAAAAAAAAAAAAATTAAAGCACATTTCTAAAACTACCGCCGACAAGTTTGGAAACAATATATGTTTTATTAATATTTAAAAAAATATATGCATAATTCGATACAAAACAAGATTCGGTACGTATAACGACCGATGCGTAGAGCTTGCCTTTAGGTAAGATATGCGTTGCGAGCAGCGGTTTTTAATTATTATGGCCTTTTGGTTAACAATTTAAAAAAATGTTGTAGATATAAAAAGCCTTATAATTTTTTGTAGATTACCTTGATAAAAATGAATTGTGCATATTTTAAAATTCAAAATTATAATATTTAATAATTTTTCGGGCTTTGGGTTAACAATATGAAAAAATCATGTAGACATAAAATATCTTATAATTTTTAGTAGAATTTTTCGTGTGTTTTAATTATTTTATATAAGGCCAGTATTAAGGGCGGCTCCAAATTTTGTGGCCCTATAACTCAGGATACGGGCGATTGGATTTAAACTGCGAGCGGATTCAATGGGATGCCAAATAATATGTGTACCAAATTTGGTGTGAATATGCGATGAGATATATATTTTTGGATTCAGGGCGACGAAACAAACACTTTTTATTAAGGAAATTTTTTGATCCGAGAATGCTAGACACACGACCATTTGCTTTAGCTTCTTCGATACTTCGTACGGCGAGCTAAAAACTTGTCAAAGTCTGTACAGAATGTTATTTCTAAGATTAATGTTTATTATACTTATGTAAATTTATTTAAATATTATAATAATCCGTTGTGTGTGCACGTAAACTTTCAAACCCCGAGCAACCAGAATAAACACGAAAGAGTCATATTAGAATGTCGCAAAGTAATCTATGAAAATAAATGTGAACATATATTGATTTGACGTTTGCATTTATGTAAATGTGAAAAAAAAACATCATTTTATTATTCATATTTAATTAAACTAAAAATTAATCTTGTATCCAAAGATAGATCATGTCGCTGCTCTTCGAGTAAAGCGTGCGGAGTGGTGAAATTATCGACGAAACGTTCACAAAAATTGCAAAAATCAATTATTATTGAAGGATTGCCGTTAGTTATACAAATAAAGTATTGCTGAACTTACTATTTCCATTGCTTTTCTGATTACCGCCCGACACCGTCAATAAACCGCTAGCATTGGAATTCACCGAATCGTCCATATCAGTAACGAGGACATAACATGAGGGGTACCGCATTTTAACCCCGCCGACAACGACTTCAACCGCCGGCGGTACCCCTGGCCAATCGCCATCTAGTCCTGCCGAGAACTTTTCTACAGGATAGAAATGACCCCAGTCCTCCAGGATTCGTGATGCAACATCGGGCGATTTAAAAGATTGGCCTGTCAAACTTCCTGAGAGGCCGAACGGTGCTAGGATAACTAAAAACAACACAAACATAAATTATCATTTATAACAGTTAAGATGAGAGTAAGATCGATGGTTGGTTATGTTACCTTGTAGGTCTGCAGTGGAAGATTGGGCTTGTAATAAGTGAGTTTTAGCAAGACGTCTAACAGGTGGATGTTGCCGTACATCAACGCTTGCACATACGGTACTTTCGCCGTGTACGAAGAACGCGAATGAGAAGGATAAATGCGTAGTACTGGAACAGAATATTATTGTTTTATCTCTATCTACCGACAGTTTTACTCTTATATTTAATAGTGTTCGTTTTACCACACACCTCAGCTCACCTGACCAAAACCCACTTCACCTCAGTCCAAACTCAAAATTGTACCGTTTTATTTACCACAGTGTATCTGAGTTTAAAGTGAGATCAAGTGAGATTGTCGAATATCAACTTGCAGATACTAAACGTCGAGAGGTCGGGAAAATTACATTTTTCAGCTCAGTTCACTAGGGAAAATATTAACTATTTGCCACAATTTGACGCATTTAAAATGTGGGATTCTAGTTATTTTTAAAGGTAATATACGCTCTTCCACAATTTATTCCACACAACCAATTTACCAATCCTCTATCGTCATACAAATTTTAAAGTTATAAAACTTGCGAAACATACTTTTCCCCACTAGATAAACGACTAGTTCGTATTTGACCGCTTTATTAGTCTTGCGGAAATCTCATCTCACTTTGTACCTCAACTCAATATATAACGAACGCTACTTTAACATAACGTAATTTAAATATGCTACATGATTTTTATTTGGCAAAATAGAATACTGCAAGGTAGCCGTAAAATAATTGCATTTATTGCATAGTAAAACATTTGTATTGTCCTACACTGGATATCTTTTCTTTATTCCAGTTATGGCCATTTGCACTGCTGTCTTTTAAATTTAAGGGCACCTTATAAAACAAAACATGATATTTCTTACGGAAAATTATTATTGCTGTCAAAAATATTGTAATTTAAGTTTAGCTTAAGATTTTAAGTTTAAGTGGTGCAAACGAGCATAAATCTCTCATAATGTTATACTTCTGTTTTAAATTTGGATTTAAATGCATACTGTGAGTATTATAAAATAATTGAACATGGATACCACATATAAATTCACTCATTTTAAAAGCTATTTTCAAGTAAATGGTAAGGTTTTTGAGAAAAAAAATCTTGCAACTAGTGCTGCTTTCGAGATAAAGAAAAACTATCAAGAGTTAATTTTTACTTAGACTTTGTATTAAAAAATAGGAGGTATTCTTTTGTATAGGCGTACAATTTTTTTAATCTTCTATCTCTTTTCCTTTTTACGAACTTGTGATTTTAACGGAAATACACGTTTAGACTATTTTTGAATCGAATCTGTTAATTTTCGGAATTACGTCTGTGTGTTTACGTCACAACTGTTAATGACAAAATTATGAAACCAAACCGGGGCCATATACCAGTCTTATGTTTTGCACCTTCTATATTTGAAAACAATATCTATAACAGTTTACTCATGCTATTTTTCGATATCTCAGAAGCGACATGAATTAGAAAAAAAAAAAAAAGAAAAAAAAAAGAAAAAAAAAAGAAAAAAAAAAAAAAAACGTAAAAGTTGAAGATATTAAAATTTCTAGCAACTTTTTTCAAAAAACGTTCTATTTACAGAAAATTTGCTTTTAAAATGGTTATATTATATTTATATTTCCCTAGTTATAATACATATTGATTTTATTTCATAGCTATCATAGGGTGAATTTAAAACCAAATAAAGCATTATTATAGATAATAAAAGGACTAGAAAGTCGAGTGAAAACCACGCCCGTTATTTTTTCAAAGTTTAAATCAGTTAAAAAAAAATTACCTGGCTCCCATGTTTTTCTTCGGACCATCGTAAGGCTGAACAAACCATTTTCCTAATCGCACAAAATCTCTTGATAGAAGACATCTAAAATTTTAAGTAGACTTACATTATTTATTTATAAACACAACTTATGTAAAATACATAAAAATTGAAAATGGAAATCCAAATAAAGGTAAAAATATAGTAATTTATTAAATTATATTGAATAAAAACTTACCTTTCGATTAAATTGTGCAATGCTTTGAATAACAAGGAACGACATTCGTATGAGAGACCGCTTTCCCAAGATCCCTGTTCGCCATCTACAACAAATAAGGAAACATTTTTCAATAAACAAATTCAATTTGAAATGAATCAGCGTTAAAAATGTATCGGTTTAAACCGACGAGACTGTGAGTAATTCCAAATTGTCCGTTTGTAACGTCGTTTATTTAAGTTACTATGTTTGTTTCAAAACCCAATTGTAAACATTTCTACAGATTTTCTATATCAGATTACTTTTGGTGCACTTTATACCATCTTATACGAATGTATATTTACATTATTCAAACGGAAATACACGTTTTGATCATCTCTTAAACGTTTTTTTTTTTTCACTATTTTCGTGTTTTTTAGTTAGCAAAAACTATTGATGATAAAATTATAAAACTTTTAACTTAAGACCTTAGGGGCTCAGAAGAAAACCTCTTATATATGAAAACAATATCTTAATTAATCGGAAGTAATGGTTTACTTGTTTTTTGTTTTCAATTTGTCGTAAACGACATAAGTTAGAAAAAAGTAATTCTTACAAAAGTTATACTTTTGTTAAACAAATCTTTTTCGAAAAATGTACTTGTTATTTATTTTTACCTTTTCCTAGTTACAATACATATCGATATTATTTCATAGCAATCGGTGAAAAGAAGTTTAGCATTTATCTTCTAATTTTGAATGTTGAAATCCTATGAATGAAGATTTCATTAGTATCTACTGGGTAGCGACCAAAAGAACAATGCTATTGAGTATCTATGCTTACTATTCGAAGTATAACTTAAATAATATTAATTACTGCCAACATAAGTGAACTACTGCGTAAAATATCAAATTGTCTACGCGCTTTAATATAAATTCTTGTCTCAAAGGAGCGCTAACTTCTGTATAAAGGTCAAACATTAATTATTACGACTAGAAACATATTGTTTCTGATTTAACAAAGGCGGATAATAATATGTCAAATTTTATAACATAAAGACAAGGACAATATTATGTGAGTTTGATCGTAATATCGGAACTCTCTGTTTGTAATAAAATAGCAAAAATATTCTACGAAATATTAGAATAGTTCGGACCTCCAAATATGAATCTCAATTTCGCCCACTTTATGGAATATTTCGTTCTGTCTCAGACATTTGCAAATATTTCTATAAATAATTTTTTATTGTAGATGTGTTGTGCTTATATTTCATGCAAACGAACACTTAACCATTTGTATTTTCGAATAAAATGATTATTGTTGTGTTTTTCAGACAACCGTAGACAATCATAGGTAATCGAACATGTCTGTTTCTCTTGAAAGCTTTTCTACAAACAGTAGAAGCAAGTGCTGACCTCTGGATTGCCTTGTATGCATGACCTCCGGTTGCCATGACAACCAGTGCTAAAAGCTCTGTCGCACGTGGTCGTTACCGACAACGCCATTTGTCGGGTGTTGGTCACGCGAACTAACATTTATAACATAAAGCACGAATACTATGATCTTTCTTTCCACGGATATTATGCCTTTGTTAGTTTAAATAACTATGATTTAGAATATGAATTATTCATACTGGATGATTTCAAGTTATATTTGAGACGTTTTTTCGTTATTTTCTCGGCAAGTCGTATTGTATAAAATAAGCACATGAAAGATTTGCTATAATATTTGTCATTGCCATACAATATCAATATTATATATCGAATGCCACTACCGGCAAACTACACAACACACAAAATACACATCAAATTAATATTTGAATTAATTTTGCACCATAACATTATTTACTTTGACATTTCATGTTGACATTTGATTCGTTTTTGTCTATTTATTAAATAAACCGGGGTGGACTTTAAATTTTGCAGTGTTACAGCTGTTTACTTTCTTTTACGAAGCGTAAGTATAGTGATCATCAAAAACATCGAACTCGAGATTTCAACGGATCCTTCCCTGAATCGAATGTGAGAGCCGAAACTGTCGAACGTAAAATTGTGAAACTTCAAAACGGTTTATTTTTTAGCTCGCCGTACGTAGTACCGAAGAGGCTAAAGCATTCGGTCGTGTGTCTGTAGCATTCTCGGATCAAAAAATTTCATTAAGAAAAAGTGTTCGTCTCGTCGCCCTGATTCCGAAAATGTATATAACTTATATACTTGGATGTTAGTCGTCGCTCGCTCGTAAGACCAAATTTGTGCCCTCTACTCCTCTGAAGGTACCGGAGCGATTCACTCCAAATTTGGTACACATAATATTTGGCATCCCATTTGAATCCGCTCGCAGTTTAAATCCAATCGTCCGTATACTTTCCGAGTTATAGGGCCCCAAAATTTGGAGCCCCCCTTAATACTGCCCTTATAAAAATAATTGAAACACTTAAAAATTCTACTAAAAATTCTAAGATATTTTTTGTCTACAAGATTTTTTCATTTTGTTAACCCAAAGCCCGAAAAAAATTATTAAATATTATAATTTTGAATTTCAAATTTTGAACATTTTTTTTTTTTTAATATAATCTAAAATTAAATGTAAGACTTTTTATATATATAACATTTTTTCAATTAGTTAACCAAAAGGCCATAATTATTAAAAACTGCTCGCATCGCATATATTACTTATAAGGCGAGCTGGACGCATAGGTACGTTGTACCTAAGCTTGTTTTTAAGTGATAAATGGTCATATATTAAAATACAATTGCTCAAACCATTAATAATAATCATTATAAAATATAAAATATTTTAGCCCGCCAATAAAATGTTTGGAATATCTGTACAGGAATTCAATTATTGCTGTGGCGTAAGGGTAAGACTCGACTTTCACGGTGAAAAACTGAAACTAATGATGTATTTTGTTAATATTTTCACGAGTTATAGAAAAGTGATTCGTATAAAAGATATTAAAATTTCCAACAATATTTGTTTGAAAATTCTTTTGAAAAAAAGAACCATTTACTGAAAAAACGCTTTTGAAAATAACTATTTTATGTATACGTTTTCCTAATTACAAAATGCATATTGATATTGATCCAAAGCAAACGTTTTATAAATTTTAAACAAAATAAAGAAACAGCCAGAAAGTATTGTGCTGGTCACAGAAACCAATATGAAAATAAATATCTTTGCATTTGTCAATTGTTTTTTCATTCTGCCAACTTTAAATGTGATATATGGTTGCTATGATAACGTCTATTAATTTCAAATGGTACACCATTTTTGAAATCATTTAAAGAATTAGAATCTTTAATATCGTGTATTTTTAATCTATTTTTCTGTACTGTAAGTGCAGTAATTTTAGAGTTAAGGATTGTTCACCGCGAAACAATCAGTACTTAAGCTTAGAAAATTACAAATAACAATCTAGTTTGTATTATGACAAGCAATGCTAGCATTCCAAGCAACAAAATTAACACAATGTATGATAAATTTTGTTGCTGTGAACGTTAACCTTGTATGTCATACAACAAACTGGAATTATTACTTATAATTTCTAAGCATAATTACTAATTCATTAGCTGTGAACAATCCTTTACTGAAAATTGACTAGATTAAAGACCCTTGTAAGAATCCGACCCCTGGTTACATCGGACGTTCTTACGTGAATATGTAACTGATGGTTACTATTCACGAGTTCGCCTTTTTGAGTGTGATGTGGATTAAAGAAATAAAATACACAAATAAAATAAAATATAATTTAATTAACAAAACAATTAATTAAATTGAGAAAGTATAAATTAATAATCACAGGTATATTTAAAGAAAGTTAAACAAAACAAATAAAAGATTTAGACAGATTGAACAATTATAAAAATGCTTCGAAGTCACAATGATTTAAAGCCAACAATTCAAAGTTAAAAACGATTTAAATCAACCAAAACTATTCTCAGTAACAAAAGTAAAATTCACAAAATAACTCTAAGTTCAAAAGAATTAAACACAAAAATAATTCTAAGTCCGCAACCGCATCAATTAAATATTACTCTAAGTCCCAAGTTTTAAACACACAAAACGATTCTAAGTTCCAAGACATTTACTTAAAAACTATACTAAGTCCGAATATTTAAAACACTACATATTGCACTTGAGCGCGAAACTTCCGACTGGCGTGGACCCGATACGCGAACCAACTCCCTGTTTCTGTGTTAAACTTCTGCTTTTATAGCTAAACTCAGCCACCCACTGGGTGAAATTATACCGATTTCACCCCTCGCACCCTAGTTCTAAGCGACGCGTTCAAGCTTGTGCTTAACCCTGAGGCTGAGGCTAGCATTCTTATCTCCAGACAGAATTCAACGAATTGACCAAAATTCCACAGATATCAAATGCACACGTGCACACTGCCAGATGGTTAGTTTCACCCTCAGAGATACGATAGTAAATTAAATATATACATATTAAAATATAAAAAATAAACTAAGAAACTCTAGTTTCTTACACCCTAACTGCGCAAAATAAGAGAAACGTCGCTGTGAGGCGTTAAATGGTACGCATCCTTAAATTGGAGCGATATAAATGACAATAAATAAAATGTTTAATAAAATGTCGGAAAAGGAACGAGATGATCAGCTAAAAGTGCACTGTCACTCAGAATTCTTCCGCATGTAATGCTGTAGTGGAAGTTTTGTAAGGACTTCTGTGTATAGAAATCCCCGGAGCGAACAGAGTAAGCCATTGATATAAAGCTACTAGTTGCTCGACTTCCTTACCTATATAATACCAGAGATGACCAAACAATACGTTTTAACGGGCCACTTGTTGCACTTGAACATTGTTTCTATTTCTTTTTTAATTCAACTAAGGTGGGTGGGTACGATTCCCATTCATTTTGATACTGGTTGCAACGACACCAATTGAGGAGCTGGCATGCTGGCATGCTGGCACGCAAAAGCGAGCATGTCCACCAAATCGTAACTTGCATAATACTCAAAAACTACATATTAGCATACAATTAAGACTTTTTTGAAATTAAGTTTATGCCAAAGATGCTATTATATATATACCCATTTCAAATGTTTTTGAAATTGCACATGCTCGATTTTGCGTGCCAGCTCCTCAATTATATTTGGACATAAATGAACATTGAAATCGACTACTAAAAGTTGTATAATCACGTATGTTTAATAATCTATTCGATGAGTAAATTTAGATATAACAATTAAGTTTATTCATTTCAAAAGCAATTTTCTAGTCCATTCTAAGTCAATCTAAAGGAACTTTGTAGACATATTTCCAGAATCCTACACTGAACGTATAGTCAGATATGTCCCTTTTTCAAATAATCAGAGAGAACCAAAATAACGTTTGCTCACCTTTAGAAAATCGACATTTCTTACCATAAATTTTGGGAAATGGTTGTAATTGAAAATACATAGACATTGACATTTTAATTATTTTATTATTTGAGTTCATCCTAAGAGCTTTTAAGTGAGCACTCGTTTTGGTGTGACCATATTTTGGAATGTAATTTACATAATATTTATTGTTATAATTAATATTTGATTTATTAGGTTTGTTTTAATAAATCAACTATACCAATTTGCATACACAAAATTACAAATATAGGTAAATCATTTTTATGATTTATTCGGATCCAGAAGATGTTTCTTGATAATCGCAGACATTAGTTTCAGGATTGTTGGTTTTAAGATCCCTATATAATTTGAAATAAACTGGATCTATAAATGGAAGTAAGCTTAGTTTCTTCTTATTGAACAGTAGTTTACTCGTATCTGATTTCTGAACCTCTAATTTAGGTAGCCGAATGACAGAATTTCCCTCTTGAGATTTTGTTCGTTGTACAAATTGATTTTATAGAAGTAATAAATAAGCAAAAAATCTTCCTTGGTCATTTCAGTGACGTGAAATTGTTATTTACCTATCACGGTTTTAACAAACTAAACCCAATCTTGTGGTTTACGAAACTCAATTTTTGTTGATTAATGACCGCCATATATGTCAAGACATATTTTATTTTGTCATAGTATAATAAAACTATATTGTGCAAATTCTAATATGACCCTGCTTATTGTTGACCACTAAGAATTTTATGGACTTAACCAGTTATGCCATATAAATATTTGATTCTTTGCAGACGTATATTATTTAAACACTAAAAATCACCGAAAAGTGACATATCTGTTTTTGCCATTAAAGCACAGATTTATATTGTTTTATAATTAAAAGAGAATTCAGATTTGGATTTAAACTGCGAGCGGATTCAAATGGGATGTTAAATAACATGTGTACCAAATTTGGTGTAAATCGCTCCGGTACCTTCAGAGGAGTAGAGGGCAAAAATTTGGTCTTACGAGCGACGACTAACATCCAAGTATATAAGTTATGTATGTTTTTGGAATCAGGGCGACGAGACAAACATTATTTGACAAGGAAATTTTTTCGATCCGAAAATGCTACAGATCCTCGACCGAATGTTTTAGCTTCTTCGGTACTTCGTACGGCGAGCTAAAAACCATTGAAGCAGTAATGACTCCAACAGTAGTTTTTGATAACAATTTATTCATCCACTAATCGAGTTTTAAAGCGCAGTTATACTACAAATAATACAGATAATTCCTCGTAACATAAAATTTTATTCAATCATAAAACTGGAAATTAATCGCTTGTAAAATAATGATATTATTTGACTGTTAATATTTTTATTCATCGTATATTTAAGTAAGTACATCACAATATAGTTAACGTTAACGAACTTGAAATTTAACGAAATACTTAACTTTGAATATTCGTATCAAATAAATTAATAATGCATGAAATTTCGTAAATATGTTTCTAATATTCGATAAAAAATATATATTGTTCACCGACAGAAGTTAAAGGGATTTTGTGATCGAATTCTATGCGCAAACATGATATTATAATATCTTGAAATATTATAAATTTCATAATAAAATTAATTGTTCAATTGCGTAATTATGTATTGATATTGCAATATCAATATATAATATTTAATAATATTATTTATATAATATTTATTAAATCGTATGAACTATGCCTGATAATATTTTGACAGTGAAACAAAACAGACTCAAATAAATTGATGTCATTTGATCCGAGAGTCCCTAAGAAGAGTGTATCAAGCGCATTGGTTATTGAAAGGAATTATTGCAAAACAGTACAGATTATATTATTATAATTGAATATATTGATAAGGTGAATATTAAAGAGACAATCAGTATATTACATTGAAGAAACAGTATTTGTTAACATAATAAAATAATAAGTGAAATCGCACAATTTCAGAGTATTACTGGGAGTATTGGATGGTTTGACAGTTTGTTTGGGATATATATATTACTAGTGAATGTAGGCCACTCCGAATTTTTAATTTCATATAAAATAAATAATCAGTGATCTTTTGCAAAAGTGATCTTTGGCCATTTATCTAAAAATAATCAAAATTGAAACCCTAAAATGAATAGTTATTTGCTTATTTAAGTTAGTACAGTAGTTGATTCAATTAAAGGTAAAGATATTTTCTCAGCCAGGGTGTAATAATAATAACTGTTTACTCTTTGCAGTCTTGCACTCGCGGGTTGGGTTAGTGGACCACAAGAGATTGGCGGTATTTTTGTTATTGAACCTTTTTACAAAGATGTAAGTATGGTTGCGTGCAATGCAGGCGAAATAAAAAGATCAATGAGCGTGTTAAAGGTCAAACTAATAAGTGTTTTAATACTATATATTCATAAGTCACTTTTTGTATAATGATTCTAAACACATTTGTTTATCAGTATGTATTTTTATTTGTAGAACCAATACACAAACAGTAGATAACAAAGTGATAGTACATTGTAAATTCATTTCTTAAAAACAACTAGTGTTGCTAGTAGTAAGCACTAATGCTTCCAGCTTGTTGTTGTTGTTTAGGGAAATAATACAAACATTGCTTTCAAATTAACACTTAATCAATTTCTGATAGAAAACCATTCTGAACCAATAAAGTTTCATGTAGAATTTGTATTATGTAATCCGGTTGCTAGCGATCTATTTTATAAAAGGGAACATTTTGTTAGTTTCTAAAATATTGACTATGCGTATGCAATATGTGTAGAATGCTTCTTTTATAATTAATTAACATTTGTTAACATTTTATTGACGGGCTCAAATTTTGTATATTTTAAAATAATTGTATTTAATGATTTGAGCAATGACACTAAGATATGGCCATTTATCACTTTTAAAAAATCGGTTGTGGCCAACACAGAACTTTCTTTTACGTAGAATTTTCATTATAAATATATATATTCCAAACAAACTGTCAAAAGATACCAATAATCCACATTAATACTCTGACACTGTACACCAATTAGCTTATTATTTTATTATGTTATCAAATATTGTTTCTTCAATATGAAACATGATTCTTCAATATTCACCTTCTTCGTCGATTTATTCGTATTAAACAGTGTAAAATGATATACATTATTTATATTTTTATATCTGTCAAATATTTTCAAGCATAGTTAGTTAATACGATAATTATAAAAAAAATCTCACAAATGCATTTCCATGACAATATAAATAAGAATTTTAAGATTTTCCATAGCGGTTGTCTCGTAACTGGTACATTTTTTGAAGAAACTTTTCAAACAAATGTTGTGCGAACTATTAATGTCTTTCATTATGAACATAACTATGTTTGCCATAAGTGCAGCCGTTCTAGTGATATTGAAGATAGAACAAAAAATGCATAGAGTAAAAATGCACTTCCGGTTTGAATATTCTTTTCAAAAATAGGAGGTGCACATCTTTGACCATATACAAGTCAGTAGTTTCGCAATTTTTTCGTTCGACAGTTTCGTTCGACAGTAGAGCGTTCACAGACGTATCCGAAAATAGTCACATTCGATTCAGGGAAGGTGAAAACGTGTATAGCCGGTGAAATCTCGAGTTCGATTTTTTTTGTGATTCCCATTCTTACTCATTACCTACATCGTAGAAGAAAGTAAAAATACTGTGACTGCAAAATTATAAGTCTACTTTGATAAATAGACAAAAACGACTCACACGTCAAAATGAAATGCCAAAGTAAATAATATTATTGTGAAAAATCTATTCAAATATTAATTTGAAAATTTGATGTATATTTTGCGAGTTGTGTAGTTTGCTGATTGTGCCATCTGATATATTATATTGATATTTTTTGCCAATGACAAATGTAATAGCAAATTTTTCATGTGCTTATTTTATACAATACAATCGACTTACGGCGAAAATAACAAAAATACAAAACCATGTCCACAAGGAAAAACCGTGCAAGGGAAATGCCTGATTTATATAGATAGTGTAAACATAATTAAGTCTATATTTACAAAAAAAAAATCGCTACCCATTAAAGTATTCAATTAGGCAGATGGATCGGTGATGAGTGAACTGTATTTTGTACATGATAGGGGCACATAGTGCCCACGAGTTAACCTAGTTTTTAATAATGCTTTATTTTACTTTAAATTCACCCTACGATAACAAAATTAAAATGTATTTAACGTAAACAAATATATAAGAAGGCAATTTTTCAATAAAAAGATACATTTTAATAACAGGAAGATAAATAAAATAAGATTTTTGTCCATAGAAGCAGCCTAAAATGTTGCAGAATAACTCAAATATTGTAAAGCGGTTCAGGAAATTTTCGCATTCTCTACATAGCCAGTCCAACCCTGAGCACGATTCTAATATACACAGAAGCTGCTACAGTAAATTTGATAGCAGTTGGATGAGGTTTAGTTTCACTTGTATATATTTTGAAATAAGTAAATCAAACTACTGATTATATAATATAAATTGCGAATGTTTGGGAGGCTGTATTGTTTGTGTAAATATAGAGAAGTGTCTGTAGAGCTTTTCGCACTGAAATACACAGGCGCAATCGCACGCTCTCATGACGACGGCGGGTTGATGAACTTGTAGTGAAATTTTTCTAGAATTGCACGCCACACTGAACGTACTCTTTCCTCAACAAGGCAAATAACTTTACATACACACACTACAATTTGCATCATACCAAGACCTACTTGTTTCTACGTCAACTTGAATATATTATATGATTACACTATACAGAAATGCGTACTACACATTTTAAAAATATTTCAGATCATTTAAGCTAAACCAGTAAATTCTAATCCGACAATATGCCCTCAAATACAATATAATATACTTAAGGTTAAACATCAAGCTTTAAAAAAAAAAAAACATACGGATTTATTTTTATAACAAGATTAGGTACAAGGCACCTATGCCTTCAGCTCGCCTTATAAGTAAAATATATGATAGGAGAAACTTCCCCCTCCTATTCCATGAATGACGTTAAAATTTATATATAATTATTTTTAATTATTATGGCCTACGGGTTCTCAAGTTGAAAACATAATATACATATCTTACAATTTTTTGTAGAATTATTGGATGGTTTAATTATTTTTCTAAGACAGTATACGGGCGGATTCAAATGGGATGCCAAATAATATATGTAGCAAATTTGGTGTAAATCTCTCCGGTACCTTTAGAGGAATAGAAGGCACAAATTCGGTCTTACGTCCGAGTGCCGACTAACATCCAAGTATATAAGGTACATATGTATTTGGATTCAGGGCAACGAGACCAATTATTTTTTTATACCAGCATGCTACAGGTACACGACCGATTGCTTTAGCGAACTAATAAAAACAGAAATGAATATGAAACAGTCATAAAAATAGTGTAATCGTACAGAAATACATTGTGCCGCAAAAGCTCAACATGTGAATGCTGCGTATAATTGTGGCTTGAATGCGCAATCGCGATATTTTATCGTATGACGAGTGCAGATAGAGTTGCCTTACTACGTCACTGTGACGTAGCCGTGTCGTCACAAATCGCGGGAAAACGCGAGCGCAAAGCAATGTTGCCAAGTCTACAAACATTTCTAAGATATACCGACATTTGAAATATTATACCGTAATATCCTTATAAAAAAAAGGACAGGCCTACACTCGACCTTCTTTTACGTATAGTATATATTCCAAACAAATTGTCTAAAAATACTCCGTAGTAATACCCTAAAATTGCACAATTTAGCTTATTATTTTATTACGTTATCAAATACTGTTTCTTCAATATAAATTATATATATATAGCCCATTCGTACTGTTTTTCAAAATATATTTCAATATTTATTGCAATAAACATTACATTGAAACACGTTCACAGTCGTTTTATTTGTGTTAACCGGTGAAAAAGTATTTGATAACGTAATAATAAGCTAAATTGTACAATTTCAGGGTATTACTGGGGTCGTGCGTCTGTTACATTCTCGGAACAAAAAATTTTCGTAATAAAAAGTGTTTATTTCGACGCCCTGAATCCAAAAAAATATATAACTTATATACTTGGGTGTTAGTCGCCGCTCGCTTGTAATACATATATTTATATATATATATATATATATATATATATATATATATATATATATATTTTTTTTTTTAATCTGTATGCATTGCCCTCGATGTGACCGGCGCGGCTTAGGGCTGGTTGCCATAGGTGACCGTGGGACGACGCGGCGTACCAATGCGATGCCGGATGCTCACTCTTATGCCGTCTCTCTTCCACATACCGCCTGTAGCTCCTCCGTGTTCTAATCGTGCGGTTATCGACAAACATCTGTTCTTGCGGCATCGTTTCGGTTTCAGTCCCTCTTCTACGACATCGAGACAAGAACAGATTTCATCAGCAAACTATGATAAGGCAACACCGGACCACTACTGACATTTCTACATGTCTTCCTCTTTCTGAGAAAAACGCACCGACGAAAAATAAGTATAATAATCAGTTTATATGCGTATGCAAAAAAAAAATGGGTTGTGGCCAACGCGGGACTTTCTTTTACGTAGTTTTCATCAATATTTATTGATTATAAAAATATAATATAAAGAAATAATAATCCAACAGAAACAATATAAAAAACCAAGCTTACTTTATATAAATGAATGGGTTGAAAATTATACCAATACCAATTTGTAATGGTTTCGAAGTACTAACTATCAAAACTAAACAATTCTCTACAGAAATATTCTGAAATGTCATTTATCTAATTCAGACCATTTTGTTTTCTTGTCGAATTATTGACAGGCGCAGATGATCCGATTTTATAAGCTACATTCGAATCCATGACAACGTAAACAAGATTCTCATAATTTTCGGTAGCGGTTTTCTCGTAACTGGTACATTTATTGAAGAAACTTTTCAAACAAAAGTTGTGCAAAATATTAATATCTTTCATTATGAACATAACTATTTTTGCCGTAAGTGCAGCCGTTCTAGTGATATTGGAGATAGAACAAAAAATGCATAGAGTAAACATGCACTGCCGGTTTGAATATTCTATTCAAAAATAGGAGGTGCACAACTAGACCATATACAAGTCTTAAGTTTGAAGTCTCATCATTTTACGTTGGACAGTTTCGGCTCTAGAGCGTTCACATACACTCACACGCACACACACACACACACACACACACAGACGTCACTCCGAAAATAGTCACATTCGATTCAGGGAAGCACAAAACGTGTATATCCGTTGAAATCTCGAGTTCGATTTTTTTGGTGATTACTCTGTAAAAGAAAGTAAAAAGTGTACGCACGACTTTGTATCATTCAAAAGCGGTGTAAATGGTAAAATATAAGTTAAAGTTTCATCACAAACATTTAACGTGTCATGCTCCCCGAATATGAAGGTTTTCGGTTTATTGGAAAATTAACGATCTATAATACTATTACTGCGCGGAAAATTTGTTAGTGATGCATAATATTTTTGGGGATTTTCAGTCTCCCTTAAAATAAAACTAATTACTTTCTTAAACGAAATTAAAATATATTAAATGAAATTTAATTTAATTTAAAGTCCAAACGACGAATTTATACAACGTTATTTACGCAAGCGCAGCGCGTCTGGTTAGGTAATTAGTTCCTATTTTAGGGCTCTATAACTCCGGAAGTATAAAGGCGATTCGATTTAAACTACGAACGGATTCAAATAAGATACCACAAAATATATGTAGCAGATTTGGTTCAAATCGCTCTGGTACCGTCGGAGAAGTATAGAGGGTTAAAATATGGTATTACAAGCGAGCGACGACTAACATCCAAGTATATATATTTATATATTTGGATTCAGGGTGACGAGACAAGAACTTTTTGTTGAGAAATTATTTTGATGCGAGAATGTTACAGATACACGACCGAATACTGTAATTTGGTACGGCGAGCCATCAAATGTGGAAGAGAGATCCCCTTGACATTTCGAAAACAGTAATGTAAAATATGAACGTGTGCCTAGTTACTTAGCACTATTACACAGCAAAAATATAAATAAATCTTCCGTGAATGAACAATAATAAAGGATAGAAATATCAATGCACGATGACTCAACATTAATGTTAAAGGGAAGTTTGATAGTATATATATATATATATACACGATTTTTGTCTGTAACAAATATTAGATTCGTTTTCCAAAATAACTCCGTTCAATCAATAGAGGAAATATTTACTTTTACTCTATTAACAATAATATTCCGATAATTATCAGAGAAAGTTGTACAATAATAATAGAGTAGAGTAGGTGAACGACATTGGTGACAACATTACTGCCACACTGTGCCAAACAAACTTCCCTAGAAATAATTCTTAGTTACATTTTTATTATTGGATAGTTGCCGTACTGTAATTATGAAAGTTTAGCGTTAAGCTGTTTACAACGAAAAAAATTACTAACTTATTTTAAGTTAACACATAGTTTGAAGTAAGTACATATTGATTATACACATTGAAAAATTTAAATCTTCGGGGACAAATTAAATTTATGTTTTGAGGTGAAAATGCATTTCAAATGAAAATTTCTTACAAATAGTACAGATTTGTTGAAATCTAATATAGATCATTTTTAAAGAAACTATATATCTGTTAGTGTAACCATTTTGGAGATACTGAAAATTGACGAGAGTGAATGGGCAATTGTGCGATTTTGGGCTCAAAATAAAATATATCCCTGTTCTGTGCTTAGTAGTAATGCGACATACACACAGCCATAATTGAAAAAAAAAAACAGTTAAATCGTGAACCTCGATATCAATTTAATTATAACTATTAAATATATATTACCTATTAGAACTTTTACTTTCTTATAAAAAAAAATCGACTTCGATTTTCATTACATATCCATTATCCATATCCGTATTTAGTTTTGACCAGTGATAAACTGAACAGAATACATTTTGCTTTTTTTTTTTACATTATTTTACATATAAGCAAAATGTTAAATAGTAACTTTTTATTTGTAAAACATTTTAAATTATAAGAATAAAAATAAATTAGTTCAGTCGGATCTCATCTCATTGGTGTTATTCTATTAATAAAGTATCAAATTTACATTTGAGTTGCTTTAGTTTTGACCGACACTGTATGTCAGCTTTATAAATAAATAATAATTTTTGATTTAAACCAGCACTTTACACTCGTAATCACCACACTAGTGCAGATTTGCACCAACAGCGTACTTTTACCTTCACTACTCTCAGTAAACTCAAGACTACTGATGTCCCACCTGGTCAACGTTAAGAATTGGGTACAGGGTACAGACATATTTCCCGTGCAGGGGAGAGATCATTACATCTGTTATTTTTTAAATACCAGCTATTTGAAATTTACGATGGTGCAAATTTGCACTAGTGCGGTGTTTGAGGGAACAATATGAAAAAATCTTGTAGATAAAAATTTTGGGGGCCCTGTAACTCGGGAAGTATACGGGCGATTGGATTTAAACTGCAAGTGAATTCAAATGGGATGCCAAATAATATGTGTACCAAATATGATGTGTATCGCTACGGTACCTTCAGAGGAGTAGAGGGCACAAATTTGGTCTTACGAGCGACGACTAACATTCAAGTATATGAGTTATATATATATTTTTACTTTCTTTTACGAAGTAATAAGTAAATATTGTAATCATGAAAAATTTCGAACTCGAGATTTCAACAAATAGACATGTTTTGACCTGCCCTGAAGCGAATGTGACTATTTTCGGAATGACGTCTGTCTGTGTGTGTGTGTGTCTGTATGTCTGTGAAGGCTCTAGAGCCAGAACTGTCGAACGAAAAAAATGCGAAACTTAAGTCTGGTATATGCCCTAGATGTGCACCTCCTATTTTTGAAAAGAATATTCAAATTGGAAGTGCATGTTTACTCTATACATTTGTTGTTCTCCAGTAACACTAGAACGGCTGCACTTATGGCAAAAATAGTTATGTTCATAATGAAAGATATTAATATTACGCACAACTTTTGTTTGAAAAGTTTCTTCATAAATTGTACCAGTTATGAGATAACTGCTACAAAAAAACTCAAATATCTTATTTACGTTGCCATGGTTATTTTATTATTTTTAAATTGGATCAACCATGAGTTACATCATTTGTTTCTTGTTTATTGAAAACAAACAAGCATTACATTGACAGTAATCTGTATGAATTAATATTTAAAATATTGATTTCTTATTAGAATAAATTGTATCAGGTAAATTATTATAGAATCAATTTATATTATATATTTGCTAACATAATTAAATAACAATTTCAGAGTTTTACTGTGGAGTTTGACAGTTTAAGAGTGAATACGATAAGTACTTCAAATACAGATTCATTATAAATTGGTATAATTATCCAGTTATTATTAAGTTATAGTAATTGAATTTGAATTTTCATTTTATATTGGTCAGCAAAAGATTTTGTTATCACTTAATAATAATTATTATTATCTGCGCCTGTTTTTGCCAGGAAAACAAAATAGACATTTCAGAGTATTCCTGTAGAGTATTGGTTAGTTTGACCGTTTGTTTGAGATTATATATATATGTATATATACGATATGTAGACAGTTTATTTGGGATATATATGTATATATGTATGTATGTATGTATGTATATATATATATATATATATACATCTATCTATTGAAAACTACGTAAAAGAAAGTTGAGTGCAGGCCACTCCAGATATTTTTTTGGATACAGGACGACGAGACAAACACTTTTTGTTAAGGAAATTTTTTGATCCGTGAATGCTACAGGCACACGATCGAATGCTTTACCTTCTTCGGTATTTCGTACGGCGAGAGAAAACAACAGCTAGTGTGAAGTTGGCACCATATCGTTTAAACAATGAATACCTCTCTTAATATATAATAGATAGTAAACTATTTCTTGAGTTTTTAGTAGGCACTAATTAAGCACTAAATATTAAGGATTGTTCACAGCGAAACAATCAGTAATTAAGCTTAGAAAATTACAAATAACAATCTAGTTTGTATTATGGCAAGCAATTCAATTAACACAATGTTTGATAAATTTTGTTGCTTGGTATGTTAGCATTGCTTGTCATAATACAAACTAGATTATTATTTGTAATTTTCTAAGCTTAATTACTAATTGCTTCGCTGTGAACAATCCTTTAGGCTAGAAACTAAAATTAGTGCCATACTTTCGGATGACAACTTCACTCACCTCGCCTCGAATACCACGTTTTCACGAGAAGTATCAGCACCGTAATTTGTGTTAGTACCGTGTCGTAACGTACACGCATAATGCAGACAGAATACAAACACACACGCACAGGAGACAGGACAGTTCAAATGAGAGTGGTGAAGTGTTTGGTATCGATCGCGTGCTCAGCACAGCACAGCACAGCACAGCACAGCCACCCCGTCACTAGGTTAGTGCTAATTATCGATCACAAAGTCGCGCACCGATTACCCTCAATCCTCTCTCTCGAACGCGACCATCGATCAGCAAGGTGCGTAATTACGACGTCAATATCTTCATTTTAAATATGTATAATATAACATAGGCGATTTTCTTTCAGCGCCCAGATCACCTCCGCTACCACCGATTTTAGTGTCGAAGAACAACATTTTCAGGAAAGAGGCAAGTATATCTTTCAATTTCTATGTTTGACAAGCTGTGTGACCGCCCGCTTGTCAGTTACGGCGTTATTCTATACGCAGAGCTTGACTTGATACAGTAAAATACAAATTGTATTTGATTAAGGCCCACAGACGAAATATTAAACACTAAAGCTGTCTTGTACTATCATACGACGAGTTAAAAATGTCTTAGATACCTAGGAAAAAAATATCACGAACTTTAAAAAGATTTTTTTCCAAAAACTTTAAGTTACAAACTTTTGCTTCACAGAGATTAATAACTGAACTGTTGTTAATTTAAAAACAAAGTTTCAACAATAATAGTTATAAAATAGCATTACAACAGCCGTACGTGTCCGATTTCACGAAAACGACAAGGGGCACGACACGTGAAATTGGTGAAAATGAAAATATTTAGTCTCAAATTGAGACCCAAATATAAAGGGAACACAATTTGCATATGCTGATCACAAAACTGTACAGAGGTTGTAAAAAAATTGTATTTAAAATATAAACATATATAAAAATCATGTTAAAAATTGAGAATACAAAAATGATTTATTTTCGGTATTAGATAAAGATTAATTAACTTTACGGAAAACAATACTTCTTTTGACAAGAGAAAATCACAAATTCGTTACAGAAAATCAATTGGCTCATAGCCAACAAATTCAATTGATCTATACTTAGAAATACTATTTTTACGAATCACCAACAACAAGACCGTAATTTAATACAATATTGATGAATATATCGCTTAGGCCTGTTCAATAATTGGTAATCCAAATCTTACTACTGGTCAAAGCAATGGATTTATACACGATCCCTACACTCTTTTGTTTGGCAATGCTAAAACGATCCGTTTAAACAATATTAAATTTACTTGCATTATAATTATAAATTGAAACGAATGATTTGAATACATGTAGTTTCATTTTTGGTACAACGAATGTCATTCCGGTGAGCGATATGATGAAATAGTTATAAATAATTTTGACTCCTGCGCACATATCTATATTTTATATCATGAAACAATTTCAATTTGCATATGGTGTGGAACCATGTTTAATGTTACTTATATATTTTTATGATTGCGTTAAACGCAAGTAAAAGTAATTGACGGTAAACAGATTTTGAATTGAAATTTGCATGCTATTTATAAATGTGTATGCAGTCGGTTTTATATGTACTACAATAAATTTGAAGAGGTTCATGAGATAAATGAAATATTCAATTTTACATTATGAGCAGTGAATTACAGTAAGATGCCCGGCTATTAGAATTAATACCACCAAGGGTATTCATAACATCTAATTGTTCAAATAATCGATTATTTATATTAAGACGATATTGAGTCATTTAATGTTGCACATTCTTAGCCGCCAAACATTTTATTTATGCATTTTCCCTCCATTTTAGAGAACAAGCACCTAATGTGTTCAAACTTTACTGTTCATTATAGTGGATAGTTCATATAATAGAATATTCGCATAACCGAGGGCATACTGTATTTTAAAATTCGTGTTATTTAGAATATCTGATACGAATAAGTTACAGATAAGTTCAACTTCAAAAGGACGGGTCAGATAAAGAATTGCCGGACTTTTTGGTAGGGCTTATATGAGAGAATGTAAAAACAATATATATATATATATATATATATATATATATATGTCGATCAGTTTTATATTTCATTGAATTTTCCATTACTATAAAAGTTGTATTCAGTGCGAATTCAAAAAGTCCCTGCGAGCCGGGCAAAACCACGTGGCGGACCGTAGGGTGCACATGTCTGTTTTATTTAAAACATTCGGTGGTACGTCTGTAACATTCTCGGATCAAAAAAATTCCTTAACAAAAAGTTCTTGTCTTGTCACCATGAATCCAAACATATATATATATAATTTATATACTTAAATTGTAATAGTCGCTCGCTCGCTCGTAAGACTAAATTTGTGTCCTCTACTCCTCTGAAAGCACCGAAGGCATTTGAACCATATTTGCTACACATATTTTTAGGTCGCCGTACGAAGTACCGAAGAAGTTAAAGCATTCGGTCGTGTGTCCAAGTATGACTTATATAATATATACTTGGATGTTAGTCGTCACTCGCTCATAAGATCAAATTTGTGACCTGTACTCCTCTGAAGGTACCGGAGCGATTCACACCAAATTTGGTACACATATTATTTGGTATCCCATTTTTAATCCGCTCGCAGTTTAAATCCAATCGTATACTTCCCGAGTTATAGGGCCCCAAAATGTAGAGCCCCCCTTAATACTACCCTTATAAAAATAATCAAAACACCCAAAAATTCTACGAATATTTCATGTCTACAAGATTTTTACATATTGTTAACCCATAGGCCATAAAAAATTATTAAATAGTATAATTTTTAATTTAGAAATATAAACTTTTATAAATATAATCTACAAAAAATTGTAAGATCTATATCATTTTTTCATATTTTCAGATTTTAAGCACAAAAACCTTAAAAAATGATAAAACATAATATAAAGTGCCATCTATTGCTGGCTAGATTAACTGACCAATGGATGGCATTACAATTCCCTATATTATTATGCTCGATACTTCATTTTTATTAGTTCGCCGTACAACAATTTATATATATATATATATATATATATATATATATATATATATATATATATATATATATATATATATATATATATATATATATGATATATGTTTCTTTTACTTAGGCGACGATTTTATGTAATAAATAATATTTCTTCTAGTTGATATTTATGATAGTCATTAATCAAATAAAAGCACACAGTAAATTATAGCTGTTAATTATAACGGTGTATACAATGCGGTTTTCTATGATCTTACTTTACCAACATCAAATAGGTCATATGAATTGTGTTCTTATTGGTTATGCTAATAGGAGCTTCTTCTGCTTTTAGATCTTTCGAATTATGAAATTTTAAAAATGTATACAACTGGCGTATACAAGCCGTATTGAATCTGAATCAGGTGTACAGCGGATTAATGGTGCCATTCTGAGCAAATTTAAGTATCTATAAGTACAATCCGTAAAATATTGATAGTGTAATATATATTTTAATTGAATTGCAATCATTTCTAAACTGATTCTTTATGATATATCGAACATAATACATGATATGTGTAATTAATAATACTAAAATATGTCTCCATTAAAGAACTACAGCTTTTCCAAAATCTTACTGATTCTCCTTATACACCTACAGACTGGCTCAGAATCGCACCATAAGAATTGATATAGGAATTTATAAAAATTGAAGGGATTGATAGTGGTTTATAATATAATAGAAAGGAATTATCAAGAAAATATATAGAAAGTTGTATGAATTTATTAGGGCCGGCGGTTCCAAAACACAACTTACAACCACTATCCGCCGTACGTATAGTACCATAGTTAATGTATCATCACATTTGAAAATAATATGAAGTCACTTCCGTTTTGCTAATAATATGCACTCAGGGCCTATTTTAATTCACACATTTCAATGTTAATCTAAATTCACGTTAAAGTTGTACTGTAGCTTATTATATGTATAATATTGTTACAACGTATTTTAACAAATTTACTGCTTTCCTGATTACTTCCACAACGAAATATTTTATATAAAGTTGAAATATAAATTTGAATCAAGGCCCTGTACAGAGAATAGCACTCAATTTACATTAAAACACTGACAATGCATGCTTTGAAGGACACAGGACAGCCTTTTAAAAACGCTATATGAAACGTTACATGTTAAATAACTAGACGAAGCAAATTACTTTGATCATAGTGAAACGGTGATTGTCGGCCATATTAGTGCCATAGTACAAAAGTAATACTTATAAAAAAAAATCAAAACATTTTATAACATATGTGAACCTTTGTGCTTCAAACGATCGATATAGTAATGTTACCCGCACTCCACGCACTATTAAACTATCGGCAATACACTCTATTAGGAACAGCCATCCCCTATTGTTATAGAACACGCAGGGAACGACTGTTAGCCGCTTTGGTCTTGTTGTGGTTCGGATATGGGATACGAATACGACATATCACTACATTAGCGAGCGAGCGCGCGGCGGCGCTCAGCAAATGGGGGCGGGGCATCGGTTAGCTTCTGTTGCACACGTGATCAATACCACAACTTTGTGCATATTCATCTCTCTCGCTTTGACGTACACACATGCGTTTTCAAGCCCACCCCCTCATAAATACATGCTCTTCTGTACACCAGACTGCTAGAGATATACAGTATGACGTGAAATGGGATGAAGATAGCGAATACCGCGCAGGGCGACTTGTACGCAGAGGGGTGGACAAGGGTGCCATGTTTTCGTCGGTGAATATGGGGCACCGAGGCACCGACGCACACGCGACCGTGTTGCCATTTTTATACATATGGTTTTTAAACAAGCGTTCATGAGCCTGTGAAAACTTCTGAAGATTCAATTTTGAAATCGGATTCTTAAAATATTTCATATTGTTATTAAATACATTAAATGCCATTCCTATGTATTGAAAAGTTCAATCTACAATATGTATTATAAATACAATTATTATTATTAAAAATTGAATTATTAGCTTTTACATCTCAATATTTAATACAGTTTGGCACCTATGCCTTCAGCTCGCCTCATAGAAAATATATGGGGTGCGCGTAACGGACTTCGCCCTGCCACTTCGCACTTGCGCATAAAATTATAAGTTGTTTTTAATTATTATGGCCTTTTGGTTCACAATTTGAAAAAATAATATAAATTAAAAAAATCTTACAATTATTTATTATTTTTTGATATACGCAAAAAAAAATTTAGTGCATATTTTAAAAATACAAAATTATAATTTTTAATAATTTTGTATGGCCTTTGGGTTGCCAATATGATGAAATTTAATAGATATAAAATATCTTAGAATTTTTAGATGTTTAAAAATCAAAGCAGTATTGATGGGGGGAGGGGGCTCCAAATTTTGAGGCCCTATAAAATTCCGAAAGAATACGAACGATTGGATTTAAACTGCGAACGAATTCAAATGAGATGCCAAAAATATGTGCAAATTTAGTTCAAATCGCACCGGTACCTTCAGAGGAGTAGAGGCTACAAATTTGGTCTTAGGAGCGAGCGAACAATCGAGTGACGATAACGACTACCATCCAAGTAAATAAGATATATATATTATTTGATTCAAGGCAACGTGACAAATACTTTTTGTTAATTCATATTTTTGATCCGAGAATACTAGACACACGGTCGAATGGTTTAGCTCTTCTGTACTTCGTACGGCGAGCTTAATTTTTGTTTCAATTTCACTACTGAAATAAATTCGTATTCGGACGCAATGTGATTTCTTATTTATGTAGGTCTTGTAAAACTATCGAAGATTCGAATACAGAACGGTTCGAGAATACAGCAGGCCCTGTAGTTACACCACTGCACATCAATATTACAAAAGATCCAAAATTAAACAAATGCCAAACTGTGTGCATGCGTGTACATAATATACGTAGCAATAAAGGAAGGAGAGTGATATGGTAGTAAGAGTTAATTGTTTGGCTGAGTCGCATACAGCTGTTCTGGTGTTCTTCTTGGTAGGTTACAGGCAGATGGGGTGTAACGCTTTAGAGATCTGGACGGGTGCCGAATATTGAACTAAAACCTGAGTCAAGGTCACGAGACACACGTTTTATAGTCACACAAACAAATAATACACATACACATACCAACGACATCATAAAACGTGAACGCAGACAGACTCTAAATGGAATACACGCATGTTTGAAATCGTAACGAAATTTTGAATATAAACAAGCTCGACCTTTTCTCATGTATTTTCAGAGTTGAGCCACTTTTCGAAGTGTATTCAGTCGCGTGAGCAAAACGGGGGATCATTTCTGGTGTCGAATGCCTGTGTTATCGTGCGTACAGACTAAATCAATTTTTACAATTACATTATTTCCTTCACGGGATTAAAAATTGGCAAGTAAATTAATTTATAAAATACAGTCAAACTTCCATATCTCCTGCATTAAGCGATTTTCTACGGGTGAGATTTGTGTATTCTGTATATCATTATATATAAAATTGCTTTTATAATTCCAATTTCCATATATTGCATTTTTCTGGATCTCGAAATAAAAATTTGCTCAACTGTTTATAAAATATTGTGTAATGCACACCGAAGTTTTCGACCCGAAACCTTCTTGTATACCTGTTTAAAACTTAAACTTTATTATTCGGTTATCCTAGAACGATGGAGCGTTTCGCGGGTGAGATTTGTGTATTTTGTATATGAATATATACATGGAATTTTCACTATTTATATTTTCATTTGAACAAAAAAAAAAACTGAGGCGCTACCAAAAATTTCTTATATAGTCCGTAAGTAGCGTGTGTTTGTGTTTCAAGATAAATGAACCGGAGTATCCGGAGAAACCTGTCGAAGTACCGTAAATATATATTTTATATTATTTAAGTCGTAACCCGAACCCAGGTGACTTCTGATTCAATTATTGTCAGGCGAATGAAACATAGCCACGAGACAGCATAGCACCGGAGTACCCGGAATAACCAGCAGACGAACAGTTACAAAAATAACCGCAAGTGCAAAATCTGTGTGCCTAACCGGTATCTGAGTCCGAAATAAATAAATTTATTGTGAGGTGTGTAGCTTGGCACTAGATAACATAAAACTCATTTAAAGCGAAACCGGAATACCCGGAGAAACCTGTAAACGCATCGATTACCAAAGTAATCACAAGTGCAAAATGTGTTGTCTCAGTCTAAATTCGAACCCGAGTAACTTCAGATTTATTTGTTGTGAATTGAGACACTAGACTAGTGGTTTTCAACAACCGATTCGCGTAAAAGTGATTGCCACTTGACAAATTATATTTAAAAACAAATACACAAAATACTATTATAAATAATGGCTTTTATCTGTGCCTTAGCGGAATATTTCTAGAAATATTGTCACCGGTACGCAGGTGTAAAAAGGTTGAAAGCCACTGCCAAGACAACGACAACATAGCATTGATTTGAAGGGATGCTATTATTAACCTATGATACAACGCAATAAAATGGTTGGTGTGGAGTCCGTTATCAATACATAGTCAAGAGCGGCTTGATTGTATATATGTATCTAATAGAGGCATGGTGGTCAGGGTCAAGAACCTATGCGGCTAGTAAGTACATTATCGGCGGCCGGCGCGGCGCGGCGCGGCGGTGGTCCTTCCCTTCTGCAGCAGTTAGTAGTGCGCGTGTGCTCGTGCCCGTACTCGTGCTCGTGCTCGAGCACTCATCGAACAGTCCCGGTTCAGAACGAACTCACGAAGCGAGCAACACAACGGCCTTGAATCTATACGAACCGCAACTATTGAACGAAGCCGGTGCCGTGCCGGTGCCAGTGCCGGTGCGTCCCCTCCGGTCTCTACGGCTTTTCGTTTTGTAGGCCAAAACACAACACATTCTCCAACGATTCTCGATACTTGCTATGCTGTGTTTGACAACGACTAAGTAGTTCTTGCGCAGCTTGTCTTTGGCGTATTTGCACGCGCGTTATTAGATTACTCTATTGAGATTTCATCGGATGGCGTACCAAATCACTTCCATTGAAAGTGAAATTATAAGTTACTAGCTATCGTAATCGTAAAAGAAATAAGTTGAAATTAACACCTCTTTGTAAATTACGTTTGTGGTGTTCCCTTTTAGGGTTAAGATTACCAGACAGGAATTTTTAATTTTCTAAGGGGGTAAAATGGAAGATGAACGTTCGTATGGAAGTCCGTCATTTTACAAGTTCGAGACGTGTAATTAGGTATTAAAACAATTAGCTGCAAATTAAGTATGACATGTTTCAGAATCTTAGAAAAATCAACCCGTAATGGGGAAAAACCGGAGGCGGAATTTTGTACGGAATTTCGTTGCTTTTGAAGTAAAAACAATGAAAATTGCTACTTAGCATATTGGCTATAAATTCAGAATGACGTAAAAAAATTAACCCTAAGGGGTTGGAAAGTATTGTAAAATAAATTTCGAGATCCAAGCTGGCGAAGTTGCTAAAGCGCAAAGCTACAGGGGCTGACAAACCGATTTTAACCATAGAAATGACTGAACCCCCATACAAGCTTTCATCCCGTATTTTAGCCCCTTAGGGAAAGATTTTCCAAAAATCCTGAAACAAGTCTTTCTTAATTTCCAACTAAAAGGCTAAATACCAATTATCATGGATTTCACTAAAAAAATAACGGAACCCCCATGCAAACTTCCATCCCCTATTTTACCCATTAGCTAATGATTTTCCGAAAATCCTGAAACACGTCTTTCTTAGTTTCTAACCAAAAGCTAAATATCAATTTTCAAGGTTTTAATTACAAAAATAACGGAATTCCAATACAAACTTCCATCCCCTATTTTACCCCCTTAGGGGAAGAATTTCGTAAAACAAAAATATCTGTTTCCTACTCTCTCTACGATCGTTCAATTTTCGATGTTAGCAAAGATTAGTAAAACATGAATTGTATTGTAAAGTAACACAAATACCTACAAACACCTTATATTGCGTGAGCATAAAAAGCAATAATTTTTAACATTTTTAATTTGATTTGTTGCAATTTTTGTTTTAAATTACGTAAAGGTGTATTCACAGTGAAACAACTAGTAATTATGCTTTGAAATTACAAGTAATACTTCCAGTTTGTTTTATGACAAGCAATGCCAGCTTTCACAGCACCAATATTTACGCTTCACTTCTGACGATGGTGTAAAAGCCGAAATATATATTAAGTTATATTATATTAAAAATTTTGAAACAACCAAGTGTTTTTATTCAAATATTCCTTTATTTAATCATGTTTCAAAAAGTGCCTACAGCTCATACATTTAATCTTATCCAATATTTACAATTAAGTGTGTTCATTTTGTTGTTATGAATGCTAATATTGCTTGTCATAAAACAAACTGGAATTATTACTTGCAATTACTATTTAGTTCGCTGAATTATGTGTGGTTACTCAACTGGGTAGTTCATTCGAGGCACCACTGTAGTTTTTAAATATTACAAAAATCATCTATTAATATGTTACTAACCGCCCCTGCCGGTATAATATATGGTTGAAACAAAAGAGACAACAGACAACAGTAGTATACCTAATCTCGGTTTCAAAAACATCGGATCAGACACAATGCTAGAAGCTAACTGGTATAAGTGTCGTCATCGTACATCTGGTCATTTGTTGACAGACGCTAACGTTGTTGAAAGGTTTTATAAAATCCAGGTAGATAAGCAAGATATTAAGTAAAGGTAGTCGTACTCACCAGGTGCTATAAGTTCCGGTGCAACAAGTTCGGATAGATCAGGTTCCTCGCCGTACCAGAAGATCCACAGCTCTTTGGCGGCGGCCAACGAGAGTGGCGGATGGGCTTGCGGCGGCGGGGGGCACGGCAAACCCAGATCGTAAAGGTTCGCGGCGTTCGCGGATTGCACCGAGGCACCGGCGACCCGACGCCACACGCACAAGATATCATTGGCGATACAATGCGAGTAACTTCGCAACACCGGATCGTCGAGAGGATCTGCACCGTTTCCGCATCCACCGCCACCACCGCCGCCGCCGCCGCCACCCTCACCCCAGACCAGTTTACGCCATTTTATACCACATAAGTCCGTCTGGAACAGAAGATATTCATTCATTAACCATCATATATAGAAAAATTACACATTTATTGTTATTGTTATACGTACACTAACGTACGTACATATAATATAAAAGTCAAACAATTTCGGTACTGAACTGAACTGTTAAGTGATCGAAATTTATTTATTAACCTCGGTTAGGAAAATATTATAAGAATAACATTTTCTAGTAGGACGTTCAACTGAACCGTCTATTGAACTAAAGTTACTGGCTCAGTCGGTAATCTAATCAGTTTTGATAAGTCTGAAATAAGCAGTTCAAGTAAAAACAACTGATTTAAACGTCAGTCATGTACAAAAATTATAACCTCATGTTTTCTAGAATAGAAAAAAAAACTAAGAAATTCTAACAGACAAGAGATAATATTTGACCAATCAAACAAAACGAAATTGTTAAAATGATAAGACTCCTCTTATCCGACGATATATATAAGTATAGTGCCTGGACCAGACTGGAAATTAAATTTTAATAAGAATTTTGATTAGGCGACCCAATTTATGAACGGCCCTTCATATCATGTACAGAATACAATGCACTATGCACCCCTCACCGATCCATCTATGAATCTAGCGTGAAATCCTTTAATATATGTTGAGTAAAAAACTGGATATTTAAATATTGGGTCGCTTGTGTTAATATTTGGAAATCACTATTCTAAAGCATTGTCATAGCAACTGTTTATAATAATATTGTAAATACGAAATAAATAAGTAATGTTTTGGTGGAGGCGCCGCGCAGAAAACTTAAATTTAATTGAATTAACTAATCCTTATTCCTTGTTATATTCCTTTGTATATATTTAATTTTTATAATCTTTTACGAAGTAATAAGTAAGTCTTGTAATTATGAAAAATTTCAAACACGAAATAAATATTGAAATATATTTTGAAAAACAGTACGTATTTGGTGAATATATATTTCATATTGAAAAAACAGTATTTGTTAACGTACTAAAATAATAAGCTAAATTGCACAATTTTAGGCTATTACTACGGAGTTTTGGTATTGTTTGACAGTTTGTTTGGGATATATATTTCTAATGAAAACTACGTAAAAGAAAGTCGAGTGCAGGCTACTCATCATATTTCCTAAGGATGGTAGTAAGGGAGGTTCCAAATTTTAGCAGCCTATAACTCCGGAAGTATACGGGCGATTGAATTTAAAATGCGAATGGATTCAGATGGAATGCTAAAAAGAATATATGTAGCAAATTTGGTTCAAGTCGCTATGGTGACTTCAGAGAGACAAAGTAGAGTACACAAATTTGGTCTTATGAGCAGCGACTAACATCCAAGTATTCGAGTTATACATATTTTGGGATTTAGGGCGACGAGACAAGAACTTTTTATTAAGGAACTTTATGATCCGTGAATGTACGACACATGACCAAATGCTTTAGCTCTTCTGTACTTCGTATTGCGAGCTAAAAACATACATTGATGCAAACATTAATAAGAGCAAAGTACTAAGTAATGTTTAATATGCTCAATTCAATTTGATGATATTATGATGAAAATGTAGACATATTTGTGTAATTTAATGATTTATATCTGGAATTTCATAAAATCATTGTAAATGTTCAAATAATTTTTGAAACCTCAGCGAGATCACATGAATCTGTAATTAGAAAATGATTATGAATTCTAGTCTAACAAGTAAATTTTCAACAGATTCAAACTAGACGTAGAATAAATATGTATACTTTTTCAATATTTCTGTACATATAAACTGTACATTTGCGTGGGATTGCCTAATAAAAAATAGATGCAATCTTTTAAACGACGGTTTCCTTATGTGTGTGTTACATGTAGAGTTCTGTGAGCGGAACAAACTTTTTGTTGCATTATGGATGAAGTTTGCGAAAATGTATGCATTAATTTCTAAATAATTGACATGTATCAACTTGCATTTACCGCAAAACAGAAGAAATGTCTATAAGTGACTTTTTACAGAAAAACACTAATGCGGCACGGTACGGCACGGCACGGCACTTCTGACCCTGACTCTAAATTGTGTAAGGGGAATCTGAATAGTTCTGAAAGATATGTTATTCTTACATATTTTAGCATTGCGTTAAACGAGAATTATATTCGTGATATGGAAATGCAATCAATGTTTCAATTGAAAGTCGGTCAGACTGTAAATCATGCGACCGCTAAAATCAGTCGGTTATTTGGCACAAGAAATTTAATATGAATCAAACTGTCTTCTAAACCCGATTTTAGGAGAGTTGCACAATAAGATAGTAATCTTGTTGATAAAATTATATATATATATATATAATTTTTTTTTAAATGTTGTCTTTAGCATATTACCTCTGTCATTAGGAATTATCAGACCTTTTCTGCTAATCCGGGGCTTGTGCCAAAACACCGAACGAAAATGGTTGAATTATAAACCCCGCGTCAATTTGCCAAGTCACCATCTATAGATTTACTCAGAATCCTACCATAAGACTACTCGATTTACGAAAAATAGGAGATTTATGTTAATTTTTAACTATCACATACAAATGTATAAAAATAATAAAGTATTGTAACTATAAAAAAAAAAAAAATTAACGGATTGGAGTTTGTGCATGTGGGAACGCTCTAGAGCCAAAACTGTTGAGAATACATTTATGAAATTTTGAACTTAAAGTTTTGTTAAGCCCAGATGTACATCTCTTGCTCCGGAAGTAATAGTTTACTCCAGGAACTTTTTCAATATCTCGAAACCAGTATGAATGAGAGTAAAAGTGATTCTGATATAAGTTGAAGATATTAAAATATCTAAAAACATTTGAATGTTTTTTAAAGTTTTGAAAAATGTACCATTTGCTGAGAAATTGCTTTTGAAAATAACCATTTTACTTACGTTTCATTGCATATGGGCAATCGTAGAACTATTTTAAACAAAATAATGCAATATTATTATATAGATCAGGGGTGGCCAACAAGTCGATCGTGGAACGACTTTTAGTCGATAGGTATAAGCTATCGGACGACCCTCTTACTGCATAGTGTTCCTATCTCTCTGCTCACCATCTAACGAAAAATGGTGACATGACGAATTGGCAAACGGTTTATGATCCGACCGCTTTCGTTCGATAGCAAAAACTTCGGATTAGGAGAAAAGGTCAAATAATCTCTAAAGCCACAGTAAATATGCTAAAGATAAAATTTTAACAGTTTATTTTTACTTTCGGTGGTTATAAGTTGTAGTGACTAATTCTTTTCAGTGTGAAACTGTCTTCAAAAATCGGGTTTAGATGCATTTTATTTATTTAAATTTCTTGCCAGAAAGTCGACTAATATTGACGGCCGCATGATTTACAATCTGACCGCGTGCCAATTCGTCATGTCACCCGAAAATTTCCGAAGGTAGATCGCGACTCATTGTTAACCTATAAAGTCGAACATAATGACCAACCCTGATATATACTAAAAGCATAAGAAAGTAAAGTGTGAGGGCCAGTCCAGCTTTTTTATTTGTGCCTAAATTGTTCCCTAATTATTTAATAGCGAAATTACAAAGGAAGAAGTTATTCGTTCCTCAAGAACTCAATTATGAAACAGTTTTTACAGCGTCCCATCTCTGTTATTCGTCTAATATTGTTCCAAAAAAAAAAAAAACAATTTCTAAACTCAGGGGATAATTCCACGTGAAATTTAATTGTATGCCAATTATTTTCGTCACGATTGCTCAACGCGAAAATAACAAAATATCGATTTTCTGCATTAAAAAAAATAATAAGATTTAGTACGCGTAAACTTTTAGGTAAGATATGCGTTGCGGGCAGTGGTTTTTAATTATTATGGCCATTTGGTTAACAATATAAAACAAGATTTGGTACGCGTAAAACACACCAACGCGCAGAGCTCGCCTTTTGGTAAAATATGCCGTTGCGAGCAGTGGTTTTTAATTATTATGGTAAAGTCTTACATTTAATTTTAGATTATATTGATAAAAAAATTTCTTTAGTGCATATTTTAAAATTCATAATTATAATATTTAATAATTTTTTTCGGGCTTTGGGTTAACAAAATGAAAAAATCTTGTCGACATAAAATATCTTAGAATTTTCAGTAGAATTTTTAAGTGTTTTAATTATTTTTATAAGGGCAGTATTAAAGGGGGGTCCAAATTTTGGGGCCCTATAACTCGGGAAGTAAACGGGGAATAGGATTTAAACTGCGAGCAGATTCAAATGGGATGCCAAATAATATGTGCACCAAATTTGGAGTGAATCGCTCCGGTACCTTCAGAGGAGTAGACGGCACAAATTTGGTTTTACGAGCGCCGACTAACATCCAAGTATATAAGTTATATATATTTTTGGATTTAGGGCGACGAGAATAACACTTTTTGTTAATGAAAATGTTTAATCCGAGAATGCTACAGACACACGACCGAATGCTTTGGCTTCTTCGGTACTTCGTACGGCGAGCTAATAACTGAGGTGAGTCGCATAGTAAAACAAACGTAATAACTTGAATCATACCCACATATTTTCGAAAAGTTTCCATTACTTACCGATGCAAAATTCATCTGATTCGATACATATTCTGAACATATAATTAATTAATCAAGAAGTAATAATTATTCCACACAGAGGGGGCAACGACAATCAATGTTAACTCGACCTTCATTCATACACATATAATCTGGATGCACACAAGTGTCTCCTATATCAGTAGTGTATGTTTCAGTTTTTTTTTTCTTTATCTTTTTTCGTTTTTTCTTCAATGACCACATTTTATTGTAACTGCAAGTGTAATGGTTACAACTTCCTTATACGTATTATGCCAAGCACAAGCAATACTATTTCTCACACTACATAAACCTTGGCTTCTTTTACAAAACCAGTGGCACTCAATCCTTAAAGCAGATGTATTGTTAAATTAAATTAACGATCGATTGCATTATATTTTTCCAGACATCTTTACCTTAAAATTCCTTTAGTTGATCATACTTACGAATACTAGTACCGTTTATCACATATGAAATGGAATAGGCCATCTTTATTTTAGTAAAGCCATTTTAGTTAAAGTAAGCCTTACGGAATTTTATGAAACGGGCATTAATATCTACATACAAAGACCTCAGTATTAATTACCAAATTCCTATTTGCATGCTGATACAGCCCAGTTAATATAGTTGTAAGATAAATCTAAATATATCTTTTACCTAATAACGGAACTGTCTTGGTCGACCGTTCACGGCCGTAACCAATTATGTAGTATGGGTTAATACTAATGCCAAGGGAGAAGGCCATATTTATATTGTCTCACGCACACGAACCGAGGGACCCACGTGGTTCCTTGTTATGCGTCTGCCTTTACTCTCATTAAGGGGTTATACCTACCTGCAAGCTTGTTTTTCATAGGTAAATTTAGGAATTTTTTTTAGAAAAACTATAGAAGATTTAAAGAATTTTTTTTTTGTAAAATATTGCCTATACATAGTATTACAAAAAAAATATTATTTTTTTACTTAAAAAACTGTAATCGGTTGTCCAGGATACGCGCTCCCAGAAGAGGGTTTTTTCGGGAGGCCGTCTGCGGTGACCACTCCTGCGTCGAGAATATTTATCTGAAATAAAAGATTTGAATGATTTATTATCAAGAAAGGTTAAATCTAGAGATTAATCGTTCGGCAAGTGAATTTGAGGGTTCTTAACAAAATGGCGCACAAAATTTTACTTTGATGGTTCCGAAAAAATATAAATTTTAATCGGAAAATTAAACCGAACGATTAACCTCGCAGAATTTATTGTAGTGCAAATTACAAAAGATTCAAGTCCATTGGATCATCGGTTCTCAAGTTATGGTGGTCACCGACCTTGAAAAAGTAGTTTCGAGATAATCGCGTTCAAAGTTTGAAGTTTAGTTTTTCGTGTCAAATAAAAGAAAAATCGGTACTTACACTGAATCATCTATTCCTGGGCCATAAGCAACATTCTCCTCTTGAAGAAACGCCTCCAAAACCTTTATTTAGTTCTGTCCTTTAGAGTCACTAACACAAGTATCACAAAAGTATTTCGTCCGTTATACCTTCGAGAACGGCCAGCAGGTAAAAACTCTGTAACTTCGTTAATTTTCATCGGAATGACTTGAAATTTCGTCTACGAAATCTTGAAAAGATGTACTATAAGACTAATATAAAATTGAAAAATCGATTTTCTCAAACTTTGCAGGTAGGTATAACCCCTTAAATGGTTGCGGCATAAAAACCTTTTTCATGTATTCAAATGCTTATCTAAAGGTTATTTGACACTGTGCAATATGTTGTCATATATTTATTTGAATTTGTACTAGATAATATTTTAGCTCAAAATGTACCTTAGGATCTCAAAATATGCTAGTATAAGTTTTATAGGCCAAAACGAGTTGTCTATCGAAAGTAAAAACCTTATGTCCTTAAAATCATCCAGAACACAAGAGGAGTACTTGCATGATAAAGACCCTATGTACGGTGCAGGCCCATGTAGCATATCCTTGGCTAAAGTAATATCTTCATATTAGTTTAAGTAGATGTCGCAAGAGGGACGACATAAGTTGACGTAACCACACTTTTATTATAAACACCTATAAAGTCACCAAGTTTTTCACGAAAATCGGCTAACGACCACGGCACGTTTTCAGCGGAAACTTGCCGTAAGGCGTGTAGTGCCGTGGAAAAAATCTATTATAAATGCACCTTTGCTTTCATACCTGATGATTATTGTAATGAATATTAATTTTATATATGTTATAATTCAGGAAGTTCAGCTATAGAAACAATGTTGGTAATATGCTTAGCACTACTTATCACATAATTTCACTACGTAATTTAGTACCTATGTTCATTACATTTGATGCAAAATTCATCAATTAATATAATAAAATCTTCAAATAAATATTAAATGCCATACTGGATAGTGCCAAACAGACTTAACCTGGTTAATTTATAATGTCATTAATTATTCAATAAAATGTGATTACACCCTAGAACAACAACTAATTACGAATTTACAACTAAATTAAAGTCGCCGAAAAATTTTAGTGTATTATTTTCGACGTTACTTATATACAGTCGAACCTCGTTAACACGAACCTCGATAACACGAAAACCTATATAGCCCGAAGAAATTCTCGTTTCCCTTCCATAGAAAAGCAAAAACCTGTATAACATGAAAAAACACCCTCTTAACTCGAAGTCGATTTTTCACTAATCCACACCTCAATTTGATAATTTCGACCTCTATAACGCGAAATTTAGGGGGGAAATATTTTAACACAAAGAGATTGTTTAAAAATAAAATAACTGATTATTTTCAAAAATTAATAATTCTTATTTAACAAGTCTGTATTTGTGCATCTATAATAAATAAAATCTTCGTACAATACAATACCAAATTTATGTTCTCTTAGTCTACTTTACCCGAACTTTCGATAACATGAATTTTATTTTATTTGAACTCCATAACGCGAACTCTCGATAACACAAAAACCGCGATTCCCGTCGGTTTCGTGTTAACGAGGTTCAACTGTATATACAACACCATTGCGGCGAAGATGATTGAAACTAAAATCCCTTAGCAAGTGAGAACGGTGATTGAATGAATTATAAAATATAGATTATAAGTATATATATATATATATATATATATATATATATATATATATATATATATATATATATATATATATATATATATATATATATATATATATATATATATACATATATATATATACATATATATATATATATATATATATATATATATATATATATATATATATATATAAATATATATACATATATAAATATATATAAATATATATATATATATATATATATATATATATATATATATATATATATATATATATATATATATATTTATATATATTTATATATATTTATATATGTATATATATATATATATATATTTTATGTATATGTATATATATATATATATTTTATATATATGTATATATATATATATTTTATATATGTATATATATATATATATATATTTTATATATATGTATATATATATATATATTTTTTATATATATATATATATATATATATATTTCCCAAAGTGCAAAAATCGAAAAGCACTGACGTCGCGTCGAGCGTCGACTGACAAATGGTGCGCGCGCTAGCATCTAGGCCAAGGCTACACGCTACACCGATCTTTCCAGAATTATATCTAGATGTTAAAACAAACGCACAGGTATGAAAGCGATATTACTAGTATTTCGTTTGATATAACATAACCGACAATATAACATTTGTTGATAGCAATGTTTCTTTCTTATGCATTTGTTATACCATTTGAATATTTGATTTAATTAGTATTCGCAATCGAGAATAACGATAGAAAGTATTAACACTAACACGATCCTTCTGCGGGTTGACGACTGCAGTTTACTTGTTATATTTGATGCTTATTCGTTCACAACAAATTCCGGCAGTCAAAATTATGAAATCTATTGAATCGTGATGAAATGGAGATAATTAAACATTTATTAGGTTGATTGACAAGAAGATTTAGGCGAACTATCTTTGAATTTTTCTCCGCTAGATAACGAGCAATTAGTCTCGATCATTGGCAATGAATGCGTTGAAGACAAACGGATAGACAAACAGATCTGGAAAATTGAATGGTTACTTAGGGTCAAGTATATCAAGTGCGCAACACTGATGTACGCAAGCTCTATTTCTATTTTATTTCTGAATATCACGACGCACTCAAATATGTACACTGTAAAAAAAAATAGTTGTGTACATTTACAACAATTGTTGGCTAATTTGTGACAAAAACAATAAACGTAGTATTGATATATATAAATTTTGAAATGTAATTTTTACATTTACAAATCGTAAAATTTGCAATTGGAAATGTAACAATACAAATTAAAATGTAAATGTATATCCTTACATTTTGTAACCGTATTTTTACATTTTCGTATGGTACTACATTTCATAATATAAGTTACAATTTCTATGGAATATTATTTCAATCTGAAACGTACAAATACATTTGTTGCTAATACTGGAATAAAATAAAAATATAATTAAATGTTGGATATTTTTAATTTTAAAAGTAAAAATTACAAAATCAATAATGATATAGAATTATAGAAAATAAATAAATAAAATCAACAGTAATATAGAAAAGTAGGAAAATTAAAGATAAAATAATAATAATAATAATATAAAGAAACTGAATTCAATTATGCATTCGCTTTGAATTTTTGCTGTTTGTTCATATAGGTAACTACTTTATTTAAATGTACTGTTTTGGATCGCCTTCTGGGAATTTTTTTAATAAATATTTCTGGAAGACTTCCATAACACAGCAAAACTGCTTTGTATGCTTCATATTGTAATTAGAATAAAGTGCAAAAGCAATCTGCAGGGCATCCAAAAAGTTGTTGGTCCCTTTGCTTATGATATTATTTTCAATAATGATGTAATAAATCATATTGTTGGAATTCGTATCTGTAAAAAATAAATATAAATAATATTCTACTAGTGGTTAACAGTGGACAGAAAAATAAAGATTAATTGTGAAACTTATTGAGACATTTTTATTAAATTATTTTATGTGAAAAGACATTATTTAAGTTAAGGTAAATGTTCTAATACTAATGTACACACCTAAAATGTTTTAATGAAATTATTCACTTCATGACCCATTAATTTCTCGTAGTGCCACTTTATTACATTTTGCTCTAATAAAATGAGCCAATCATTTTTAATATCATTCAAAGTAGGTGGCATCGGATTATTTTAATACAATCTCTGTAGCGATCGGGTATTGTTTAATAATGCATACATGCATTCTTCAGTTTCCCATGTTCCTTTCTTTCATTTATTTTTCATTTCTTGAAGAGCTCAGCAACATAAATACAAAGGAACAACTCTAAATATATCGAATATAAATAAATATATTTTTGTAGCGTACACTAATATAATCTTATAAAATGTTCTTTTTTATTTATAAATATGTCACACTAACTTTACAAATCATTTACTAAAATAGGGACATACCAGAATAGATAACTGTAATAATCGTATTAATAATAGATCTTGAAAAATATAAGCAAACACTGTCATATTAATGGTTTAATAAAAAAATTACAAAAAATGTAACAACATACGTTTTTATATAATTTTACTTAGTTTTAATGTAAAATTACATTCGTATTTAGTTCAATGTAATTATACATAGAAATATGTAATGCAACGTATATAAATATCATTTAATAAATTAATTATACACGAACAAGTACATGATCGTTTAATTAAGAATAATTGAAAGATGTCATTGTCTGTAGAACTATTTACGATGATATTCGGTTATTTACAAAGAAATATTATAACCTTACATTCAAAAACCATACTACGATTAATAAAAATTAATAAGTATTATGCTTACCTTAACAAGTAGTTTCTTCACTTTCAATTCGCAAAAATAAAGAAATAGATGATACGAACTCACAGGTCACGGTCACTACCATTATACAAATGGTAAATAAACTTTAGAAATGTTGTGCTATATGTTGCGCGATTGCGCGTGCGCCAGACATTACAGATAGATATGTAACAGAATAAAAAGCAAAATGTAGTGTAATATTACACATACATCATAAAAAATTGTAATTCTTAATAATACTTTGGGCAATTTTATCATATAACCAATGCCAATTTACTTTATAATTCTTTTTAACAAATACATACAGGGATGTAACAAAATAAAAATACAAATTATTGTGTAAAATTACCTATTAATTCCTAATTATTAAGAATTTTACATTATTGTAAGTAAATTTATCAAATAATTATAGTAAATTTACAATATGCAACGTAAAATTCACATAAAAACAAATTTTAAGTAATATCACATTATAATCAATAATTATATGTAATTTTACTACATTATATGTATTTTTACTAGATAAATATACCAAAATTACTAAGAAAGAAAAAAAAACTTGTATGTCTATTTTACTACAAAAATGTGATTTTACATTAATTTATGTAATATCCCAAGATTTTTACCGAATAATTAGTAAACTTACATAAATATGTAAAATTTCTGATAATTACTGTAATATTTATAGTGAAAATTATAGTAAAATTACACCAATTTTTACAGTGTCAATTTAGCTTTGTGTTAGACGTACTATACGATTTCTAGGCGTCATGTGACCTATACGCCCTTTAGGACTACCCACGTGCCATGCGCTTCCCCTTTTAAACACCGGGTAGCGAAGCGTGGTGGAAACAGACAGAATATCACTTGTTCCTGGCAGGGGTGTGGAGTCGTTACAAAAATTTAACGACTCTGACTCCGATTCCTCAATTCTTTTATTTTTTCAACCCCGACTCCAACTCATGGAAGTATATCATAATATTGATTATACATGATTACATCAATACCCTAAAATTGTGCAAAATAGTGCGTGGGCTGTTACTTTATTGCCAAATTGTCACCAACACAAGTAAGTGTGGTACAATTATTTTCGGCTGTAAAATTGATAAAATTGGATTTGTGAGCAATACTGAAGGAAGATATTTTAGAAGCAATTCTTTTTAGCTCGCCGTACGAAGTATCGAAAAAGCTAAAGCAATTCGTCGTGTGTCTGTAGCATTCTCAGATCAAGATTTCCTTAAACAAAAAATGTTTGTCTCGTCGCCCTGAATCCAAAAATATATATAACTTATATACTTGGACGTTAGTCGTAGCTCGTACGACCAAATTTGTGCCCACTACTCGTCTGAAGGTACCGGAGCGTTTCACACCAAATTTGGTAGACATATTATTTGGCAGCCCATTTGAATCCGCTCGCAGTTTAAATCCAATCGCCCGTACACTTCCGGAATTATAGGGTCCTTATAAAAATAATTTAAACACTCAAAAATTCTACTAGAAATTTTAAGATATTTTTTGTCTACAAGATTTGTTTATTTGTTAACCCAAAATCCGGAAATAAATATTAAATATTATAATTTTTTATTTTAAAATATGTGCAATATTTTTTAGCTCGCCGTACAGTAAGTACAAAAGAGCTATAGTGATTGGTCGTGTGTCTGTAACATGCTCGGATCGAAAAAAAAATCTTAACAAAAAGTTCTTGTATTTTCGCCCTGAATCCAAATATATACCTATATATATATATATATATATATATATATATATATATATATATATATATATATATATATATATATATTATATATATTATATATATTATATATATATATATATATATATATTATATATATATATATATATATATATATTATATATATATATATATATATATATATATATATATATATATATATTATATATATATATATATATATATATATATATATATATATATATATATATATATATATATATATATATATATTATATATATATATATATATATATATATATATATATATATATATATATATATATATATTATATATATATATATATATATTACTCATATACTTGGATGTGTGTATCTCGCTCGCTCGGTCGGTCGTAAGACCTGAGTTTGATCGCAACTCGTCTGAAGGTACCGGGCCGATTTTAATGAAATTTGGTATAGATATAATTTCCATGCCCGTGAGGTTCCCGTCGCATTTTAAATCAAATCGTCAGTACAGCGCCGGCGTTATAGGCCCCCAAAATTTAGAACGCTCCTAAATACTGCCCTTAGTCAACTTTTAAACATTTTGGAATTTTCTACTAAAAATTCTAAGATATTTTATGTCATTAAAGTTTTTTCAAATTGTGAGCCGAATCACGAAACGAACGATATTAACGTTACCCATGTGAATGTGTGCAATTTTAAATGTGGGGTTTTTGGAAATTAAGACTGTTATGGTACAGGAATAAATAAATCTCGGGATCATAATTGGTTCAATGGGCAATGTGAGTATAATGTCGATGATTTAGAATTATATACGTAAACTTAGAAATTTATTCATTTCATATGAAATACCGATGAAATGTCATAACAACAATAAATTTTGTACTATAATAATTGCCATCGCTTTTAGTTTTGTATTTATTGTTGTGGCCGGGCTCGCCGGAACGGCGAGCTGGTAGCACTGCTAGCGCCAGGGCTTGTTTATCAAAGTAATCTACAATAAATTGTAAGGCTTTTTACATCTATAACATTTTTACTTTCTTTTACAGAGTAATAAGTAAGTATAGGGATCACCAAAAAAATCGAACTCGAGATTTCAACGGATATACACGTTTTGAGCTTCTCTGAATCGAATGTGACTATTTTCGGAGTGACGTCTGTGTGTGTGTGTGTGTGTGTGTGTGTGTGTGTGTGTGCGTGTGTGTGTGTGTATGTGAACGCTCTAGAGCCGAAACTGTCCAACGTAAAATGATGAGACTTCAAACTTAAGACTTGTATATGGTCTAGTTGTGCACCTCCTATTTTTGAAAAGAATATTCAAACCGGCAGTGCATGTCTACTCTATGCATTTTTTGTTCTATCTCCAATATCACTAGAACGGCTGCACTTACGGCAAAAATAGTTATATTCATAATGAAAGATATTAATATTTCGCACAACTTTTCTTTGAAAAGTTTCTTCAATAAATGTACCAGTTACGAGAAAACCGCTACCGAAAATTATGAGAATCTTGTTTACGTTGTCATGGATTTGAATGTAGCTTAATTAATCGGATCATCTGCGCCTGTCAATATTACGACAAGAAAACAAAATGGTCTGAATTAGATAAATGACATTTCAGAATATTTCTGTAGATATAATTGGTTAGTTTTCATAGTTAGTACTTCAAAACCATTACAAATTGGTATTGGTATAATTTTCAACCCATTCATTTATATAAGGTAAGCTTGGTTTTTTATATTGTTTCTGTTGGATTATTATTTCCTAATATTATATTTTTATAATCAATAAATATTGATGAAAACTACGTAAAAGAAAGTCCCGCGTTGGCCACAACCCATTTTTTCAAATTGTTAACCAAAAGACCATAATAATAAAAATCCACTGCTCGCATCGCATATTTTACCTAAAGGCGAGCTGGACGCATCGGTTCGTTTTACGTACCGAGACTCCACACCTTTTCTTGGCATACAGACCACAAACACATATTCGTTTCTGATACCTATATAATATATATATTTATTTATTTATTGTGAACTACAATACCTAGGCATAAAAGCAATACAATACTCGCTTGTATGCGTAAGATAATCTATGCAGTGAAGTATTATAGTGGAACTTTATATAAAGGATGATGTAAGCCAGATGAAAATGCGATATATATTTATTATATTCAATAAAATTCACTTTATATATCTATGTAATTTTTGTTTGTATACAAAGGTCATTCGACCTTTCATAATTGTAGCACAGACATGGGTGTCTATAATCGAAAGAGAGGAGTTTTTAAGTAAATCTCTGAATGCAGCAAGTAAAATATCAAATATACAACACATAAATATAAGAAACAAATCTAAAAATTAATTCCTATAATGTTAGACGAACGATTGAATACTGCAGCTCTTTATAGCAACAGTTGTTTGCTAAGAAAATGCGCAAAATAAACCAACGAAAGCATTGCATTATTTAAAATAAAAACCTTATTCATAACATACACAAAAGCCGAACAAAAACTATTTTACTCTTAGGTTCTCGAGACATCTAGTAGTAACACGTAAGTGAAACTCTAGATAGTGATAGACATTGGATAACAATACGTGGTACATCTGGCAACAATGTATTGTAACGGCGCGGGCGCGGCGACGGTGCGGCTAAGGCATATTGAAGGCACGTTGACCGTATGTTCCGTATGCGCGGTGTCGTGTGAACGCAGCGCGTACAGTTCGGTGATGGTAGGCGTGTGCCTCGGCCAACGACCGACATCACATCGAACGACCGAGGACCGCCAAGTATCGGTAAAGCGGTCCCTCTCGCTTGTTCAAGCCGGCTGGCTCTCTCGCCTATGCCTATGCCGATGCCGGTTGCAGCACGTTACAAGCAAGCTGTTTTCTCTTAACAAATGCAGTGCACGGTTTTTAGGGTGAGATATTAGTAACTTTAAAAAAATGCCCCTTCTCAGGTACATAATTATATTCAAAGCGTGGTATTTGACATATATTTTTTCCTAATTATAATTACAACTACAAATAATTTTCAGAAAAAAACAGAAAATCAGAACATATGTAGGTAAACATATCCTCCAAACAAGGTTTTTCCTTTTGGAGTTCTGTATATTTTTACGATATATTTACTTATAAATAAGTTTCGTCTAGAAGAAAATATTGTGATCACAAAAAAGTTGACCTCGAAATTTTAATGGATTCTTGAATCCATTTTGACTATTTTGCCAATGATGTCTGTGTGTGAATGCTCTACAGCCAATATCAATTAACGTAAATATATAATATTTTGAATTTAACCCTTATTCGGCACACTTCTCTGTTATCATGTGGCACCGCAGTGACAAAAACCGTCAAAAAAATGAGCTATTGAATATATTTTTACTTTCTTTTACGAAGTAATAAGTAAGTATAGGGATCACCAAAAAAATCGAACCCGAGATTTCAACGGATATACACGTTTTGAGCTTCCCTGAATCGAATGTGACTATTTTCGGAGTGACGTCTGTGTGTGTGTGTGTGTGGGTGTGTGTGTGTGTATGTGAACGCTCTAGAGCCGAAACTGTCCAACGTAAAATTATGAGACTTCAAACTTAAGACTTGTATATGGTCTAGTTGTGCACCTCCTATTTTTGAAAAGAATATTCTAACCGGCAGTGAATGTTTACTCTATGCATTTTTTGTTCTATCTCCAATAACACTAGAACGGCTGCACTTACGGCAAAAATAGTTATGTTCATAATGAAAGATATTCATATTTCGCACAACTTTTGTTTGAAAAGTTTCTTCAATAAATGTACCAGTTACGAGAAAACCGCTACCGAAAATTTTAAGATTCTTGTTTACGTTGTCATGGATTTGATTGTAGCTTAATTAATCGGATCATCTGCGCCTGTCAATAATTCGACAAGAAAACAAAATGGTCTGTATTAGATAAATGACATTTCAGAATATTTCTGTAGAGAATTGTTTAGTTTTGATAGTTAGTACTTCGAAACCATTACAAATTGGTATTGATATAATTTTCAACCCAATTCATTTATATAAGGTAAGCTTGGTTTTCATATTGTTTCTGTTGGATTATTATTTCCTAATATTATATTTTTATAATCAATAAATATTGATGAAAACTACGTAAAAGAAAGTCCCGCGTTGGCCACAACCCATTTTTTCTTTTTTATTTATAATTAATCTAGCTGTTGCCAGGTGATGTACTAGACCCGCTCCCGTCCCCTTTAGGTACTCAAAATTCTTGTATTATAAGCGTGAGGTGCATATGATCCCAGTGTGCCGAATAAGGGTTAAGATTTGTATACCCTTGAACAGAAAATGTTTTATTTTTGAAGGGATATTTCAGCTGGATGTGCTTGTTTACTAGTGTCATTATTTACATATCTTGAAAACGAGTTAGAGAAAAAGTGAATATTATAAAAGTAAAAGATATTAAAAAAATTAAAAATAAAACTTGCAATTTTCGAAACAATAATTTAACCAGAATTACTGATTTACTCTTGCCACTTTTTCAATATCTCAAAAACAACATGAGATAGAGAAAATATGAAGATATTTTTACTAGTTACACTACATATTCATATTAGTTCAAAGTAATCGTAGATACAATTTAAAACAAAATAAAAAGCAATACTATATATACATAAGAAATTCGAGTGAAAGAGTGAAGGTCACTCCAGTTTTTTCTAGTGTATTTATAAGACCAAACTAGATAAAAGTAGCAAAATAAAATGTTCAGCCCTCTAAAAATGCAACTTAATATCGTCGATCAACTTTATCTTATTTTACTGTATCGTATATTCATACGAATTGCACACTCTTAGATAAAAAATTCAAACAATAGTTGCACGAAAGTTTAACATCGTTTATTTTGAATGGAACAATGTCAAAGCCCTATAAATTTGTGCTCAGTCGCTATGAACAGTGTGTTTCGTGATGTACTGTGTGGCTATGGCTATGGCTATGGCTATGGCTACTGTTCACTGTTGTCAAACTGATCGCCCCTACCTTGGCGTAGGTCAAGAGTTAAAAATACCGCTAATAATGATGCAATCATAAAATTGAAGACACGCGGTATGACCCTGATACAAGTATATAAAAAAGTTAAAATTAAGAGTGCCCTGTACTCGATTTTCCTTTATATAATTTTCATTAGAAATACATCCCAAATTGTCAAAAAATACCAATACGTCGGTGGAAAATGAGAAATATAATTTTATTTCAGACAATGTTGTTTCTGTCAAAATATTTTCAGGCATAGTTCATACGATTTGTTAAATATATTCTGCATATATGCGTATCTATGGCAACATAAATAAGAACTTTAAGATTTTCCCTAGCGGTATTCTCGTAACGTGTACATTTTTGAAGAAATTTCAAACAAAAGTTGTGCGAAATATAAATATCTTTCATGATGAACATAACTATTTTTGCCATAAGTACAGCCGTTCGAGTGATATTGAACCATTAATGCACAGACTAAACATGCACTTGCGGTTTAAATATTCTTTTCAAAAATAGGAGGTGCATATCTAGACCATATACAAGTCTTAAGTTTGAAGTTTCACAATTTTACGCACGACAGTTTTGCCTCTAGAGCGTTCACAAATACACACATTCCGAAAATAGGCACATTCGATTCAGGAAAAGTCAAAACGTGAATATTTAGTTTAGTTGAAATCTCATTTTCGTAATTTTTCATTAATACAATACTTACATATTACTTCGTATAAGAAAGTAAAAATATATTCATACAACAAACTACCCTAAAAATAGCCACCACACGCATTAGTAAAACATTACAAGGATAATAATTGTATTTTTTTGTCTGAAAAAAAAAATCACATTCCGAAATGTTGCTATAAAAACAAGTACTTTGAGGACTGAAAACCCTAACAAAACCATATCCGTCCTTGTGAAAAAATCGTTCTGAAACCTAAACTATTATGCTGGATTTTATAGTTAATTCATGAAGAAAACCGTGCAATTCCTACGTTGAAATATTGCCAGCGAAATTTCAAGAATGCGATGCATATGAGAAAGAATAGATTCTTACAATTTGCATGTTAAAATTAAAATGGTGAACGAAAACTATTACAGATTGTAAATAAAGATGTGTAGTTTATTCCGCAGTAAGACTATAATATCCAATGTTATTGAAATTTACTAGCTTATTAAAACAAGTGAACCGAGCATCATTTTCAGCATTCCAAAGATGGCAATTACATAACGTCACCTAAACTAATCAAGGCTACAACCTTCAGCACGTAAATGTAACGAGTTTGCTTCATTCTTTCACTCAAATAAACTTACAAATTATTTGTATCATCCTACAGCAATGTCTGTCAAGTTAGCGGAGCCACGTGTTCGAAATTGACTACTTGACTCTTTTGTGTTGTGAATTTGTTAGCTAAAATTTATCCTTATATACAAAAAAAAATGGGTTGTGGCCAACGCGGGACTTTCTTTTACGTAGTTTTCATCAATATTTATTGATTATAAAAATATAATATAAAGAAATAATAATCCAACAGAAACAATATAAAAAACCAAGCTTACTTTATATAAATGAATGGGTTGAAAATTATACCAATACCAATTTGTAATGGTTTCGAAGTACTAACTATCAAAACTAAACAATTCTCTACAGAAATATTCTGAAATGTCATTTATCTAATTCAGACCATTTTGTTTTCTTGTCGAATTATTGACAGGCGCAGATGATCCGATTTTATAAGCTACATTCGAATCCATGACAACGTAAACAAGATTCTCATAATTTTCGGTAGCGGTTTTCTCGTAACTGGTACATTTATTGAAGAAACTTTTCAAACAAAAGTTGTGCAAAATATTAATATCTATCATTATGAACATAACTATTTTTGCCGTAAGTGCAGCCGTTCTAGTGATATTGGAGATAGAACAAAAAATGCATAGAGTAAACATGCACTGCCGGTTAGAATATTCTATTCAAAAATAGGAGGTGCACAACTAGACCATATACAAGTCTTAAGTTTGAAGTCTCATAATTTTACGTTGGACAGTTTCGGCTCTAGAGCGTTCACATACACACACACGCACACACACACACACACACACACACACACACACAGACGTCACTCCGAAAATAGTCACATTCGATTCAGGGAAGCTCAAAACGTGTATATCCGTTGAAATCTCGAGTTCGATTTTTTTGGTGATCCCTATACTTACTTATTACTCTGTAAAAGAAAGTAAAAAGTGCCTAATCTGTCGTTTTTAGCTCGCCGTACAGTAAGTACAAAAGAGCTATAGTGATTGGTCGTGTCTGTAACATGCTTGGATCGAAAAAAAATCTTAACAAAAAGTTCTTGTATTTTCGCTCTGAATCCAAAAATATATACGAGGGCTGTCCGACAATTACTTAGCCTCACCGGCCTATGGCGCCACTGTCGCAAGAGACATATCCTATTGTATAGTACTACTTGTACGGCTACTGTTAAAATTTCAGCCGAATCGAACTCGTAGTTTTGTTTTGACCGCGTGTGAAAGCGGGAGTATCCGAACGTGCTCCGAAGAAGGCGAAAACTGTTCCATCAGCCGGAAAGGTGATGGCCACCGTTTTCTGGGATTCACAAGGTGTGATCTACATCGACTACCTGCAGAAGCGCAAAACGGTCACAGGGCTCTACTATGCCGAATTATTAGGCCGATTCGACGCCGAATTGCGGAAAGAACGGCCCAATTTGGCAATAAAAAAGTGCTCTTCCACCACGACAACGCACCTGCTCACACCTCCGCCATCGCCACGGCCAATTTGGTCGAATTGGGCTACGAACTGCTGCCCTATCCACCGTATTCTCCAGATTTGGCCCCGTGCGACTTCTTTTTATTTCCAAACTTGAAAAAGTCACTTGCCGGGCAGAAATTTGACTCGAATGAGGAGGTCATCGCCGCCACGGAGGCCTACTTCGCAGACCTCGAGAAAACATATTTTTCAGACGGGTTAAAGAAGTTGGAGCATCGCTGGGTCAAGTGTATAGAACTAAAAGGAGACTATTTGAAAAATAAATCGCCACTTTTCCATAATTTTCGTTTTTCTTTCGTAGGCTAAGTACTTGTCGGACAGCCCTCGTATAACTCATATACTTGGATGTATGTATCTCGCTCGCTCGCTCGGTCGGTCGGTCGTAAGACCTGAGTTTGTAACCGCAACCCGTCTGAAGGTACCGGGCCGATTTTAATGATATTTTGTATACATATAATTTCTATGCCCGTGAGGTTCCCGTCGCATTTTAAATCCAATCGTCAGTACAGCGCCGGCGTTATAGGCCCCCAAAATTTGAAACCCTCCTAAATACTGCCCTAAGTCAACTTTTAAAAATTTTAGAATTTTCTACTAAAAATTCTAAGATATTTTATGTCATTTAAGTTTTTTCAAATTATGAGCCCATAGGCTTAAAATAAATATATTTTGAAGTATATCAGACATTGATCGCCATCTGTTAGTGAAATGAAGAAGTTATGTCTATGTGACAGTAATTTGTTTGGTTATATTTTCCAATGTATAAACCATTTGCTTCTGTGTTTTAATTAATAAAATTAGGAAATGTTCATCAAATAATTATCAATATCCTTGGCAAATCACGAAACGAACGATATTAACGTTACCCATGTGGATGTGTGCAATTTTAAATGTGGGGTTTTTGGAAATTAAAACTATTATGGTACAGGAATAAATTACTGTCGGGATCATAATTGGTTAGATTGGTTCAATGGGCAATGTGAGTGAGTATAATGTCGATGATTTAGAATTATATACTTAAACTTAGAAATTTATTAATTTCATATTAAATGCCGATGAAATGTCATAACAACAATACATTTTGTACTATAATAATTGCTATCGCTGGCGCCAGTGCTTGTTTTGTAGTGAAATCAAAATGTAATCGCATCATTAAAAAAAAAAAAAAAAAAAAAAAAACCGGACAAAATTTCGTTGTACCACTAGGGATTAAAAAAGTTTCATAATAACGCTTTATTTATATGTTGCATCCATGGTTACCACATATACAAAATTGATTCATGAACATTCGCTACCCGCCAAATGATTCAATATTCATACATGATTATACTTAGTTATGTACAATTGAGCTGTAGCTTACAACAAGCTTAGATCATTAGAAGGCTAGTTTTTAAAGAAGTTACAGTTAAGAATGTAGAGTGGACAGCATTGATTGTATGGTTGATTGCAAAGATTGTATGTTGACTGCAAATGAGACCATCAACTATTTCTATACCAAATTGTAAAAATGGTTTGGTTTACTCCTCGGTTCGGAATAAACACTGTACGCAGCACTATAGGCCATCCCATGATGATTATACAGTACAAGGTCTTATAGCGCACACTGTTGTAATATCTTCCCTATTTGAACTGTGGGTTGAACAGAATTCTATGATTGCGCATGAAAAAATAACTATTACAAAAAATGTATATTCTTATGCTTTGTGCGCAATAGTGTCTGGTTAGTAGTTTTACTACTAACTAGTCTAGTCTAGTGATTAAATTTCGATAAATCTTGCACGTGTGACATTGATTATTTTTTTTTTAAATAGCACACATTAATATTAAAACTCATATTTTTAACTAAACATTATTGTAATACTTTCTCACTATTTGAAAGGTTACAAATTGAAACCACTGAATAATTCGGATTCCAAATAATATAAGATAGTTTCCAAAATTTTCAAATGATTCTGTGAAGACATAAATTATATCTATCTTGTTATGTTTGTCCTAACATGTGGTTAACAAGTGTTTACAGTTAGTTAGGGATATGTTTCAATTTTGATAAAATGACCAAAATAATCTTATTAATCGCCGGATTATGGAAATTAATTCTATATTGTATTAAAAAGACCGAACAGTAATTATAACCTCTAAAATGTAGCACATGTCACAACAAGTGAACTAGTTTTATGGCGCAAACCCAAGGATGCATTAGTTCGATATAGGCGGCGTTTTCGTTAACTCTCTAATGTCCATTTCACACCAATACTTTAAGATCGGATGCTGAAGTGAGACAAAGATATAAGTATATATTTTCAAATGCCGTTTGGTTTTTTGTTTTAGATGAACCAACGACGAGCAATCGTGGGCACCGCAGAGCGCTTTTTTTTATCATTTTTGACCATGCGCTTATGGACTAAAATCGAAGGGAATAATGAATTTTTTTTTTATATATATATATATATATATATATATATATATATATATATATATATATTCCTAAAAGTATATTTTAATGTTTAGCAAAAACTGCTATTTAATAAATGATTTTGATTTAAATATAAAAAATAATTTAAAAGCTCCTTTCTTAACCCCAAAAAACCAGAAGAGATATATATATATATATATATATATATATATATATATATATATATATATACATATATATATATATATATATATATATATATATATATATATATATATATATATATATACATATATATATATATATATATATATATATATATATATATATATATATATATATATATATATATATATATATATACATATATATATATATATATATATATATATATATATATATATATATATATCTGGTGTGAACGTCAAACGAACTTCAAGATCAGCGAACTTAAAGTGACCCTGTCTTAAAATCTAAAAAAGACATAAGCGTATATAGTAAACTGTGTACTGTTTTCCCTCATTGCGCAGTCTGTCGAGCTGTATAACTATGTATGAGTTAATTTAGCAAATCGTGGGATAATTCTACGAGTTCTTGTAAATTTTGCACATCGACTTTCTACAGCGAAGTATTTTCCTCAGAAACTGCGCCATTGTTTCACTTAAAACATCGGTATATTTACCGTTGAAAATATTTTCCAACAAACGTTCTAGTACAGCGGTTCTTAAACTTTACAAGTATCCCAAGATCCTTTAATAAGAATACAAGTATAGAAAAAAAAAAAAAAAAAAGTTTGAAATTTACGACATTTTTCAAACTTTATGAGTAAAAGCCATTTATGATTATTTTTTCCCAGGCTCTACACGGCAAGTTTTCGTGTAAAACGTGGCTATCTCTAGCTTTATCAACGCACACAAACGACAACCTATCATGCTTGCACACTAAACTTTGTGGAAGTAAGATAGTTGGTCCATTCTGGTGCGTTAGATAGAGATAGTCATATGTATAACGCGTAAACTTACCTTGTAGTGCCGTTGAAAAGAACAATCATAAATGCTTCTTTATTTCTGGTCCATAGTAGTTACGTCACTGCATTGATTAGGTCAATGATTCCCAAACTTTTGCGGTTTCCGGCGCCCTTAATGTGCGCACAGTTTGGGAAACGCTGGGTTAGATGATTCGTCATGCTTATTGAATAGGATAAAGCGAGACATAAAGGGAAATCGTAGATTCATCCAGTATTCCTGGGTGCCTACTTATTTGAAGTTTGAATATTTTTTCTTGCAGTTTAAAGAATTAAAAAAGTTTTTATTAACCTGCGTAAATTCGTTTATGTCTTGACTTTTGACAAGAAGGTTGTATTCTATTTACTATAGCAATTCAAATTTAGTAAATCTATTTTATTCAGGGCTACTATTTCACTATCACGGAAATGGCACGAATTTATATATAAGTTGAAGATATATCTTATAAGTTTGGATTCAAATGCAAATGCTTTTGATAATTGGAAATTTATATATATATATTGTATCCATGGATATTTTATATTTAGGTTTCCCTAGTTACAATATATATTGATTTTATTTCATGGCAATCGTAGCCTGAATTAAAAACAAAATAAACCATTATTATAAATTCAAATTGCGAAAAGACAAGAAAATCGAGAGAAGGCCACTATATCTTTTCTCGAAATATTAGCACTCTCTTTTTGTAATAAAATAATATATATATATTGACTAGAAACTATCAACACATATTATTTGATCCAGTCTAGTGAACTGTATATGTTTGTTAGGTTTCATAAATGTCTTTAAGGTAACTTTAGCTAAATAATCGGTTGAGTTATCATTAAATTTAGCATTGTACATGGTGTTCTGCCTACCCGCATACTAGTTTGCCTTGCCTAGGATGACGTGTCGTTAAACCAATCAAAAATCGTTTAAATTCACGTGATTTTATTTAAAAAATAAAAGATATATAAACAATCAATTATACATTAAACATACATATTTCAGAAAGCAACATTAAGAGATAAATACTACGATGTCTCCAAAACAAGTGTATTTATTACCGGTTATTAGAAAAACTACCGCGATAATTTCAACAATTTCACATAATTAATTATATTTATAAATTCTCAGCAATAAATATGAACATAATAGAATAACAGTTATATGTGCGTGGGTGCGCGTAAACTTTCAATGTCGCAGAGTAGTTCATAAAAACAAATGAACATATATCGATTTGACGTTGACGCTTATGTAAAACAACACTTAGGTATGGGTACCTATGCAATCAGCTCACCTTATAGAAATATATGCGATGCGAGCAGCGGATGCGAGCAGCGGACACCCGCATGCATATATTTCGAATCATTAATATAATAACCCAGAAATGTTTGTATGTGAGTGAGTGTGTATGTGAGTGAGTGTGTATGTGAGTGAGTGTGTATGTGTAGAACGCTTTTTTTGTAAAAATGCAGATTGGCATAGACGGGGATCGAACTCACGACCTCCAGGGTGAAAGGCATGACACTTAGCCACTGCACCATGGCGACTGTTAATAATGTTATAAAAAATAATCAAATAGTTTATACTGAAATAAAACAATCACTACGATTCTGAAGTTCAGTCTGCTTTGAAATAGACAAAAATGAATCAAACGTCAGAATGAAATGTTAATATTGGTTTTTGTGATAAATCTTCAATTCAAAGTTTAATCTTAAGTTTAAGGGGAGTAGCATGCTATAATTTCAATTTTTAAGTATATAATATGAAATAAGTGCATATTATTGCCTAATTAGCATATATTTTTAGCAAATACGTGTTTCTGTTCATTTATTTTAATTCATAGTTAATATTTTTCACTTCAAAATGTCCAAGAAGCAGTGATTTTTGAAAATATGAGTTGCGGTAAGATTTTATAGTTCGTCAAATTATAATAACTGCAAGTAAGTAAATTTATAATTCTGATTATTAGAGAAAATAAAATCTTGAAGAGATAATTCAAACATATTTAGAAACATGTTTGGTTGGCAATTTTATTCTTTTATTTTTGATGGCACAATCCATTGTATTTTAGCATATAACTAATTATTATCACTTTTAAAACTGCAGTTTAATACTGCAAAATTCAGAATCTAGCCTGATTATTTAATTCAAAAACAATAATGAATCAAATGTCAAATCATTAAAAATGTTGTGTAAAAAGGATTTGTAATACATATTATTAGAATAATCGATTCAAATAATAAACAGCAATCGTAAGTAAATTTATAATCCTGTTATTTATATACAATCATAGAAACTGTCTAAATGATGCAACACATATGCACCATACAAGGTTAAAATCAAAGTTAAACAAAATTTTGTTTAAATTTATCGGATGTTACACAGTGCATGATAAGCGATCGATTAGTTAATCTCAGCATAGTGATCTAAGAACAAAATAGCGATCAAAGAAAGAACTCGATTTTTTCTTTATTATTATTTGCGATGTGGAAATTTGTATTACTATTATAGTCAAACGATACAAAATGAAGAAAAACCGTGTTATTATTATTAAATTACATGAAAATTCACCATCAGTCAAAACTGACCTATGTTTTGTGTACCATAGGGGCACATGGTGCCCACGGGTGACCCTAGTTTAATAATAATTGTCTTCAATTATTATGGCCTTTGGGATTTTTTAAAGATTTTTTGATAAACTCAAAAAGAAAAAGGTGCATATTTTAAAATTTATAATAAATAATTATAAATATTTAGTTTTTTATGGCCTTTGGATTACAAATATGAAGAAATTTTGTTGATATAAAATATCTAAAGTATTCTTATTGGGTAAATGGCTAAATGGGCTATAGTCCGAGGGCGCCAGCCTTTAGGGGCGACAATTTAACTTGCACTCAAATCAGTTTGACGACCCGCGTCAAAAGAATATTCTGAAACATGCATATAGATTCAAAGGCATATGTGTAGCGAATTTGGTTCAAATCGCTCCGGTACCATCGGAGAAGAAAAAGGCACAAATTTGGTTTTAAGGGTTTTCGGGATTCCGTTAGTATTTATTATAAATTGCTCAGCAATAGGTATTACAAAATAAAAATTTAACCAAACGGTTACAAACTCGTAGAATAATCTAGAATCGTACGCGCGCTTAACTGAAACATAACCTAGGTATTCGCAATGATGCTTGCGCATGGCAAAACAGACCGGCTCTTTGGTGGACGAGTCGAAGTGCAGGGCGGTGTCAGAGGGGAGGTAGGTAGAGAAAGTGTTGAGGCTCCAGCCGGGCTCACACCACACTACACTACACTACACACACACACACACATTTCGAGGTTTACCAGAATACAATAACTACAAGTGCAGCATAAGCAACACATTTCAAAACCGGCTAATTGACATTGAACATGTGTAAAGAAATTCACACATTCTTGACAACAGTGTACGTCGAGCTCGAACGACGTAAGTCGTTGCTTGTATCGCACATGTTTCGTGTACCGTTGTGAATGAGTTATGTTTCCAATACACTATTACTTTTTACAGCTGTAAATACTATTGCGACATTTTACAGTAGCTATTACAGCCTGATAAAAAATCTTCGGTGTCCTATACTTAACTTTTCTTTTATTTATAACCAGGGAATACGTGTTGATATTTTGTGGTATATTTATATAATTTCATTTACTAGAAGATAATGTGCAGCTATTTCGATATTTATAATTTTTGGTTTACTTTTATTATAAAATATTTACATTCGTTGATACTGTGATTATCATGGAACTAGTTGGGAAATACAACATATAAATTTACCAATTTCAAAAACGATGGTACGCTTTAAGAGAAAAGTTTAAAATAAAAACGCGATTCTTGTAGTAATAATAACATTTGCTTGCAAATATTCCCAAAAAAATCCCGATTACTGGAAAATCGGTTTTAGCATTAGTAAATGTATATGTTCCATCTAGGTTACTCTCCATTTTAGTAAGTTGTTTCAATGAATGCCAAAACAGTATTATGCTATTTATATAGCTGTATTTTCTAATCATAAATTATATAAACATACCACAAAATATCTACACATATTCTTTGATTATACATAGAAGAAGTGAAAATCAAATCTAGGATACTGCAAATTTTTGCAATATTGTACGGAAGTCTGAAGCACCCTAGATTTAGTAACAATATTCTTTCCGTAAATCGTAACCCTATTTCCAAATACGTTTATGTTAAGCTGTATTCTCAGCGAGACAAATAGTAATTAAGATAAGAAAATTACAAATAATAATCTATTTTGTATTATGACAAGCAATACTAGCATTCACAGCAACAACATGAACATAATTAATTATACATTTTGTTGCTGTGTACGTTAGCATTGTATATCATATAACAAACTGGAATAATATCTTGTAATTACTTAATTACTAATTGTTTCGCTGTGAATACACCTATAATCGCACTGATTCTTTTGTCATGTTTATCAGAATGTAAACTAGATAACTAAAAATAATCACATATTTTCAAGCATGTTTGGGCTATCAAGATAATCGTTTTATAACTATTACTAGGGATATAAAGACATTATATATCATAAAACTTACGAATTAACTACTGTAATTTCACACTTTGGTCTATGCATATAAAAATAATGACTAAATAAAAAGTTTTACAAGACCATTGAAAGGAAATTATATCATAATTTTTAAATAAACTACTGGCTGAAGGTATCGTTAGAACATAGCGCCTAAACCACAAAAATAAATATTCTAACTTAACCACATGTATGTACACAAGTATTTGTGGTATTAAAGTAAGCTTAATGTTATACGTAACTAGTTTACTTTAAAACAATCTAAACTACTTAATATAAGTAGGTTTCTAGGTTAACCATTTCTACTCGTAAGATACCATGATATATATTATGATATATATTTTTATATTATATATAAATATATACATATATATATATATATATATATATATATATATATATATATATATATATATATATATATATATATATATATATATATATATATAATAGTTTGGAGTACTTCTATGGTTTTGTGAAATATAACTATACGCAAAAATATGGTAACAATGTTATCGAAATATCAATTTATTAATTAAACAGATAATAGCGTAAACATATCATATTTTTAATACTGGTTTATATGAATATTCAAAATTAAATGGTGGTACCGCCTACAGAAATAACCCATAGCAGAACAGAATTTCTTCGAACTACTCGTAGATTGTCCTCATGGGTCTAAAGAATTGTCTGCATAGATTGCAATTCTTGCATGATTGTAGTTGACTGCACATGAAAATGTCAACTATTTGCACACTAGTTTGTAAGAGTGGTTAACCCCTTAGGAGTTGGCATTATATAACACTGCTAAAGGCACGTATAGTTTCGGAGAGCGATTGTCGTACATTAAGGTTTACCATGTGCATTTCATGAATTAACGTAAATATAAAGTTGAAATAAGGAAAATATAACATAAAAAGATAGTTAAATATCTAAAGTGTCTAGAAGTACACAACAGATATTTCACAGATAACTTGAAATTGACGTCGAGGACACTGCAGTTTGAATAGACCTGATTTAATCGCTTTGAAGTGATGTTATGCATATAATATAAATATAATATTATATCATCTGGTAATTGTAGTTGATTACACGACTAATCAAATCACATGTTACGTTTTACTACCAATACAATACGCGTGCGCAAACCACAATCAGTAGTAGGGTGCTCTGATGTCAAGTGAGAAGAGAATCGTGGCCGTGCGCAGTCTAGCAAGTGAGAGAAATAGAACGTCAGCAAATACAACCTGTTGAACAGAGCCGACAGCCGAGTGGATAGCTAAGCGAAAACATGTGTTGATTTCAACTGAGCGGCATAAGTCCAAGTATACTCAACGTCATGAAGCTGTTAAAACCTAAGGCTAAACTGGCCTTTCTTCTATCATTCATATAATAACCCAGAAATGTTTGTATGTGTGTATGTGAGTAAGTGAGTGTGTGTAGAACGCTTTTTTTGGAAAAATGCATAGACGGGGATCGAACTCACGACCTCCAGGGTGAAAGGCATGACACTTAGCCACTGCACTGACTGCACTGACTGTTAATAATGTTATAAAAAATAATCAAATAGTTTATACTGAAATAAAACAATCACTACGATTCTGAAATTCAGTCTGCTTTGAAATAGACAAAAACGAATCAAACGTCAGAATGAAATCAGTCAAAAAAGTGTTTGTGAATCTTCAATTAAATAGATTTGAAGTTTATTTAGTGTGACACAGAGTGACATCTTCTATATTATATTGATATTGTATGTCAATGAGAAATATAAATAATTGTTAGTTAATAAAATTAAGTTTTATTTATTCAAATTTGAAGTTTGTGAGTCGCTATTAAGCATTTATGTTTAAATGACCGACCAAAGAACAAATATAAATAAAAGTGCTACTACGTGAGCGTCAAGAACAGTATTTCAACGTACGAATTACGGAAACATTGTTTGAAGTTTAATCTTAAGTTTAAGGGAAGTAGCATGTTATAATTTCAATTTGTAAGTATATAATATGAAATAAGTGCATATTATTGCCTAATTAGCATATATTTTTAGCAAATTCGTGTTTCCGTACATTAATTTTAAATCATAGTTAATATTTTCACTTCAAAATGGCCAAGAAGCAGTGATTTTTGAAAATATGAGTTGCGGTAAGATTATATAGTTCGTCAAATTATAACAACTGCAAGGAAGTAAATTTATAATTCTGATTATTAGAGAAATAAAATGTTGAAGAGATAATTCAAACATATTTAGAAACATGATTGGTTGGCAATTTTATTCTTTTATTTTTGATGGCACAATCCATTGTATTTTAGCATATAATTAATTATCATCACTTTTAAAACTGCCGTTGTGACACTGCATCAGTTTAATACTGCAAAATTCAGAATCTAGCCTGATTATTTAATTCAAAAACAATAGTGAATCAAATGTCAAATCATTAAAAATACTGTGTAATTACGGTTTGTAATACATATTTTTTGAATAATCGATTCAAATAAGAAACAGCAATTGTAAGTAAATTTATAATCCTGTTTTTTATATACAATCATGGAAACTGTCTAAATGATACAACACATATGCACCATACAAGGTTAAAATCAAAGTTAAACAAAATTTAGTTTAAATTTATCGGATGTTACACAGTGTGATGCAATAAGCGATCGATTAGTTAATCTCAGCATAGTGATCTAAGAACAAAATAGCGTTCAAAAAAAGGACTCGATTTTATCTTTATTATTATTTTCGATGTGGAAATTTGTATTACTATTATAGTCAAACGATACAAAATGAAGAAAAACCGTGTTATTATTATTAAATTACTTGAAAATTCGCCATCAGTCAAAACTGACCTATGCTCTGTATACCATATGGGCACATGGTGCCCACGGGTAACCCTAGTGCATATATTATAATCAAAGAATATGTATATTATTTTTTCTAATTCATGTAAAGTTCCACTTTTCAAAACGGCACACTTAAACACATTAAACAAAATTTGCAATTGGTGATGGCAAGTTCACTTCACCACTAAAAACACAAAAATAATTATATTTTGCTTTTTTTTGTGTAAATTGTTACCGACAATATAGCTCTTTTGTCTTCGATTTAGGTGCTTTCAGAGGAGAAACGGTCGGTCTGACGACGTATATTCATATGAATTATATACATTTTCGGATCGGAATCAGGACGTCGAGACAAGAATTTCCCTGCAAAAAGGTTGTGATTCCGTAAATGTTACAGACACATTATCGAAAACTATAGCTTTCAATCAGGTATTCAAGGACTGGTAACGTATCTAAGCAAATTGCTTGCGTTAGAATTGACAACAGTGCATTGCTTTGGACCGGTATATCGGTGTAGGTATATGAGGGTATGTGCTGTAGTGTTCGCTCCTTGACCCGGCCACCGGCAAGTGTGTCAGGGCGGTGGTGATCATACAAACGCTCTGTTCATACCGGTAAAACAACAATAACTATTATGATTATTATTTACTAGTTTAATCAATGTAATCAAATTTTGGATGTGACTTTTTGCGTGACAAACTAATAATTAATAATGATAAGATATTTGATGCAAAAAACTCATATCAAAAATAAATAATATCAAAAAGCTGTATTATATATATATATATATATATATATATATATATATAATATAAATATATATATATATATATATATATATATATATATATTTATATTATATATATATATATAAATATATATATATATATATATATATATATATATATATATATATATATATATATATATATATATATATATATATATATATATATATATATATATATATATATATATATATATATGATATATATATATATATATATATATATATATATATATATATATATATATATATATATATATATATGATATATATATATATATATATATATATGATATATATATATATATATATATATATATATATATATATATATATATATATATATATATATATATATATATATGATATATATATATATATATATATATATATATATATATATATATATATGATATATATATATATATATATATATATATATATATATATATATATATAATATAAATATATATATATATATATATATATATATATATATAATATAATATATATATATATATATATATATATATATATATATATATATATATATATATATATATATATATATAATATAAATATATATATATATATATATATATATATATAATATAAATATATATATATATATATATATATATATATATATATATATATATATATATATATATATATATATATAAATAAATATATAATATGAGGCGTATAGTAGCAAAGGCAACAAACTCCATGCTTAACATGTTCGATAAACCTTTATAAATACTTTGAAAGACATTTATTTAGTAACCATTATTAGAGTATCTGAAAAATTGAAAGAAATGCAATTAGAATATATAATTGGTGTGGACATTAAGTTGTTGAGAATCGTGTAGATTGCAAAATAGAATTCCTGTCTCAATTAATTTAAAAATGGAGATTGCTGCCTTTGATTCTATAAACCTCATATGTTTGTTTGTGTTTATATGTTTGTTAATATTTAGGTGTAGAACGCTTTTTTGTAAAAATGAAAACTGGCATAGATAGGAATCGAACACCAACTTTCACCACGAAAGTCCTACAATCTTGTAATATTCCAAACAATTGTTCATAAACGTTTAAACTAACAAGAACTAGTGCTACCAGCTTGCCGTTTCGGCGAGCCCAATCGCAATAAATACAATACTAAAGGCGATAGCAATTCATTATTGGAACATATTCAAATTATTGTTTTATACAATAATGTATTAATACACGACGAGTCTTTAAAATTTTGTTTATGTTGTCTTGAATGTTTGATGACATTTCTTCTGCATTTAATATGAAATAAATGAATTTCTGAGTTTACGTATATAATTCTAAAACATCGACATTATACTCACAGTGCCCACTGAACCAATCTAACCAATTATGATCTCGAGATTAATTTATTTTTGTACCATAACAGTTTTAATTTCCATAACCCCACATTTGAAATTGCATACTTAGGTAACGTCAATATCGTTCGTTTCGTGATTAGCCAAGGATATTGAAAATTATTTGATGAACATTTCCTAATTTTATTAATTAAAACAAAATAGTAGTGGAAAATATAACCCAAAAATTACTGTCACATAACTTCTTCGTTTCACTTACAGATGGCGTTCAATGTCTGATATACTTCAATATATATTTATATAATTTTTTTAAGCCTATGGGCTCAAAATTGAAAAAACTTTGATTTTTAAATAGTTGACTAAGGGCAGTATTTAGGAGGGTTCCAATTTTTGAGGCCCTATAATTCCGGCCCTGTACAGACGATTGGATATAAAATGTGACGGGAACTTAACGGGCGTAGAAATTATATGTATCGGCCCACGTCTTACGGACGAGCGACATAATCCAGTCATATAAGTTAAATACATTTTCGTACTCAGGGTGACAAGACAAAAACTTTTTATTAAGAAATGTTTTTGATTCGAGAATGTTACAGAAACAAGACCAAACACTATAGCTGTCTTGTACTATGGTACGGCGCACTTAAAATTATCCGAACAATTAAAACACTACATTTTGCACTTGAGCGCGAAGCTTCAGACTGGCGTGGACCCGATACGCGAACCACTCTCTATTTCTGTGTTAAACTTCTGCTTTTATATCTAAACTCAGCCACTCACTGCGTAAAAATATACTGATTTCACCCCTCAAATCCTAGTTCTGTAGGGACGCGTTCAAACTTGAGCTTAACCCTGAGGCTGAGTCTAACATTCTTATCTTTAGACAGAATTCCACAGATATCAGACGCACACGTGCACGTGCCAGGTGTTTAGTTTCACCCCCAGAGATACGATATTAAATTAAATACATACATATTAAAATAAACAAAGAAACTCTGGTTTCTTACACTACAAAGAAAGTTAAAAATAATATAAAGTTAATCTACACGGCAATAGATGGCATTAATCACCGATATTGTTATACTCGCTACTTGTATAACACTTCGGCGAGCTGTACGCATAGGTGCGTTGCACCTAAGCTTGTTTATCTATATATAATATATAGGTTGGGCACTTCTGGAGTGATTGCCTCTCAAATGTTGATAATCCTGTATTAATAAATATAAAAGAACATAAAATAAATTTGCCGGACTTGAATCGTATAGACACTTTTGCATCCGATTTAAGAATCCAAACTATTTCGACACTGGAACATTTTCAGATTCAAGACTGATCAGATTTTGCAGAATAACACATAATGATAATATAGAAATGAACATTGTATAAAGGAAATCTCAGTTACGGCAATAACTGGGTATAATGTTAAGCAAAGGCAAAGCCCCTCGTTCGATTCGGCGCGTACACAACACAAGGAGGCAACCCTATGTCTTGTCCTGGCCAGTGGTGGTGGTGGTGGTGGCTAGCTTTGCCACCCTTCCGTGTCCTTTACAGTCATGCTGCCGTAGTGTATCTGCGTACGAGTGCACTCTCCCGGTGTCGACACCATCAATCAATACGTACAGGAGCGTGCCCCGTGCCAGAGCCAAGCTACGAGTTTACCCTTTGCCTTCAAAATATTCACGAACAAGATTGAAATCTGGCTAAATATTTCTATGAATCGATACACTTTATATGATCAGTACTATTAGGGTATACAATAAGTCTGCCTTTACATGTTTAGCTCGCCGGCGCCGCGTATTATATGCAAAGGAACTATAGTGTTCGGTCATGTGTCTAACATTCTTAAAATAAAATGTTTGCATAGAAATTTGGTCAAGTTGATTACAACGAATAATCCCCTGGTATAGCTGAATAAATGTAAGATAAAAAATATTTAAGTTATCCAGTTATCATTAAATGCGTTATTCTCGAGTGTTTCAAAGTTATTCAAAGTGGGTGTACTATTTTCTCTGGAACTACTGGACCGATTTGCTTGTCACAAATGTTAGAATGAACATTGAAAAGTAAATTTATTTCTAATAGACTATTAACTGTTACATGCTAAAAAATTATAAATAAAGCAAGATCAATAAAATTTGCAACGTTACCAAATGTAAAAATCGACAAAGGCTTTATAAATTTTTAGAATATTTATTATTTAAGTGTACGAATTTTCATGACGGTTAGCTTTAAGAATTTTATTGATATATCTTCAAAAACAAAATGCACTGATTCGCTAATATTTTAAACCAATAACTATATCAATATAAATTTAATATTTCTTACATTTGGCAACACTGACATACATATATTTATTTACCGGCGTGAAACTGGCAACAAAAATTTCCAGCAACAAAATTATAGTCCTACCGTTTAATAAGCAACAAACGATCGCCCCATTTCAAACATACACAATTATTAAGTGGGAAGTACTGGAAACTACCGTACATAAAATATTTTGCGACAAAGTCCAGACTTCGAGATATAGTTAATTTATTATATGGTGACATATACTACTGCGATTTGCAACAACAAGATTTTAATTTATATATAACCAAAGGGTTCGATATTTAGGATCTTTAACTTGAGATATCCCCATTATATTTAATTTATTAGATTTACTTTATAAAAATTCACTAAACATTTCCATAATCACTATTGTAGGCCCATTTTTATGGTTTGTTGCTGGGAATAAATTTGTTGCCCACTACTTTATTAAACGGTAGGACTATAATGTTGTTGCTGGAAATTTTTGTTCCCAGTTTCACGCCGGTTATTTATTTGTCATTTGTATATATGTTTTATCTCATATAAATATATACCTATTTCATTTTAATAGCTCAATCTCAGTTTACAAGTGTCTCGCATTCCGATGCTACGTCACACTCGAGTATTGTTTCACATTTTTGCGCCCTTATTATCGGCAAAAACAAAAAATATGGGTCTATTATATTTTTATTATCTCGTCGTACGACAGCAATAAATTAAAACATCCAGTGAATAGATAATCCAGCGAGCTTAAGGCATTGGTGCCTGCACCTATACTTGTCTAGTTTAGGAACCTTGAAAAGTCCCCATTGTACACCAGATTTCTGGTCAACTTCTCGGTTTAACTTTAAAAGAAAACAAATGTTTTGTACCATCGAAACTATGGGCAATAAATCATCATCTATTTACATAGTTAGTAAGTTTTACTGGCGCGTTTAGAAGTAATCTAAAGGAACTAGAGTTAATCGAGTTATAAGTTGCGCATGACTAGATACAATCGCATGGCATAAGAAGTAAACGATGATTTCATTCAAATTTTATTCATTATTTGTAATTTATTGACTTTTATTTTTAGAACATGGAGATGCTATCCGACATAATTTATATTTTTGGTAGGACCAGACTTGTGCATACAATACAGACACTATGTACCGAGCTAAATACGAATATTTGCTATATATATATACTTTGCTCTATAATAATTATAATAATAGCGTTTCTTCTGTATAGACCATGAGGCTGATATCTTGTGTTGTGGGTTACATGCAAACTTCAAATTTAAAGTTTCATAATATAACTTCAATAGTTTTTGCTATATACATTATAAACAAACAAAAAGATGTCTTTTCGAAAATATTAATAGAAGTTGTAAACACGTATTTCGTCAAAATCACAAGATCGATTGTATTACTTATTCTTATACATAATAGAATTGTGATCACAAATAAAAATTAATCTCGAAATTTTAATGGAAATATCCGTATTGAGGGTCCCTGTATCCATTTGTACTATTTTCTCTGTATCCAATACTATTGAAAATAAAAATGTTCTGAATTTAAAACTTGTATATTTCGGGAAACAAAATCTCTTATTTATTTCGGAAGTGCTTACTTAATCGTGTCATTTTTTTAGATACCACGAATTAGAGAAAAAATTAATCATATAAGTTATTCTAGCAAGTTTTCCCTAAAAATGCATCATTTACCGAAAAATTACCATGTTACATTTACGTTTCCCCAGTTAACACATATTGTTTAATAGCAATTATATATACATGCATAAATATATATATATATATATATATATATATATATATATATATATATATATATATATATTTATAGTCAAAACTAAGTATAAGAATGTCTAGTGAGTGCTACTCCAGATTACAATACTTTCCCCTTTTGATTTCCTCCAAGAAAATAAAAATCAGGCCGATTGGTTGGTTATATCTCAATATCAAATATATAAACTTAATAAACGGCCGGCCAACTCAGAAACCAAACTATAAGTTTCTATTACTGAGAATTTATTAAAAATATGTGTATCAAAATAATGCAAACAGAGACAATACTTTTAGAAAAGTTATTACAAGAAATATTATATAAATTAAAGAAATAATAAGGCAACAAATATTTTAACAATAAAAGGTGTAAACGAAAGTTGCTAAATGAAAAATAACGCTTTGGTCCACCTGCTCTACAGACATTTTGCATAAATTAGCATACGATAACTGGTTTTATTTTTACTTGCAAGAAGAGAACGAGAACGAAATTTTTCTGTTAATGACAACATTAATTGTCTATGTTATTATTTGATTTGCATTAAATAATAATAAACGCATATATTATTCATGAATCATAGTGTAGTTTGCTTTATATTCAATAGAATGCAAAGTTAAGTGTTACTTATATCAAAGTCACAGGAAAAAGCGTATTTTTCAAGGTTACACTACAAGATGACTTTTTTTGCCTTCACTAATCTATAATCGAATTGATTTTCATTTACCAGCAATCACAACAGAGGCGAACCTCGAATTTAATTATCTGTGTGGGCCACTCCAGTTAATTATCAAGCGAATGAAGGACTATTTTTGACGCCACTGGTAAAGAGAGACAAGAAAGGAGACAAGAAAGAGTATCATTATCATTTATAATACAAATAAATATTATGCTCACGAAACTATGTTCATATCTATACACACCGGTCTGAAATGTGATACTAAATTGTAATAATCGCAGTATCGAATGTCAACATTTAAAACAAAAGTACAATAATATTATTAAAATATGCAAAGTATTTTATAACAAAACATCCACAGACTAATTTAAATATAAATATAAAGACAGTTTACAAAATAACAATTGTGATTATTTGGGCAAAAAGTTAAAAAATTATTCAAGGTTTTATTAAATTTCATAATTTATAATAGGTAATACAACTATGATACATACACAACACAGACAGAACACACAATGCCTCACAAAATTATTTGTGCACCTACTTTTCTTTACAGTGCATATATGTATGTACATTTAATATGTATAGGTTTGAAAATAGGTAATTCATATTTACCGAATGCCAATGTACATGTACATTTACACATTATTTTATAAATATAACTAACATTTTGTACGATTATTATCACAAGAACGATCACCTAATTAAAAAAAAAAAACGAGTGGCCTTCACTTGACTGTTATGTCTATTCCTGATAATTGAATATCTATTTTTAGTGTAACCATGATTAGGTCTGTTTACAAAAAAAAAAAAATATCAGAAAATTCGCTAGCCGTCATATTATTCATTTAGACAGATCGATCAGTGAGGAGTGAACTGTATTCTATATATGATATGGGCACATGGTGCCCATGGATTAACCTAGTTTATAATATTATCAAAATAAATTGTAACTAAACCTAAATATAAAATAATCATTTTTAATGGCGATTTTTCAGTAAATGGAAAATTTTTAAGTAAAGGTACATTCCCAGCAACAAAAGGTAAACTTAATGCGTTAATTTTGTTGCTTAACATAAAACAAACTAGATTATTATTTGTAATTACTAATTGGTTCATTGTGAATGCAAATTAATTATATGAATGTAATCCAAAGATAATTTATTGTCTTTGGTTATAACGGATGCCGGCTATATCCTATAAATATTAATTACCAAATTATACTTTTAAATACCGTTTGCGAAGGAAGAAGCATTTACTGTGTTATAGGTTCGCTAGTAAAATCTTTTAAAATGGTACATTTTGGGCAGGGATTTTTAACTATAGTAGGTATTCCTACAAAATACAAGAAATTCCAATTCAAGCTAAATTTCAGGTAAACAGACACCAACAAATATGGCCAAGGTCAAAAATACAATATCCATGATCGAATATGTCCTAGCGACAAACTTGGGATCATTGCTTCTTCGTCAGGGATGTCCAATATTTGCATTAAGCATAGTTGTGAGGATTTGGCACACGGTTTATGATCGAACGAACCTCGATATAAGTAATAATTCCAGTTTGTCTTATGACAAGAAATGCTAACAATCCAAGCAACAAAATTAACACAATATATGATAAATTATGTTGCTATGAACGTTAACTTTGTATGTCATACAACAAACTGAAATTATTACTTATAATTTCCATGCTTAAATACTGATTGTTTCGCTGTAAACAATCCTTTAGTAATTACGATTAGAAAATTACAAATAATAATCAAGTTTGTATTATGACAAGCAATGGTACCATTCCCAGCAACAAAATTAACACAATGTATGATACATTTTGTTGCTGTGAACGGTAACTTATTACTGATTGTTTCGCTGTGAACAATCCTCTAGGAAATAACAAATCCCCCTCTCCAACCTGCTGGCAGCGAAGCATATATGATGGTTAAAATTATGTTTAATTATTATGGCATTTTGGGTTCATGGTCTGAAAATAATGTTACAGACACACGACTCGCATGTACTTCGTACGACGAGCTATAAGTGGGCAGATATTCGTTTATTAATAAATACTCTGTAGTCGGTGGAGTTTAAATCCCCAGAGTAATAGTTAAAAAAATGAATTAGAATTGACTACAGATTGATTGATTGTTGGTAGCAAGTTTGAAAGCTGACTATGTGTGACTGTCAACTATTTGTGCGCCAGATTCTAAGAGAGGTATATACAGTGAAAGCTCTCCTAAGCGGACATCCACCGAGCCCTCATTTCGGGCCGCGTAATAGGAGTGACTTAACAAACATTGCCAATCTGCAAATTTATAAAGATTTTACAGAATCGTTTTACCGATTTGCTCTTAAGAAGAATCCCTACCCAGTAACATGAAAACAAAAATCATCGTTCCGCTCTTGACGTTTTCTGATCCTAAATTCAAATATATTCGTTCCAAACTAGAACTGGCGCAAGCGCCAGTGCTACTGGTTCCCAATCGCAATAATACAATACTAAAAGCGATAGCAATTGTTAGAGTACAAAATTTACTGTTGCAATCATCCAACAATCTATTAACAACATTTTCAATTTCAATATTATTATTATTTAATAAATTCTTTTTTTGACTGTTGAAAATTTAAAATCACTCTATTATTCTCAATACCAGAATAAATTCACGTATTCACATGAACGTTTCGTTTGTTTCGTGATTAGCCAAGGATATTGAAAATTATTTGATGAACATTTCCTATTTTTATTAATAAAATCACAGTGGCAAATATTGGATAATATAATGTTTGTAACCAAATAATTTACTGTCACATGATTTGTTCGTTTCACCTATAGATGGGCGTTCAATGTTTGATTTACTTCAATTTTTTTTTTAAGCCTATGGGCTTACACTTTGGAAAAACTGTCGACATAAAATATCTTTAGTAAACCATTCTGAAAAAATTTAAAGTTGACTAGGGGCAGTATTTAGGACCTGTACAGACGATACATAATCCAATTATATAAGTTATATTCATTTTCGTATATAAATAAATTTTTTTGATCCGAGAATATTACAGACACATGACCAAACACTATAGCTGTCTTGTAGTAGCGTACGACGAGCTACAAAATATATGTCGCTTAAGTATGTTCTATTGCACAAGTGTACAGACGAAATTTTACAAAACATATATATATATATATTTTACATAAAAAAAAAAATGAAACATTTTCCAAAAATGTATGTTTATTATAAATTGAAAAACGATATTCACAATTTACGGCTGTATATGCCTAGATTGAACTATTAACTTACAATTATTTAACAGAAATATCTTTCTAAAAATACATTTTATAGTAATATTTTGAAAAATTGTAAGAGCATTTTCAAGCAAACTGCCTCTAACGGTAACATTTGTAAACACTGCGGTACAGTCTAAATCGCAAGCATTTCAATATCTGGTTATTATATATTTTATGAATTGTTATATTTGTGCTGAATTATGTTGATTGCGAAAAGTGAGCTGGGTAGGGATTCCTCTTAATCGCACAATTTATCTATTACAAGTCTCATGTTTATAACGATATTACGCGAATTCCTCAGAACGTGTTGTTAATGAAAGCAAAGCACTGCATTTCTAACAGTGTATTGAACGTATTCACAGATCTACTGTTATGTATTTATATATGTATATAAGGCGAGTTAAATGTCAAAAGTAAAATATGTTACTTCTAGCCCCGATCTCCCCTACTGTGAAACTATAAATATATAAGACAGAAACAGTTTGGACACCCTTAGGACGGACTATACTAGACGAATATATAACTGGTTGAAGACAACAAATAGACCGACAGGTTTTTACGCATGTTATATCCGTGAGAACGTAGCACATTGAAAGGAATTCCAAAAGATATGAACATCTTGTTCTTGCTTATGCTATGGTTAGCTTATGTGACAGTTTATGGTGACAAAAAGGACTGATATTTTCATTTTTATTTTCCACTAATTATATTTTACATTTTAACGGAATCTGCCTTAATATTGGGTATATTTATTTAGACAGAAAATGTTGTGTGCACATTTCAATTATACAATATTACAAAAATAGCAAAGTCATAAGATAGATACAGGTAACTCTCGCTTTACAAACGTTCGATTTGTGAACATTTACTAATACTATAATGAACATCAGAATTCATTTTATTGTCATATTTCGTTTAACAACAGCATGATTATTATTAGCAATTATTAATATCAAAATAAAAACAATAAGATAATTTACAGTTAATTATCCGTTATTTAACCAAAAAAGACTTACCGCTATGGAAACGTAATGTAACTTGGCTATTTTCAAAGGCGATTTTTCAGTAAATGGTTAGTGATACGGCGAGTCTCGTCGTTATATTTTGTTTAAAACGAATGCTAGGATTGCCATGAAACAGTATAACAAATGACTGATAACTAGGGAAACCAAAATGTAACCAAGTTAATTAAAATGTGATTAAGTTAATCACTTTTCAAATAAAAGTTGCTAAAAAATGTAGTATCTTTAACTTTTATGAGAATAACTTTTTCTCTATATTATGCCGTTTTCAAGATGTTGAAAAGCAAGCAGAAGGAAGTTAATTAACTTTAGGAACTTTATGTAATAAATAAAAATTCAGATAATATAGATATTATTAAACGCTGATGTAATATTGAATAATGTTTAAATAATAAATGTTATGTGCAATAAATTAAATTTGCAATGTAGTTAGTAATAATGCAATAAAACAATAGTAGTATTTAAATGTTGAAGCATTGTGGTTTGAATGTATTACAAATGGTCGAAGTAATTCTTGTTTATCTTTGTTATTGTTATGGAAAAGCAACAAGGAGTCTCAAATGACAAATATTTGTCTAAACATTTAAAAACAGGATACACTAATATAAATATTACAGGGGCGAACCTAGACTATTTAGCCCATAATCTTAGTTAAAAACAAAGCGAAATAATATATGGCTTATAGTATTATAATCCACGTAAGTATGTACTGATTACGCTTGGCATAAGACACCAAGCGATTTGATTCAAAACTTGAATCAGAATTAAGCATCAGATTCTCTATTCGCAAAGTGATTTAACATCGAAGATTGCGCTACTGTCGTTCTGTCAATAGAACTGTAGCAACCAGCAACCGGCAACGTTGCATCTGCAACCTCTTGTTCAGGTTTCTTTTGATATATGATTGCGTAACAAGTGTTTACAATTAGTTTTATGTGTAAATTCTCTTTGCGAATTGTTTCATATTTCGACTCGAAATCAACGATTGTAACATTATATGTAAAATATGTACATATATCGTATTGGTTTCGAGTCGCAAATATGTTTATATTAAATTATAATTAATATCATATTGCAGTGGTGAACGCACAGTATAATCGGTGTAAGAATTGAAGTAATTAAAACCATTTAAAACAATAGAACTTAATTTTAAGTAACGGGTTTGCGAAATATACATAAACATATTGGAATACAAACATGTTGAAAAATGAAATACTTGATTTATAAAATTAATGATATAATGTATGTACGTATTCAATGAAAATTAAAAATGTTATAGAGTTTGGAGAATGTTTACAATATGCAATAAAATAAGACGAAGTAAGCATAAAAAGTAAAGAAAAAATAATTGGTCCACTGTACTTGGCTACTAGTTAACTTTACTTTTGTAACGAAGTATACACCGCTGTCACCATCACCAGTCTCTAGAATGCGACGTTGCCAATGCTAACCGATTCTATAATAACATGTCAATGTCAGATAATTTATAATCAAAATAACAACATTAATGCGAATTTATCTTTGATTTTGCACACAAAAAGAATATAATATATAAATGATTGATTAAATCATCATAGATATTTAGATTAGAAAGTAGTGTACATTTGAAAAGTAGAGCGATGTATTTAAAATTCTTCATGTGTAAAAGTAACGTGGCAACACTGGCCAAGTTGAGAGTTCAGAAAAGCGCGAATCTGTGACCGACCGCTCGCCCGCCCGCCTGCCTTAAGTTATTATATTTAAATCACAGATGAATATAAACAACGATTCACCGACTTGAAAATAATCAGTCATATACATATGTAAAGCTAAAGGCTCATGCTACGTCAATAGATAAGAACGACGAAGAAAAAATGCGAATCAATAAATGTAACATGTGTGGTGATCGATAAGAGGCAACCTTTTAGGCATAAAAGGGCCATAAAAGTACACATGTGGTCGTAAAACAAGCAAGCAAGCGACCTGTCAATGTCATAGCGCGATGAGTACGGTGATTTGCACGTGCGATCCGAACTGCATTGTTTGGTTACGTAAATTGATAATAATCGTTGCAAGTACATATTTCAAAACAAACGATTGCACTACTAACAAAACTAAGAAAGAGATGCATGTAAACGTAAACGTAGAAGAAGAGCTTATACGTAGTATGGTTCGCCGTTAGGAAAAATTAGGCCAATCTTTAGCTTGGCAAGTGTTGTTTAGTAGATCGCGTAGAATGACAGAATAATAACCACCGAACATATGTCTGTATATGGCCAATACAAAGTGGACAAAGTGGCATTGAATCGAAAACGGAGCTAGCAAAATGTTGGTAAACGTTGACACAATGCTCGAAATATGCAACACATGATTTATGTGGCTTATAACGTAAAGAAATAGTAACTTACCAAAGCAAAGAAGTTAGTGTGGCAATCCTCCAAACTGGCTCCGTTGGTCTGATGGTTTGGGTGCGTCATGTTTGATCCATTATATATTAATTTTATTTAATCACGACACTGGCAACACACAACAATTTAATGTGAAACACTTAAAACTTAGCGCTGAACGCGAACATTTAGAAGGTGAAAACCTTTCGATGGCGACTGCAAAATGGCGGATGGGAAACAACAAGCCACAACTAATTCAGCGCTTCCATTCGGGAGCGAAGCAAAGCAAAGCAAGGCATTTCACAGTTTCACGGTGCGCACCGATGACTGCGCACACACGCTCACACTACTGTTTGTCTCTTCCACACTTTATTCGAATAACAGGCATGAATCGAAGTCATGTCGTAACTTGGGCCACAACTGACACGATGGCGGCGCTCATCAGGCATGGTTTGTTCAAAACTGGGAACCAATTCACTGCTAAAAACGTAAATATTATATCTATCACTAGCCTAAAATATTATTTATATAGCACACCATCATTGCACACTTGTGTTTTACATTTGTCACACTAACCAACTAGGAAATTCCTTTAACTTTGTTTGGTACTATTGTCCGAACCATTTTTCCTCACTTATTTATTTACATTTTAACCGTACATTTTGTTACAGTTTGTCCGCTTTTACATCAAACAGAAGAAATCCAATCCAGATAAGAAAATAACACCGAAAATTGACTCTATAGCGAAATCTTTGGCAGCTAAAGGGTGTGTACTCCTTCCACGATCAAAATCGTAACTGCCAAACTTGCTTTCACTCGACACGGCTGCGATTAGTACTATTCTATCATGTGCAATAGTGGCGTGGCGCCACTAAGCAGGCTCGCAGCTCGCACGGTCAATACATTTGATGCTGCGCGCAAATGATACCAAATTCAAAAACGTCCATAATACCACATTTATACACCTAGCTCATTTTATTACTACAATCATTATATTTCAACATTTGCTTACTAAACTACTACTATTTATCGCATTTTATTAGTAAATACTACCGAAAACATGATTAACTCGATTTATGCTTATTCGGTTTACACTGAAACCAATTTACAGCGATCCAATTTGTAATTTAGATTATAAATAATCATCCAGTTTGTTTTATGAGAAATAATGCACGCATTCACCCCAACAACATTTATAATCAAAGCGTTCATTTGGTTGTAAAGCAAACTGAATTTTTATTAGTAATTTTTTATCTTAATTACTTATTGGAATTTTCCATTTTAGTATAAATAATAGATTTTGTAATTTACAATCTGACCCAAAAGAAGCATGTTATGCATTTTTTTCCTCAGGTTAGGTAAAAGTATTCAATTTGTCCACTTTATTGCTAGTCTTATTTCTACATTAAAAAAAAAACTTACAAAAATATATGGAACTTTTCTAGATAACGCGTAGAGTATGTCTTGGTTCCCACTAAACGGGCAAACTCGTATCTCATCAACTGGGCATCTGAATCCAATTTTAATGTTAGATTCTACAAGCGTATAAAATTCTCTGGAGCTTATACATACATTTTGTGTAAAAAGTTAATATTTGACAAAATAGCGGCCGTGTGAAGAAAAAGACCTTTTTTTTGAGCTTTTTTTTTCACTTTAGGGCCATATATAATAATAGTTATTTTTAAAAATGTACGTATGTTATTATATGCTCCAACAAATAATATTTATTTTCATTTAAAATAAAGAACAAGCAGTTTCAGAGAAAATAAATCACCCTGTTTTAAAAAAGTAGTTTCGACGCGTTTAAAGATTGTAAAATATGTATACATAACAAAATAATAATTTATTTGCATCCCAAAATTGAGAAATTTATATGTATTTACAGATTTCTTCGATCACAAAAGACTTATACACCACCTGAAGACATATTGCCAAGATTTGAATCAATATGTCAGACAATCATTGGGAATGAAGTGGAAGTGAAAGATCTAAACATGAAGTTCGCATTGCTGAATGCGTGCGAGAAAGAATTCAACCATGAAGTACCAAATTCATTGTTGCATACTATTGAAACAACAACAGACATTTTAGAATTTTATAAAACACCAGTTGATACAAATACACCACTTGACAGAATGAAGCAAATTGATTTACCCGAAAATGTTCATATTCAATTTGATTACCACAGATTTCATCCAGGTTAGTATTTATTTTCTTTACCATTATTTAGTAAATTACCCTTTATTTATATTTCAGAAAGCGATCAAATGTTTAATGGAGTAACAGCATTCCCGAAAAGTTCAACCCTAGTTACTGGTTTAAAATATAAAAAGAAATATCAAGGACATGAACAAAAACAAACATGGCCATATAATTCGTAATATTTTTATTTAAACAGTGTATAGTTATGTAAACCACATAATATTTTATAAATAATATAATAAATATTAGAAAAATACTTTTACATGTCTTATTATTTGCACTTACCCATTATAATAATACGTGCCTGAAATTTGAATTCTGTATACAAATTTTTTAATTTATTGTTACAAATTTATTTTAGCAAAAAAAATTATAAAACAAGATTAGGTCCAGGCACCTATGCCTTCAGTTCGCCTTACAGGAAATATATATGTGTGAGCAGGGGAACCCGCCCTCCCACTCCGCACTTGCGAATAAAATTTCAAATCAAGAAAACTTCAATTATGGCATTTAGGTTCACAATTTAAAAACATGTTATAGATATAAAAAAGCTTACAATTTTTGTGTGCATATTTTAAAATTCAAAATTATAATTTTCTATGACCTTTGGCTTAACAATATGAAGAAACTTTGTAAACATTAAATATCTTAGAATTTTTGGGTGTTCTAATTATTTTTTTAAGGACAGTATTATGGGAGCTTCAAATAATATGTGTAACAAATTTGGTTCAAACGCTTCGGTACCTTCAGAGGAATAGAGGGCAGAAATTTGGTCTTACGAGCGAGCGACAACTAACATCCAAGTATATAAGTCGAAAAGCAAGCACGCACCAATGCCTTCAGCTTGCAATATTATATTCAATAAAAAAAGAAAGCTGAGAAATATTTTTATAGTCACCGCTATCTTTCTTATGCATAAAACTGTATTACAAACTTTGGTTATTGAAGAAATAACCCAAACATGTGTACACACTTAATTGTCGGGCATAAAACAATTCAAAACACAACACTGAAAGCTAATTATGGCTAATTGTAACATTAAAGCAAATCATACATAATGGTGCTTTAATATGATTTAATTTTTCATTGTTTTGAAGCGAATCTAGACTGTTTAATTTAACGAATTTTTACTAGTTTTATACTTGAATTTTAGTATTATTATTTTTAACTAAAAATTATTAGCTCAGCTTACACTTAAGTATAGTATGTAAGGCTATATACCACAGTATAAATATATAACTAGTAGCGACACTCCGTCCAAAGGACAGTTTTAATTTTTCTCTGTGCACCTAGTCACTCATATAAATCTAGAAGATGGCCGCAAAACGACAATTAAATCAGGCCAGCAATAGATGGCTCTACAATCACCGATACTATATGTTCGCTACTTGCATAGCTTTTTGACTTTGCTGGTTGCTCAAATAGTGTAGTCAAACATTACGTGTATACATTTGTTGATTTCTGCCAGTCATTTAACTATGAAAAGCGGCAAGTAAAGTCAATTGCGCATTTATCTCAGTGTTTTATTTTCAATTGTTGCAGAAACCAGTGGTAAATATCTATTAGAATAATTATCCCTAATCATGTATCAATCAATAATAAAAATATATTATCAAAAACTTGCCAAAATAAAAAAGTTATGTCAGCAATAGTAGGATATTACAACTACAGTTATGTTCGCAACATGTATAACTCTTTATCCATGCTGGTTGCTTATAATTATAAATCAACAAAATGGCCGTCCTTTTAAATCCTAGAGTCACCAACATCACAGTGCCGACAATAACTGTCGCTACTGGTTATATATTTATACTGTGGCTATACAACTAACAAAAAGATAATATAATTATCATCAGCGGGAAGCCAGAGTACAATAGAGAAAAATGCAGCACAAGTTGCACTTGTTAGGGTTAAAAAAAACTTCGTACAATCAAAGTTGGCCGGACAAATGTTACTCAACAATTTACACTAGCCATGCGTTCTGAGATAACTAGTATTCTAATGCTAGACAGGTCTGCCAAATGTAAAATACAGAAATGAACACATTTAAATGTTTTCTAATTTATTCTAAATTAATATATGTATCATTTTTTAACCGGTACACCATTCGGTTAATATGCAACTTTGAGTACATTTTTTCTTGTTGTACTCCGCATACCGGTTTCCCAGTGATAATGATTTTATTACCTTTTTGTTAGTTATTTAGCTCAAATGAAATCCATACATATTATATTAGCAAATTAAACTAGATTCAATTAACTATCTGATTTAATAACACATTATCATAAAATTGAAGGACTTATCTATGCATATACCCAGTTTAAAAATCATTTTTTGTTTACAGAATTCAATTTCCCCCAAAAAGGCTAGTGTCATTTGTGAAATTTGAAAACACCAGAAACTCCCTTTTTAAGGCTTTTATCACTTGGCTAGAATAAATATTTAAATTTAATTATAAACATGCACCTCATGATCCCTATACTAACTAACAAAAACTACAACGGAATAACTAGGGTTTCGAACCGGAATTGAACCGAAAACCGGGAAAAACCGTTATTACGGTCCGAAGCCCTGGAATATTATGCGATTTATCTGCCGATGTAGATTTACTTACAACATGTTTAGCTCCAAACAGCATCCTTGCTTTGTCCTCTTCCTGAGGCAAAGCACTTTCATCCGCAGATCCTCTATTCCTATTTATTTGTAATTTTTGTTTTATTGCCTAAATTATATGCACAAAACATTAATATAGTGTTTAATTAAATTTTATATTTTTAGTAATAGAGAACTCAAATTGAGTTATTTTTTATCGCATATTACCAGAATACCATGTGAAGGTTAAACGTTTTTAAACAAATTATTTATAAATAATATTAATAAAACTTACTTGTGACAAAATAACTCTACGACTATCTGATTTCATAGCCAATAATAAATCCAACCATGTCCATGTTACATTATGATACTCCAAAGTCGGTATGACAAGTGAAAAATCACGAATATCTTCAATGTTTTTCTCTTTGTTCCCTTTATAACTGACCCTGACAGGAACTTCCGGTATTTTAATATAAATAAACAGTTTATTTTTTTCTGCACGTTCCTAAATACAAAAAGTAAGAAACATTCAGGTCGATTCTGTGACTTAGGCTTCCAGATTTTGTTATTGTATATCAATGTTAGTCTTATGGCACTTATTAGTTTATTTCTTATTAATTGTTAATATTTTCGGAATCATCAAAATGTTGAAAATTTGCATCTGGATACTGTTTATGATTCTTACACAAAAATATTCGGGCGTCGAATATTGGCAAAGCTAGAACTGCGGTTCCCAGTCTTTTAGTTTGTAGGATCCATTTACATTTGTCAAATATAAAAATATTCGTGATGTTAATAGTTAATTTTGTAATTTGTAAAATATTCAAATGTTTGGATGTTTGCATTCAATTTTACACATCTATCTATGTTATTATACCTCTGCATCAGAAGTTTGTAAGCTCAATTCCACCTATATTTCTGAGCCTACCGTGAAAATTATATGTAACATTTTATACATATTTTAAAATGATATATATAATTTTTATATTAATGTATAACACGCTTCCGATGATGGGGGATACTTATATATAAAAATAGATCATAATGAAATTTATTAATATTTCGCGCTATGTTTGTTCGAAAACTGTTTGTTCTCGTAACTGGTGTTACGAGAAAACTGTTACGGTAAATCTTAAATATTGTATTTATGTTGCCATAGATACGCATGAAATGGAGATATTTTATAAATTGTATGAACTATGCCTGACAATAATTTGACAGGTAAACAAAATGAACTCAAATAAAGTGAAATTTGTGAGTGTGTAAGTGTATGTAGAACGCTATTTTTTGTAAAAATTCAAATTGACATAGACGGGGATCGAACTTACGACCTCCAGGATAAGAGGCGAGTGCCTTAGCCACCATGCCATGGCAACAGATAAGAATTTTGTATATAATATCAAATAGTTTATACTGAAATAAAAGACTAAACAAAAGCAATTAATAAATTTCTAATCAAGTAATCTGCCCTACGTAAAAATAAAACGTTATACGTCAGAATAATTCAAATGTCAATTTTAAATATATTCCGAATCTTCAAAATGCTTATCGAGTTGTGTACATTGTGCCATTGTGTTTTAGCATAGGGCCCATTATCACTTTTAATACTGCTGTGGCACTGCAAAATTCAGAATCTACCCTGATTATTTGATTCGAAAATATTAACGAATCAAATGTCAAATCATTGAAAGTGTTGTGTAAAAAGGTTTGTAATACACATATGTTTTGAATAATCGATTCAATTAGAAAACAGAAACCGTAAGTAAATTTATAATCCCGATGTTTGTGTAATAATACATGCATGAAGACTGTTTTAATGCAAGTGTACAAATGTTCAAAATATTGTTTGTATTATTCAGTTCGCAGTAATACCGCAGGTACAACATTTAATAAAAGCAATAGACAAATTATGAAATAAAAAACCATGCATCAAATTATTCAATAATATTAAATGTGCATTGTACATTATATTTAACTACAAATAAATGCAGTAAATAAATTTATAAATTATATAATAAACAAATTCTTGAAGAGTTAATTCAAACATATTTAGACACCTGATTGGCTGGAAAAATATATCAAATTATTAATATTTAATTTATTTTAGATTTGCTAAACAAACTGAAGGAAAAACCGTGAAAACTGACCTATATTCTGTGTACCATATGGGCACACGGTGCCCACGGATGACCCTAGTTGTTTATAAAAACAGTATTTATAATATAGATTATTTCTTTACTATTCACTTTAACAATATATATAAATATATATATATATATATATATATATATATATATATATATATATATATATATATATATAATCTATATTTTCCATTGTAGAAGCAGTATTTGATAACTTAATAAAAGAATAAGCTAAATAGTACAATGTCAGAGTATTATTGTGGAGTATTGGTTGGTTTGACAGTTTGTTTGGATATACATTTCTAGTGAAAACTAAGTATAAGATAGTCGAGTGCAGACCCCTACACATATTATTTTTAAATTATAATTTACTGTTTTTTTTTAAATTTTTTTTAGTTATGTTTTGACTGGCACTATATATGGGATAAGTTGAAGTGTTATAAATAAATCATTAACCGTCAGCACAAAAATCTACATAAAAACAAACCTTCATTTTTTCAACATCATCTTTTGGATCAATCCGGACGTAGAAATTGGTATCTTTCGTATGTTTCTTAACCGAAGTGCGTGTTTTTTTTCCACGCGAATTTTCATCGATTTCTTCACCAGTTTCGCCTTCAATATTATCCGGATCACGCTCCGGGAAACAAAACCGAAGCATTGTATTGAAGAACTTCTTCGTTAAACCTAAGTTGAAGAAATAAACTAACAATATACAACTTGTTATGTTTCGGAGCTGTATCTTACCTATCGTAATGGGTACAACATTGATTTCGAAATGTTCTTTAACTGATATGCCACCAACGGGAGGTCGTTCACGGCAAAACACCCGCAGTACTCGTTTATGATCTATTGGCATATTGCTTTGAATTTCAGTCGGACATAATACTTCTGTGTAAATTTGATTTGGTAACAAATTTGTCATACGAATATAGCCTAATTCTAACAAATGTTCGACTGAATCATCGCTTCGAGAATTTTTTGTATATCTAAAACGGAAAGACACATCTAAAGAGAGTATTTGAACTCGAGATTTATAAATACCTAAATAATAATAAACATTGCTCTCAACTCTCAACAATATTTACTTACAAAAAGTTGCTAAGTACTAAATCAGCGATACCAAGTTGTCCATCTGCTTCTGTCAATCGCCACTGCGCATGCTTGAAACAAATCTCATTAGCTCTAACAGTAGCCAAAGGTTTATCATTTCGAGTTGTAGCTAATCGATTTGTTGCTAGTAATTGTTTCTCTTTATAACAGGATAACATAATATCCAACTCCTCACTTTCAGTAATCAGTAAATCTTTACACTCATACACCTAAAAACCGAATAAATAATTAGAACACGTGCCTTACGGTAAAATAATTATCATTCCATAAGCACCATAACAACAAGAAATTAATTTGAATAAACTACACCCTAAACCAAGTAAACTATAGTATATTCGACGCAAGGTTGTAGTAGATGTAAACAATACCATGTGTCTCGCCTAAATTCTTATTAGATACGTGTAGTACGTGGAGGCTATCGTAATTAAATACCTAATAAAATAAGTAGGCGTGATCTTGTTTCCATCTACAAAAACCTTACAGCTGCTATATGCTATAATGGCACACTATTCGGTTTATATGCGAAATAATACAGAAGAAAATGTGGTGTGCGGGCCGTAGTTTTGTTAAGCAACTACGACAAATCATACCAATAGTTCTAGGCGCTTTATTTCTTGTAGAAGATCGACATTAGTATGATCTTCCGCTAAGGTTTTATGTACCAAATACCAATCTTTCTCTAACCGTCGGATATGACTAACTAAACCTCGAACTTTATTTTGGATATTTTGAATCGGCCGTTTTTGGTCCTCAATACTGTGTAACTGTAACTGAAACCGCATACGAGCAAGACGTTCGAGTGCTTTTTTACGATGCGGTTCGACGTAAAGAAGTAAATTATTTACTACATCCAAGAGCATTGCGTACTAAAATTGAAAAAAAAAAAAAGATATTAGGGAAAGATGATCGATCATTGTGGATGATAAAAATAGAACCTGTAAAGAATTGGTGCACACATCCAAGTCATGATGCATAAGAGTAAATGCATCCACAGCTGTTTCTTGACGGTCCCAGGGGCTAACGTCTTCCTGTGGTGGAGGTGGAACTTCGCCTAAAGTGCCGGGGTCAATACTGCTGTCTCCGTAACCGGCGTAGAAAAATTCACATTTACATCGTGACACAATACGTTGCAACTGCAATTTTCATGATTTAATTATAATTGGAATTAAGTGGTGTTATTTCTACGGAAACTAGTACAGAATACAAAAGTCTGATCGTATACAAAATATTTAATGAGATATATGTTCTATGTCAACAATGTTAGAATAAAATAACACCATTAGGATCGACAAGGATAGAGTTGTATATATGTTGGTATATATTGATATTCGACCAAATATATTGGTAAGAAACTAGAGTTTCTTAGTTTATTTTTTATATTTTAATATGTATATATTTAATTTACTATCGTATCTCTGAGGGTGAAACTAACCATCTGGCAGTGTGCACGTGTGCATTTGATATCTGTGGAATTTTGGTCAATTCGTTGAATTCTGTCTGGAGATAAGAATGCTAGCCTCAGCCTCAGGGTTAAGCACAAGCTTGAACGCGTCGCTTAGAACTAGGGTGCGAGGGGTGAAATCGGTATAATTTCACCCAGTGGGTGGCTGAGTTTAGCTATAAAAGCAGAAGTTTAACACAGAAACAGGGAGTTGGTTCGCGTATCGGGTCCACGCCAGTCGGAAGTTTCGCGCTCAAGTGCAATATGTAGTGTTTTAATTATTCGGACTTAGTATAGTTTTTAAGTAATATTTAATTGATGCGGTTGCGGACTTAGAATTATTTTTGTGTTTAATTCTTTTGAACTTAGAGTTATTTTGTGAATTTTAGTTTTGTTACTGAGAATAGTTTTGGTTGATTTAAATCGTTTTTAACTTTGAATTGTTGGCTTTAAATCATTGTGACTTCGAAGCATTTTTATAATCGTTCAATCTGTCTAAATCTTTTATTTGTTTTGTTTAACTTTCTTTAAATATACCTGTGATTATTAATTTATATTTTCTGAATTTAATTAATTGTTTTGTTAATTAAATTATATTTTATTTTATTTGTGTATTTTATTTCATTAATCCACATCACACTCAAAAAGGCGAACTCGTGAATAGTAACCATCAGTTACATATTCACGTAAGAACGTCCGACGTAAACAGGGGTCGGATTCTTACAATATTAAAATTTGAAGAAATGCCAGCCAACACAAGTTTATGCATGTATTTATTAAGTAACTAATATATGATCCTTGAAAAAGTCGAGCAAATTAACCTGTATAGGCGGATTTTCCCCAATGCTGCTAGCGCCAACAGTCTCACTGACTACGCCTCCGACAGACTGACCACTACCAACTAAATCAGGCACATCTGGTATTTCCGCAATAACTGTCGAATCTTTTTCTTGAATATTATCAACCGTAAGCCACATTATATTTTCTGAAACAATATAATACAATAAAAAACATTTAACTTTCTTGTTCAATTATACCGTCCAACGAATCGTTTTCTCCTGCACTAACGGTGGCATAGTATTGCAAACATTCCAGTGAACCAACCCATGTGGTTTTTGATACTAGAGTATGATCTTTCCATACCGGTTTATGCACTCTTTGTAGTATTTCAGCTTTCGCAGCGCTCAAGATTACATAACCCTTGGTTTCGCATCCTTTGAGCAAAACTTGCGAGTTGACTAATGCGACTAATATAATGAAAAATAATAAATTATTACAAATTGAATGAATATTAAGTAAAAATATGTACATGTACAACAGTGATTCCCAAACATGCAACATGCGCGTACCCATTTTAAGTTATTGTTATTATTTGCGTACTTCATTCTTGTCATAATTAATTGAAGAAGAGTATTATAACACTCATAATTCGTACAATTATGAGAAAAATGTATAAAATAAAAAAGGTCAATCGCGTACCCCTTGAAACCCTTTCCCGTACCACCAGGATTACGCGTACCACAGTCTGGAAAACACTGCTGTACACTATCGGTTATAAATAGAGCGATAAAAAAAAACATTGACGTATGTACCAAATTTTTCACATAAAAAATACAATTACTTTGAACAATGTTTTGAAAATAATTATGTGGCTATATTGCTTAACGACTATAGCCGGGTTTAATGGTAAAACATGCCCCAAGCCGATTTCATAGAAAAATAAGCATATGAAAGGTATTGCTATGTAACATTTTTCCCAAAAACCCTGCAAAAAGTAATGAAGAATTTTTTTTTTCAATATGGCGCACCAATCAGATAATCTGAAAAATCAAGATTTGGTACGCGTAAAACGCACCAACGCACAGAGCTCGCCTTTAGGTAAAATATGCGTTGCGAGCAGTGGTTTTTAATTATTATGGCCTTTTGGTTAACAATTTGAAAATATGTAATAAAATAAATAAAAAGTCTTACATTTAATTTTAGATTATATTGATAAAAAAAATTTTTTAGTGCAAATTTTAAAATTCAAAATTATAATATTTAATAATTTTTTTCGGGCTTTGGGTTAACAAAATTAAAAAATCTTGTAGATATAAAATATCTTAGAATTTTCAGTAGAATTTTTAAGTGTTTCAATTATTTTTATAAGGGCAGTATTAAAGGGGGCTCCAAATTTTGAGGCCCTATAACTCGGGAAGTATACGGGCGATTGGATTTAAACTGCGAGCGAATTCAAATGGGATACCAAATAATATGTGTACCAAACTTAGATTATATTGATAAAATAAAATGTTAGTACATATTTTAAAATTCTAAATTATAATATTTAATAATGAAAAAATCTTGTAGAAATAAAATATCTTAGAATTTTTAAGTGTTTCAATTATTTTTATAAGGGCAGTATTAAGGGGGCTCCAAATTTTGGGGCCCTATAACTCGGGAAGTATATGGGCGATTGGATTTATACTGCAAGCGGATTGAAATGGGAAGCCAAATAATATGTGTATCAAATTTAGATTATATTGATAAAAAGAAAATTTAATGCATATTTTAAATTTAAAATTATAATATTCAATAATTTTTTTCGGGCTTTGGGTTAACAAAATGAAAAAATCTTGTAGATATAAAACATCTTAGAATTCATAGTAGAATTTTTAAGTGCTTCAATTATTTTTATAAGGGCAGTATTAAGGGATGCTCCAAATTTTGGGGCCCTATAACTAGGAAAGTATACGGGCGATTGGATTTAAACTGCGAGCGATTTCAAATGGGATGCCAAATAATATATGTACCAAATTTAGAGTGAATCGCTCCGGTACCTTCAGAGAAGTAGAGAGCACAAATTTGGTCTTACGAGATACCGAGCGACGACTAACATCCAAGTATATAAGTTATATACATTTTTGGATCCAGAACGATGAGACTAACACTTTTTCTTAATGAAATTTTTTGATCCGAGAATGCTACAGACACACGACCGAATGCTTTAGCCTCTTCGGTACTACGTACGGCGAGCTAAAAATATTGAATTGACGTTTACATATATGTGAAGAACAAAAGACAACATTTTTACTTTCTTTTACGAAGTAATCATGAAAAATGTCGAACTCGAGATTTCAACGGTAATACACGTTTTCATCTTCCTTGAATCGAATGTGACTATTTTCGGAATGACATCTGTGTGTCTGTGTATCTGTGAATGCTCTAGAGCAGTGTTTCCCAACGTGGGGCCCACGCCCCGCAGGGGGGCAATTTGTTTGTTAAGGGGGGCAATTCGAAAATGGACTCGACAGCCAAAATTGAAATAAAAAAGCAAATTCTTAAATAATTGCGGCCAATAAATATTATAAATTCGTTTGACGAGACCAAAATATCAACTGGGTTATTGGCGTCACCAAGTTAACCTCCCTGCGGCAGATGACAGGCTCCGCGGGGATCCCCGGACGCTTTAAAAGCTCGGTAAACAACGCAGTTGTTCGCATTTGAATGGCCCGTCGCAACTTCTGTAGTGTTTTACAGCATTCAGTTGGTGTTAATTTGAAATAAGCGTCCGTAAAAACTGTTGTAAAAGTCTCGTTGATTTCAAAAATATATACATTGTATAGATATAATTGGTAAGTATTTGATTTTATTTTTATTTATTTTAATTTTAGAAGCATGATTTTCCAGAAAAAAATGTTATATTTATTTATTTCAGCCCAAAGTAAAATGAATGGTGCAAGCAAGAAAATAATTCGTCAATATTCGGAGGAATATTTAAAATTTGGGTTCATACCCGCTGTCCACGATGAGCGGTTTCCTTTTTGTCTTTTATGCCAGCAATGCTTGACCAACGAATCAATGAAACGAGGTCGTCTTGAGGCACATTTGAAGGCGAAACATAGTGTTCATATTCATTCAGATTTGAATTACTTTCAAACTTAAAAGAATTTTTTTGAAAAGAGAACAACAGTAAAGTCTCTATTTACTGCTCATACTTCAACTCATAATCGTATTCTTGAGGCTAGTTATCAAATTTCTTTATTCATCGCTAAATCTGGAAAAAATCATACTATAGGAGAGAATTTAATAAAACTGTCAATATCAGCATTTCTTAAAACGGTTCTTGAAAAAGATGACAAAGATGTAAAAGCTATGCCACTCAGTAACAATACTGTTAGCAGAAGAATAGACGAAATGAGTGAAGATATTGAAAAACAACTTGTTGAAAAGCTGAAAACAAGAAAATTCTCAGTGCAAATGGATGAATCAACTTTGAGAGACAGTGAGGCAGTATTGATAACTTACGTAAGATATATTGATAAAGGGCATTTTGCTGAGAAATGTTGTTCTGTAAAAGATTAGACAGCACCACTACCTCCAAAGATATACATATATATATATATAATAATAATAATAATAATAAGCTAAAAAACTACTTAGATGTCAATAATATACCAATAAAAAATATAACATCTTGTGCTGCAGATGGTGCTCCTAATATGATGGGCAAGAAAAATGGCTGCTTAAAATTGATGAAAGATGAGAATCCAGAAATGATTCTTGTGCAATGTGTTATTCATAGGGAAAACTTGGTAGCTAAAAACATCTCGCCTATTCTAAATGAAGTACTACATTCAGTAATAAAGTGTATCAATGCTATTAAAGTTAATGCCAAATGTGAGCGTCTCTTCAAGCTATTTTGTGAAGAACAAAATGCAGACCATGTGAGACTTCACACTGAAGTAAGATGGCTCTCTAACTAAAGGGAACTGCTTGAAAAGATTCATGGAACTGTTTGATACTCTTAGTGATTTTTTAAGCGACAAACCTGTTAACAGTCGATGGTAAAGCATTTGTGAGTTATTTAGCCGATATCTTTGAAAAACTAAATATATTAAATAAGCAACTTCAAGGAACAAATAAAACTCTTGTCGATGCAAAAGCGAAGATATTTGGTTTCATTACCTTTATTGAGTTATGTCAGAAATATATTAACAACAAAAACTTTGAACAGTTTCATTGGCTCAAAAAATGTGAAGTATCGACTGATTTAAAAGAAAGATTTTCTGATTTAAAACAAATTGATTTTCCAACATGGATAATGCAGCCAATGTTAGTGGATTTGTCTGATATATCAAATATGCAGTATCAAGAAGAACTCGCAGAAATGCAAAATGATGAGTCAGTTAAAACTTTATTTAATATAAAAGGAGCGATGGCATGGCTTTATGAAGAAACAGAAATCAAATACCCAAATTCAACCAAATGTGCTAGAAAACTATTGTTACCGTTTCCATCTTCATATTTAGCTGAATGTGGATTTAGTGCTGTAAATGATTTACTGGTAAAAAAAAGCTAACCAAATTGAAACCTAACATAAAATCTCTGTGCAGCAAGCATCAAGCGCAAGAATCTCACTAAATTAAGGGGGTATTACCGTTGGTAAAATTGAAAAAATCACTTTTTCAATTTTTTGCATTTTTGGATACCTTATAATGTGTACTTTAATGCCCCGAAGCCATTTGAACATCGGCGAAGTCCTTCATAAGTTTTTCGCATGTTTAAGAATGCAATTCACCAGCCTGAAAACGACCCGAGCGCGTAGCTGTGCGGTCGGGCTGATATGGCGCCGCAGGTATAATAGTGTCTGTCACATCGATTTACCGACGCTTTTAGTGACTTGTAAGGGTTCAATGAAGGCTACAAAGCAGTGTTGAAGACGATGACGACGCTGGGGATCCGGGTTGGTCTCCAATGCAGAGCTTTTGCTGCCCAAACTGACGCAGACCGCGAGAGGAGGGCGGAGCTGCGCTTGTCTCCGGCGGCGATTGAAGCTCTGCAGCGACACCGGAGCGACAGACTTCTGCAAGACGCCTTCTACGAGGAGGAGGAAGGCCTGATGTACGGGCCCGGCATCGCAGACTGAAGGTAAGACACCGGAAACCAGTTTAAAATCGTTTGAAAACTTCAAACGCGTTTTTCTCGAAACCCTATTTTTCCTGCTGGCCGGATAGGTTTTTTTTTCCCTATAGGACGGATCGACTTGGGCTTTGGGATTTCGATTAAGAACATTATTGCCCTGGTATTGGACCACTCTGAAGCCAATTGATCGATATTAAGTATTTTTCCATCAGCCTCAAAGTCTAAAAAAAAGTGGTAAAAAAAAACTTTTTTTTTCAGATGGCCACCATTATGGCTATTTTCAATATTTTGAAGCCAAACTGGTCCAATCCCAAGAGAATTCAATATAGATTAAAGGACCGAAACCCATTTTGTGTTTCAGATAACCCACACGACAAATCGTTTCCGGCCGTGGACCAATTCCCGGATAACATTGGTGCAGTTGACCCGACTTTTCTCGGAACCCAGTCGCCGGAAGCGGGTGAAAAATTCAGATTTTATAGATCAACATTGACTTAATAAAACCCAAAAAACTCCAGTCTTGTCGGTGTTTAATTAGCCCCGAAAAAAAATGTTTAGAAAAGCCTAAAAACAGGGTCCACCAACGGTAATACCCCCTTAAAATAATAAATTAATATAGAAAAATCTTTATTAAAATTATTTCGAATTTGAATTTCAGTTTTTCATTATATGTTTTGAAAATTTACTTACTGTGTTTCGTTAACAATTTCCTAGTGATTTCTTCCTAAAACCTATCATTTAAGTTTCTTAAGTGAACAATTCAATTTTTTAATAATAAAAATTATTATGTATATGTTACATAGGGGGGCATAAGAATTTTAGAAAGGCTTAGGTGGGGCATGGCACAAAAAAGGTTGGGAAACACTGCTCTAGAGTCAAAACTGTCGAACGTAAAACTGTGAACCTTCAAACTTAAGACTTGTGTATGGTATGGAAGTGCACCTCCTATTTTTGAAAAGAATATTCAAACCAGAAGTGCATGTTTACTCTATGCATTTTTAGCTCGCCTTATGAAGTACAGAAGAGCTAAAGCAATCGGTCGTGTGTCTATAATATTATCGGATCCAAAAATTTCCTTAAACAAAAGTGTTTGTCTCGTCGCCCTGAATCCAAAAATATATATAACTCATATACTTGGATGTTAGTCGTCGCTTGGTGTATAACATTTTCAATTTGTGAACCCATATTAATTAAAAATAATTATTTTTAAATTTTAATGCTAAGCGTGGAGTAGGAGGAAATCCGCTGCTCGCATCCCATATATTAATTATAAGGCGAGCTGAAGGCATAGGTGCCTTGTACCTAATCTTATTTGTTCAATCTCCAATATCACTAGAACGGCTGCACTTATAGCAAAAATAGTTATATTCATATTTCGCACAATTTTTGTTTAAAAAGTGTTTCTTCAAATAATGTACCAGTTACGAGAAAACTGCTACGGAAAATTTCAAATATCTTATTTATGTTACCATAGATACGCATATATGCAGAATATGTCTAACAAATCGTATGAACTATGCCTGAAAATATTTTGACAATGAAACAAAATAGACTGAAAATATTGAAATCATTTATACATTTCATTTTCCACCGGTTAACATAAATAAATCGACTGAGAACGTGTTTCAGCGTAATGGTTATTAATTTATTTCAATACTTATCTACAATTGCAGATAAATATTGAAATAAATTTTGAAAAACAGTACGTTTTAAAAATTATATTTGTATATATGGACAAGGTGAATATTAAAGAAATTATCTTTGATAACGTAATAAGCTAAATGGTATAATTTCATGGTAATACTGTGGAGTATTAGTATTTTTTGGCAGTTTGTTTGGGGTATATATTTCTAAAGAAAGTCGAGTGCAGGCCACTCTTCATTTTTAATTAATATTAATTTAAAATTTAACAAAAAATTAGTATTCTTAAGTTGAATGAATCATCAAGAGTAAGATAATTTCGCTGCTTATTCAAGTGAAGCGATTGATTAATCGTTAGTAATGAGTTTTCCATGATAAATAATTACCATGTTCACCTGGAGGATTCAATACAGGAATGAGATTAAACTGAGTACGTTCCTCATGTGTTCACATGTCCGGGATTGAATTTGAGTTTCAATACGATTAAAAGTTCTTAAAAATCCCGATAGGTACGCTGTCGTCAGCTGATGATAGCTGCCTTTTAGGGGCGTCGTTAGGATTTCAATTCGTCGTGTACGCAAAGATTTACCGATTTAGTTACGTTATACAAAATGTGAATTTGTGATGATATTCCGTAAGTGTCTATATTTAAAGAATATATTTTGGGAAAAACAGGGGGGGGGGGGCGCAGTTTAAAAGAGAGGGTACGAGCGCCTCCTCTGAAATGGCCTATCGACGCCCCTGCTGTCACTGATACTGCGCATGTCTCATATCAATCCGATGCGTTCACTAGGTAAAATTAAAAACAAGTTTTTAATCCAGTCCCACTAAAAATGAGACTGGACTGAGTCAATCCAATCCTTGTTTTTTGTGTTCACATGCGGGATTCAATACCAATATCGAATTCAATACCGTATTCAATCTTCCATGTGAACATAGTAAATATTTTTACATACGTATTTCGTTTCAGAGACTATCGAACTATCTATTTCAACACTTGTTTGTATGAAATAATAATCAAAACTTACTAAGCCAATTTTTATGTTGAACGTCATCTTCTTGACACGCCTGCAAACCTTTTAAGTGTTGTTGGCGCGTAGCTGATGATAAATCATCACTAAAAACAACATTTTTATTCTCAGCTTCAGCGATCAGCTGTTGTAACATTGTGGCTGCATGACCTGATTGTAGTTTACTGATTGGTGATGGGGTACCTTGTACTGCTGATGTCGTTTGTGCTACCTAATATAAATTGTTATAAGAAACACCCAATATATGTACCATATACCATTGTGATTGTTTACTTGTATAGTAGCCGGGTTTGGTGGCGTTGACGGTGGATCTGCATTACGACGTGATTTCAATGGAGTTGAATTTGTTTCACAACGAAAACCTTTCAATGCTTCAGTTGATAAATTTTTCTTCAGTTGCTATATACATGAAGATAATATTTCATAATTATCTAAGGCGTGACCATAAAACATATTTCTCAATCATTCAAAATTCAAGCGAAGGATTTGGTTTTAAGATACTACAGTGAATCTATAAACGATCTCGTTTAAGATCTCAGCGCCATTCTAGTCCCACACTAGACCAAAAAAAAAATTGACTTTATTTATTATTGATATGAAAATCACATAAAAATTTGTAAAATATGAATTATGGATACCTTTGTAGTATAATAAATGCGATTTTTTTTATGTTTACATGTTACATCTTCTTGGTTTTGTATTCATGACTAAGTTATAATGAGTACGGCGAAAATAATATTCTCTTTGGCAGAATATTATACTTATTTCGAAAAGAATATGAATTCAAGAAGACTATATAAGAGGAAGAAGGTTTTCAAGCGAGTCATGTTACTTTGTGTGGGATTAAAGATAATGAAGTGAAAAATAAAACAGGTGATATTGAAGAAATTACTTGTTTTACAAATAGAATGAGTGATCGAATTATAATTTTATTTTCATATATTTACCAGTTGACCAAAGAAAAATACTATCGTAAATTAAAATTTTCAAATAAATGTCAGCGGTATAGCTTTATGCAACGCGTTGCATATCATTACTATCGTAAAATAAAATTTTCTACTAATTATTATTGAATGCACGGACAAAATGTATCGTAATATAACAAATTCTTACATTGTCGAAAATAATTTATATTTTAAAATAAATGTCAGCGGCAATTTTTAGTATAGCTTTATGCAATGCGTTTTATATCATTTCCTGTAAGAAATACAGGGTAGGGAACCTGATCAGAGGCGGTCGAAGGGATTACGTAGTACCTATTGGTTATGATATTTCTCTTTCAGTATAGTTTAGCTGTTCAATGAGAATGGTAGTGTTTTTGTGATTTGTGCCCTGTGCATCTGGTATGGAGAATATTAGCGGCGAGTTAAGTCTGTCTGTTTATATTTATATTCTTGCAATGATATGTATAGGTAAATGGTGATAGACATTATCCTGAATGTACGTTATATGTATGTCAAAATGTGTTGTCGTCACCTATCCCTAACCTTTGTATCGCTGCTGCCCTGGAAACCGCTTCGTGCAGGGGATAGTCGAGAAAGCGCGCTGCGATGTAGCATATATATTTACCGGTATGTTGGCAGCAGTGCCCTTGCCTGCCAACTTTAGTGTTTATCCTCAGGATTGAGCCCAACGTATCACTTCGTACCTCCTGGGAGATATGGTGGAGATTAAGTTTCACTCGACTTTCAACTCTTTCTCCAGATAAAATGCAAGTCTCATGGCGGAGGCAAGCTTCCTGTAGATTCACACTAGTTTGTGTGGAGCACAACGATTACCTTCGTACCTTTGAAGGGATACGGTGGAGACTGAGTTTTACACTTTCTCCCGATGCCGTAAGGTCCCACGGCGGACGCAAGCTTCTCGTTAAGGCGCGATACTTGTATTGTTAAAGAAGAGAAAACAGTGGTTGGCGAATGCGTTCGGACGCTAATATACGGGCCTGTGCTTAAATCTAATGTACGTTTAATTATACTCTTTTAAATAAATACTAATTATTAACAAATTGATACTTTTTTGAAGGCATTGTTAGGTCTACATAAGTAACATTTTGATGAGAAATTTCACAGAACCATGTACTTTAATAACTAAAACTTGCATACGTTTTTAAAAATTATCGCTCATAAATATTGCTTTATTTCGAATATACGAGCAGGTGTTTTTCTCATAACCGACGTGACATACACAATCTAATATATTCTGGAGCATACAAAAAACGTTGTATAACGTAAGTCGGAGAGTTTATCGGCTGCACACAAGTATCGCCCCTTAACGCACACAACTAGTTTGTAAGGAGAGATACCTCTGGCATTTCCCGTATTTCCCACAGCTAGTCTGTGGCGCGGGGTCAGGTTCTAGTAGACCTAAGCACTAGTTGCTTAGGCTGTGATGTTTCCTGTGCACAGTTTCATTCTACCTCATTATCCTGATACCATGCAAATCTCCTGGCGTAGGCAAGCTTCTTGTAGATTCACACTAGTTTGTGTGGAGCACAACGATTACCTTCGTACCTTCGAATGGATATGGTGGAGACTGAGTTTTACTCTTTCTCCCGATGCCGTAAGGTCCCACGGCGGAGGCAAGCTTCTCGTTGACGCACACAGCTAGTTTGTGAGGAGAGATCCCTCTGGCATTTCCCGTATTCCCACAGCAAGTCTGGTGCGGTGCCAGGTTCTAGCAGACCTAAGCACTAGTTGCTTAGGCTGAGATGTTTCTTGTGCACAGTTAAATATTTTATTCTTCCTCATTATCCTGATACAAATGGCTTAAGCATTATTGCTTTATTAGACCGTCGTCAGTCAGTGCTTAATGACAGCCTTCTCACTGAGCGTTAGCTCAACTCGTATTCTATTTTCAGACTCAACATAGAGGTTCGTATCGGAGGATTCCGTGGGCCGTCGCTAACAAATGTGTATATGCACTTATGATTGGTGTCAATGAAATAAAGTGTCACACAGGAAGGTTCAGAGTTTAAATATCGTCGGTTACCATCCATCTACATATAACTTTAACAACAGGTAAAATCCACCCTATTCGTTTTATTAAATTGTCAAAAGAATATAATTATCGTAGAATAAATTTTAATATGTTTCATCATTGTCAGTAGAAAAATATATCTCGAAGTTATATCCAAAAAAATATCGGATTTAAAATGCTTGCTTTTATAAAACGTCGATAGAATGAGTGATCGTTTTCTTAAATCTTTGATTATAATTAAATAAATTGACTAAAGAAAAATATCGTAAAATAAAATATTGTACTAATTATAATAAGTTATTTTTTGCTGGTTAATAATACAAATTTCGCGCGTAAAATCCTGTGCATAACAGTCTGCATACAGCTCAAGGCTTGGGCTGATTGTGTAGCACAAACTCCACAAAAGTGAATAAACGAACGCTTACTGTGCAAGTTATTCAAAATTTGCTGCACAGTCTGATTAACCGAACGCACCTAATATTATATTCATAGGTCCTAAAAGTTACCACTAGACAGCGTGCCCCTTAGTAAGAGTTGCCCATGACAGTGTGGCCATATGATTATCGGCCGCTATGTTTCTTCTAAATATACGCTGTCGCTATATGGAATATTTACAAATTTATTTTAAGTTTTATTCCATGATATTGTTGAACTCACATTATTGGTTTTTAAACAAAAGTTTAAATAAATTTTGTAAATATTTCATATAATGCTAATGTATATTTGGGAAAAAACATGGCGCCGATAATAATTGTATAATGCCGACTTTACAATTTTGTAAATATTTCATATAATGCTAATGTATATTTGGGAAAAAACATGGCGCCGATAATAATTGTATAATGCCGACTTTATAAGGAAAGAAATTTAATAAAATTTAATTTAAATTTAAGAAGTTAAAATGCATGTTATCTTATGTAAGCTTTTATACAAAATTTAATTTAAGTTAGAAAAAGTTGACCAACTATTAACTTTACGTTCAGTTGTCTTTAAAAGAAAATCATTTTGCGCAACGCAGTGTGTTCTTTCTGGTTTTCCTGTTCAGTTCCACGCACTGACAGATGACAGTCATGTATATGTTTTGCTTATTTATTGTATCTATTGCACCGATAGGAATAATGGATTCCGAAGATGAATAAATGACCTTGTATTCTTTTCTATACTATAGGTTTATATGTTTAAAATTCTTCTAAACAGCAATTTATTGCATAAAAATTATCTTTGTTAAATTCGTAACAAACCAAATGTTTAAAATTCAGAAAATTCTACACGACTAGCAACACTGGTTATGAATTATGCTGGGCACAATAGGAACTAATTACCTAACCAGACGCACTGCGCTTGCGTTTGAACTTTAAATTAAATTTCATTTAATATAATTTGTTCCTTATAAAGTCGACATAATATTACTATAACTCACCTTTGTTTTCATAAAGGTATCAAACAGTGCGAATGCTACATTTCTGTTGCTTTTAGTCCAAGCTCCTTTTAAATCGTACACAACCAAACGATGTGTTGGTGTATCCTTACTTCCTGCTGCTGTCCTATCCGTAGCAGAATGTTCTCCTCTAGTAAATAGTACAGTTTCACGGCCGTAAGAAACTTTACCAACCGATAAACAATAACATTTTTCAACTGGTTGCATCAATGACATAACCTAAATAAAATAATTAAATAAAACTTTTTTTTTTTTTTTTTCTTTTTTTTAATATACTTCTCTTTCTGGATTTTCTTCTTGGAAAAGAGCACTTTGTAACCAAATTTCTGCATCAGTCAAATCACAATTCATATACATAGTTGACCATTCGGCTCTTGGTCTATGTTTTAAACCATCATCTATTGGAACGAGAGCTAAAGTATGTTCTGAAAAAATTGCCAAGGTAAATTATGTAATTTTTGAATGCCAAATTACAAACGAAACAATGACAAAGTTCATTAAACAGCTTATACGCTCTATTCAACATGAAAGCAATATTAAGTTCCTTAGCCAATAAAGTATATAATTACCAGAAGAGGTAGATAATCTTCCGCCTAATAGCTCAAAACCTCGTTGCATCGCAAAAGACATCCAATAACAAATTTGAAACCGATGTAGACCTAAAGAAAGATGAACTTTTCGATAGTGTCGACTAAGTTGAATTTTCCGTGGTCTAACATTATTGAAAATAGTTCCACGTTTTGTAGGTCGTGTAACCCCAGATAAAATTAATTTTAAATTTTCTATCCAACGTAAAGTACTTCCATATAATAACAACGTAGGAAAATCAAATTCATTTGGTGATTGATTTGCCGTTGATTTGGTTTCCAAAGCAATGCTAATATTAATATTTTGCGATCGAAATGCTCGAAATGAATCATGCTCCTAAAATGAACAAAGGTTAAATCTAATACTACATTCTCATAAGATTAGTGAAGTTATTAATGCGGAAATGTATTGCAAACAGCGCACAGTGGAGTATTTCTATGTAAAACCTGGCCAAAAGTCGAAAAATTAAACCATCGTAAAAAATCCAACATATTTTTTTTAAGATAGTTCGATAAATTTACCACAATACTCAATACATTATGCTGCTCTAACTGTAATAATAACAATTCAAATTGAGCATTTGCGCGAACCGCACCTCTTTGCATTTGCTGCTGTAGCCGCGCTGTTGTTTTTACAGTCCCTAGTAACTATTCCAATTTGTGTGAATGTGCAGTAAAATTCTGGAATCAAAATGTTGGAAAATGTTGAAGAAGGTATAAGTAGTATTATATACAATAAAAAGTTTGTTGTTTTATAAATATAAATTCGTTTTCTGTGTCATTTTATTTGAGGTTATTAATAAAATAGTTGAATGTCATTGTACTTGTACAGAAAATAGTGTTTTCGTAATGTTGTCGGGCCATGTCGGGCAACAACTCTTACACAAATAAAAAATAGAGGTGTTCCTTTAGCTGATTCAAAAAAAAAATTCCACCCATGTATACACATTTATTTTTGGCAATGATTTTAATCCCATCACTATCAGTGATGCATATACGCGCAAATACACCTTCACAATTTCATTGTGCGTGGGTCTCATAGGGTATCATGTTTGAGGTCGGAGAATCCGAATTTGAAATCAATTTTTCAAAATTCAAAATGGCGTATCCAATATGGCGGATCGAAATTTGATAAATCGATTTGGATTTAAATTAAAATCGCTATTGTATGGATTATTACGTCTCGTCGCTGAATTTGTCAATCTATGTAATATATTTAATTGATTATTAAATAATATAATTTACCAAAAATATTGAGCATTTTCTCTCGAACCTCTGACCATTAGTTAAATAATAGAACTCATTTGCTGTCGCTACACCTATCTATTAATAATATAACTCATGATTACTTATGTTAAAACATTCACATACATTAAACAAACACCCAACATCGCTTTTTTGTTTATTTTCAGTCGTTTGAACTATTAAAATAAGAGTTTTTTTTTTAAATTCCTATCCACCATATTTGATCGGCCATTTTGAATCTCGTAATTTTGATACTAGATTCATGATCAGTGACCAAAGGAACCACCTTAGCTAATTATTAGACAGATTTAGAGCATTTTTTAGAACTTTAATCCGCCATATTGGATCGGCCATTTTTTATTTCCTAATTTTGATATCATATTCGTAATCGACAACCCAAAATACCTCCGTGTACTAATTTTTATGCAGATTGGAGCATTTCTTAGAATTTTATCCGCCATATTGGATCGGCCATTTTGAATTTTCTGATTTTGATAACAGATTCGTGATTAGCGACCCCAAAAACCCCCAAGTACCAGTTTTGGTATCAACAGAAGTGGTTTAAGGGGTTTTGGCCAGGTATTCGGGGTAAATACTCCACTGTGCAGCGTCTAATATTTATGTTTTGGTTAATCTCACAAGTTACCAAAATCGTAACAGTATATTGAAAATTAAATAAGTATTTCAGTTAAATTTGTATTTTAGTTAAATTAGAAAATGAATAATGATCAAGTAGTAGCTTATTTTTTATGTTTGAGAATTGCGGTTTTAATAATTTTTGTTGATTATAATAACGCAGCTGTCGTAACGTATTGCGTCTGCGCTAATATCCGGCCTTCTTATTGGTGGGATTAATATTACCCCAACATTAATATATGAACAATACAACATTGAAAAGTACATCACAAACTTTTACCACTTCACAAATCATATGTGAAAGATAATTTAATTCATATTTTTAAATGCTTCATTTTGTTATAACCTGATTGCTGGAATATTCTGGAAGTTTATCTGGAGCACATGGAATAACCGAATGGTGATCGTTAGGGTCAGATAGACAAACCCATTCGATTTTTTGTGTAAGCTTAAGATTTGGTAAGTGTAATAAGCGACAATCGTCGTATTTTGAAGCGGTCCGTACATAGACGTTTAGATCACCTTTGTACACAAATTTTGCTGAAAAAAATCGTAAATATTCACAAATATTGATAAAAATAAATCATGTCTAAAATATCGCAACCTTCATACTACTACAATATTAATAGTACCTTATAAAATTAGTTTAAAGTTTTTAAAAGCAATAAAAAGTATTTCACATGAAATATCGTTTATATTTATCTAGCGTACAAAAATATAAACATAGTCTTCCCCCAATAAGAGCCATGTATTTGATGGCAGCAATTATCGTCATAAATTGTAAATATATCTTTTTTATCTCTAGTAACACAATACACACTAGCGTCAAATTTAGCCAACGAACTTTCGCTGTCAGCGCTTCGTATAGTGACCTTATTACGCTGTACATAAGCACCACCAATGTTATTATCGATTGCGAATACAAAGTGCAGATTATTAGACACGGGAAGATCGTGAATTATTAAAAAAAATATATATATATTGTAAATTTTATTGTGTCTTGCCTGGAAAAATGGACAGAGAATATACTTTGAATAAGAGGGTGGTTTGCAAAGTTCGTGCAAAAATGAAAAGTATTTAATTTGTCGGGATAAACCATTTTTATTTTTCAACGTAGTCTCCTCTTAGGTTTATATACTTCGTCCAACGCTGTTCTAGTGTTGGTGTTGATCCCTTCCGAATAATAGAAATGGTTCAACTCCGCAAAATAGCCATTTGGTTCCGCAATCACATCCTCTTTTGAATAAAATCTCTTTCCCGCCAGGTATTTTTCCTTATTGGTGAACTGATAGTAGTCCGAGGGAGCCAACTGGAGAGTAAGGGGGATGCGGAACGAGTTGGAATCCTAACAATTTCCATAGGAATGAGCTGGTGTGTTGTCGTGATGAAAAAGGACTTTTTTGTGGGAAAATCGTGAACATTTTTCTTGCAATTCGGTTTTCAAGCTGATCATGGATTTTATCAATGATGGCTCATATGGCCACTCCGAAAATTTTGAAACCACTTATAAACTGTTCTAATCGATGCAGATTTACCATAATGTCCATCAAGCTTCTCTTTAGTCTCCTGAGGCGATTTGCCTTTCATGAAATAATGTTTTTTCAACACACGAAATTATTTTATCCATTTTTTGGAAATCTCTCCACTTGCACGATTCAAACAAACACTAAACACAGAGAAACTAATATGGCTGAAATTTGGTGAGTTCCCTCCCCCAAGAGATGTTACTAACTGAAAATAATGTCGATACGCGCCAGTGCTGTCAGCTCTCTGGCTTTGAACGAACTTTTCAAACAATCCTCATATATAAAATATATCGATGTGTATATAAAATACAAATCAAGCAAAAATTTGAAGAATTAGCATGAGGACGAAGATATACTCTTGCCCCCATAAAGTCCGCGTCTATGGATATAATGTAGGATAGGTGATTGACTGTCACGCATGCGCGTAATTTAATATTCTTATTTAGAAACCATTTTTCATTAGAAACAAGTTAAATGCGTAAACCTACCATTAGTCCAATCCATTGCTACATCACTCCAAGTCAATTCCATCTCTTCCGTAGTGTTATAAGGATCAAGAGAAGCGTGTAGTAAAACAGTTAACTGATTTATCCACATTGTGAGCCGACCATGAAATAACAAACGCATTTTATCCCAAAATGGTATTGGTGGCGATGGATCTCTTGAAGGCGCCGAAATTTTCTCAAAATCTATAATTTACATTAAAAACAAAAATGTAGAATACTAATTTAGAGAAACAGTCAGAAAATATGCTTACTTAGATTACATTGAGCGATAACAGGTTCCCAACACGGACCGAATGCATAGCTATAATGTTGTATTTCACAGTTGAAATCGTGATAAAATTTTAAAGGGGTCATTCCACGTTCTATAGTTACACAACCCCATGGTTCACCTAGGTCTATAGATACACCACGTTTTGCTAAAAAATAATAGATATCTGAACGTATAATAGCGATTTCATGTGTTATGATTGTTTGACACTGTCCAATATTACATTATATATTTATTTTAAAATTTCATTATATAAATTGTTAAATTTTGCACAAAATAAAAAAGGAATATATGCACTACATGGTGAAATTATGTGATAAATAGTATGAAACATTATTAATTTGAATAACAGAAATTGCTGAACTATAACTTATATAAAACTAAGATACGAGGGCTGACCGACAAGTACTTAGCCTCACCGGCCTATGGCGCCACTGTCGCAAGAGACATAACCTATTGTGTAGTACATTATCTTAGACGGCTACTGTTAAAATTTCAGCCGAATCGGACTCGTAGTTTTGTTTTGACCGCGTGTGAAAGCGGGAGTATCCGCAGATTTTAGAAAAATGGAAAAAGAGCAATATCGGTCGGTGATTCGATTCTTGTTTTTTGAAAGGAAATCGCTTCCCTTCTAAAAACAAGTACTTGTCGGACAGCCCTCATAATTTAATATTTAGAAATGAAAGTGATACGTGTTATTTAATATATTAATAAATTATTTTGGTAAAATAACTTTAGTAAAAATATACTCATTCGAACTCATTAACTGTTATGCAGAAGCACTAGTAATTTTGTCCTAATGGTACAACTCATCGATATGTCCATGCGTCAGAGTATTCTTGAATCCAATAAAACTTTGGAAATGTGGCAAATTGAATTTTCGTCATATACCCTGCTCAACACTATAACATGTGAAAATCATGTTCAACACCATGCACTTTTGAAAAATATATCGTATCATAGAAATTCAAATGTATGATAAAATATCGCACGCAGGTGTAATTTAATATGTTTAATAAAATGTCGGAAGAGGAACGAGATGATCAGCTAAAGAAACACTGTCACTTAGAAGTCTATCTTATTCTATTCTATCTATTAAGTCTATCTATTACTATGATTTGTGGAAGCTTTGCAACAACTTCTGTGTATAGAAATCCCCGGAGCGAACCATTGCTATAAAGCTACTAGTTGCTCGACATCCTTACCTATATAACCACGAATATAGAACTTACCTCTTCTAGGAGCTTCTTGTTCAGCACCTACAAGTCGACCCCATAGATGCATTTGACTGATATCAAGCAATGGTTGTGGAAAATCTCTCAGCAAATATTTCCACTCTTTACAACTCATAGACACCGACCGACACCACAACGTTGTAAACTCGAGCCCTTCTTCAGGCCACGGTGTTTCCGAATCAATTTCTTTCATCGTATACACTACGTTTTCAGTACCATGTATAGATGGATCTGCGAGCGCCATGATTTTGACGTCATTCATGCACCAAGCAAATAAACGAGTGCGAGCCGGTACAGCACGATACATTTGTTTCGAACGTTGGATGTAAATTTCTGCGTTTTTCTTATTTAAACTGGCATATAATTCGTCCACTTTGCCAGCGGGAAGATGCAAGTGTGTTTTACATAATTCTGCTACCTAAGAGATTAAAATAATATAATAACCGTTGTATATGTGTGCGGGTAAAATTTCAATGTCGCAGTGTACTCCATGAAAACAAATGAACATATATTTGACGTTTACATTTACGTGAAAAAAAAAAAAAAAAAACAATATTTTTATTCATATTAATTTAATATTTAGCAACAAATTAGTATGGTTTAGTATTAAGAGAAAGATAATTTCGCTGGTTTTTGAGCAAGGGGTGCTATATGATATATTATTCATGAATCTGTAAGAAACTAGAATGTCTTAGTTTAGTTTTTATATTTTAATATGTAGGGGAAACTGGGGTTAAAAGTTACATTTTCCGCAGAATCAATTTCCTGAGCTATGAGAGCCCATGGAACTGTCAATGTTGCAATTTCTCTATAGGAAATCAAATTATCTACATTTATATCTAAATATTTTGTATTTTTGTTTTTCTGAAATGTTGATTTTGTTACTTTCTACCCCACGGTGGGGTAAGAAGTTACATAGGTGGGGTAAAAAGTTACTTCGCGTTTTATTGTCAGGTTTGATATTAATTTGGTTATTTTTTTCTGTAAAATAATAAATAGTAAGAAAACAGTGATTATAATAATGAACAGTTATAAGTTTAATTTTTCTTTTATGTTATACACTATAAATTAAATAGAGTTCTTAGGTCGACCTCTTTTACTCACGCAGCATAAAAATTAAAGGCAAAAATCTCAAGATATCGCAAATAAACCATCGAAAACTAATAATACGAACACATAATACAAATAAATGTATTAACTACAAAAACAACAAAGAGAGAAAAGAAGAGTAACTATTTTCCCTACGCGATTTGTAACTTTTTACCCCACGCACTAATTTTAAACATACACCGTTCCACCAAAAAAACCGCTCAAAATATTAAAAAATTAACATTAGATTCGTTTTCGGCGTATGTTAATTAGATTAGAACACTCAATGTAATTAAATTAAATGGTAAAAAATATGCTGTTGAAACTTCTCAGAACGAAAATATTTATGTGCGAACACTGAAAACATACTCAACTAAATAGTTTCGTGAATGTGATTCTAATTTCCTGCCTTCGAAATTCAAATCTTGCGGAAACACCGGAAGCATGAAATGAATTCCCGTTTAAATAAATTTCAAATTTCCGACCAATGAAAATTCGCAAACTGCTATTATCGGAACTTACATTTACAATACAAAATATTTTTTATAAGATTTGCTATTATATTTGTCATTGGCATACAATATCAATATAATATATTAGATGCCACTATCTATATACTACACAACCCCACTAAATACACATCAAATATCCAAATTTATATATTACAAAAATTCTTTGTCATTTCATTATGACGTATGATTCGTCTTTGTCTATTTCAAAGCAGACTGAACTTATTTTCAATATCGACTATTTGTTTATATATGAATATGATATTCTTATCTGTTGCTATGGCATGGTGGTTAAAACTCTCGCCTTTTACCCTGGAGGTCGTGAGTTCGATGCCCGTCTATGCCAATTTGCATTAAAAAAAAAATGTTCTACACATATTCACAAACAAATACTTCTGGGTGTTTATATTAATAATGTCGACTTTATAGGGAACAAATTGAATTAAATTTAATTAAATGAAATTTAATCTCTCTCTTATTTATTATGACTATTAAGGTTGCGTAAAAATGTCAATTTAAGTCTTGATACAAATGAGTGAAATATTTCCATAATTATCTCAACACACAAGTAATCAAATGATAATTCCTTTAGTACACTGATTCTATGATGTATCTTGATTGCTCTGAATAGAAAATGAACTGCTAAATCATTATTATAAATAATATAAGTGTTTATTAACCATGGCATGTTTTAGCTGCTACTTTGAACCTCATTTTATTTGGTTTAATAGAACCGAATTGAGCGGAATCATGTCTCAGAGCTCTAAGGTAGTCATAATCTTTAAAATGAGTCTAATTATTGTATTCTTAATTATATATAATCGACAAAAACAATGATAAAAGAATCGTCCATAAGACTCAATGTTAAAAGTTTCAGGGTTTGTCCGTGAGAGGCTCTGCTGTACGTATTAGATATCAAACTTTCTTCCGCTTGCTAATATCAAAGCATAGACCAGTGTAGCGCAGTTTAATAATTATGGCGCCGACTCGAAGACGTTTGAATCGTAGAATTAAACGTTCTAAAGCCTCGAAAGCTGCGAAATTAAGATTGAAAAAATTTCTTACTAACAGTGACAATAATAATAATACTTATTCACCACCACGGCCACTTATAGATTTAGAATCTGATGTTTTAGAAGCGATGGATATTTCGAACAGGTATTCCTACTATACCTTAAAATTAACTAAACTAAAGTTAATTTGTATAATAACATTGTTCGAATTATTGTTTATCTTATAATTTGTCCAAAAAGAAATGAGACGCAATTTGAAACTAGTCCAAAACTTATGACACTTGATTCAATTGATGATTTGAGTAATGCGTGGGGAACGGACGAAGAATTTTGAATGTACGAATATATAAATATATAAATATACATATATATATATATATATATATATATATATATATATATATATATATATATATTTATATATATATATATATATATATATATATATATATATATATATATAAATATATAAATATATATATATATATATATATATATATATATATATATATATATATAAATATATAAATATATATATAAATATATATATATATATATATATATATATATATATATATATATATATATATATATATTTATATATATATATATAAATATATGTATTTATATATTTATATATATATATATATATATATATATATATATATATATATATATATATATATATATATATGTATATATATATATATATATATATATATATATATATATATATATATATAAATTCACAATTATAGTATACAAAAACACAAATTATGTATTGAAAAAGTGAGTGCACCAAGTGGAATATTTATAGATACTAAATATGGATTTTTGGGTGCTTTTCCGGATGGTTAGCAAATAGCCCTATGATATACAGATACACACAAATTTATAATTATTATATATATATATATATATATATATATATATATATATATATATATATATATATATATATATATATATATATATATATATATATATATATATATATATATATATATATATATATATATATATATATATATATATATATATATATATATATATATATATATATATATATATATATATATATATATATATATATATATATATATATATATATATATATATATATATATATATATATATATATATATATATATATATATATATATATATATATATATATATATATATATATATATATATATATATATATATATATATATATATATATATATATATATATATATATATATATATATATATATATATATATATATATATATATATATATATATACAGACACACACACATTTATATATACATACATACACATATTACAGGCTTGATAAATGACAATGGCATCATTGAAATTAATTGCATGTATAGTTTAGCCGGCTCTAAATTGCTGATGAAGGCAGAATTAAAAAACAAAAATATTTGTTTAGAATTAAGAAATAATGAAGTTAAATTAAAAAAGAGCCACGACTATTACTTCCAAGTAAGATAAATCACATAATTGTTGAAATTTTTATTTTGTCGCATTTACTTTTAGATACAAGGTCAGTTTCAAATATCAGATAGGGAATATTGTTATTTTATAATTTACAGAAATGATGAAGTTGACTTGCATATTGAAAAAATTGAGAGAGAAAGTGATTTCTGGCAAAGTAAAATGCAGGATAAATTAATACATTTCTATAATGAATGTATTCTGCAAGAAATAGTTAGAAGAAGAATTCCACGCGGGCTCAAATGTTTTGAACCGGAACAAGATAAATAAATAATATTTTTTAAATACAACATTGTTATTTGATTGGTTTCCCCGCGCCTTTACAACCTACCGACAGAACGAAACGTATGTATGTAGCTACTTCAGTTGAGAAGTAAATTTTGATACTAAATTTGTGCAGAAACTCACATCATGGAAAGTACTAGTGGCGGCACGGGAGAGCGTAGGTTGAGTGTTAGAAGAACTAAGTAATTTTTACTGCTCCTTAAGTTCACAATCAGACAAAATGTTATAGATGTAAAAAGCTCATAATTATTGTTTTTAATAAGATTTTTATGGCCTTTCGGTTCACAATATTTATAGACATAAAATATCTTAGAATTTCTTGTACATTTTTTTTTTAAGGTAAGTATTGCTCTAAATGTTGGGACCGCATAACTCCAAAAATATAAGGGCGTTTGCATTTAAACTGCAAGCAGATTCAAATGAGATACGAGAGAATATTACATGTGTTATATATATTTTTGGATTTAGGGTGACGAGTCAAGAACTTTTTGTTAAAGACGTTTTTTGATCCTAGAATGTTACAAACATACGACCAAATACTTTAGCTCTTCTGTACTTTGTACGGTGAGCGAATTAGTATGGTTTACTATCTACAGAATTATAATTTCGGTCAATAAAAATGTATTATAATCCGTTATTATTATTACCGAGTTTCACTAGTAATTATCATAAAATACAACACTCGGTTTATGAACGAGTTCCGTTTCAAGACAACGTTCATTATATTTACCTTCAATTTCTGAGCTTGTACCATACGTATGTATGGTGTACGTTAGTAGCTATTTTAAAGCATTAATACCATGTAAAAAATGAACAGAATAGACATACATTTTCGTCAAGTAGTATGTATGTTGATAGAAGTCTAGTCAAATTATAGTTACTTACTTTTGTATCTAACATCTTTTGTCTTTTCAAACTTTCCTTGTACTCATCTTCTAGCAATTCATAATTGTCTCTCAATTTTACTTCAAACGGATCATCGCTCATTTCAAATAAATATTCTTCAATCTAAACATGACATTTTAAATATGTATTTCATTTATCGCTATAACATCACTTACATTAATAAATAAATCACTGGGCAATGGACTATTAATGGTAAATGGTTTTCTAGTGCGTTTATGTACAATTTTTAGCCATTTAAAAACAGTAAATAATTCATTTTGAACGGCTTCAGCATAATGATGCCTGAAAGGAAAACTAGCTTTCAGTAAGCTAACTGAAACATTCCAAGTTCGATTCCATGGCAGCTGAAAACCATCAGAATTTCGTCTTTCTTCGCGGATTTCTATGTTATCATTAATTCGGTTTAATTTCAGTCCTTTTATTGTAAAGATATCGCCGTGGTCAACAGATATCATAGTGGTTGTATTATTTATACTTAAGTTGTCGTTTTTCTTTTGAATAGTCATGTCATCTGAAACATAAATATTATATAGAAAGGGATTTCCTGACAATTAAATATATATATATCTGTTGTTGCCAGCACAATACTTTCTTATAAGAAGCTGGTCATTTTTTTTTACATTCTTATAGGAGGCAGTAATAAGTTAGTCTTGTAATAATGAAAATTTCGAACGGATGTCTCGTTTTGACCTTCCCTGAATCGAATGTGACTATTTTCGGAATGACGTTTGTCTGCCTGTGAACGCTCCAGAGTCAAAATTGTTGAACGTAAAATTGTGAATATCGTATTTATGTTGCCATAGATTATATTTAACAAATCGTATGAACTATATAACAAAATAGACTGAAATAAATTTATATTTGTCACAACACAAATAGATCGACTGAGAATATGATTCAAGCGTATTACAGATAAATGTTGAAATTAATATTGAATAACAGTACGTATTAAATATTAAATTTGAATATATTTATAAGGTGAATATTAATGAAACAATCAATAATTTATATTGAAGAAATAGCATTTGATAACGTAATAATAATATGCTAATAGTACAATTTTAGAGTATTACTGTGGAGTATTGGTTGGTTTGACAGTTTACTTGGATACATATTTCTATACAGTACAGGACATTCCACATGTGCCAACATTTGCTATGAAACAATATTTAAATGTATAGTAACCAAGGAAACGTAAATGTAAAATAGTTATTTTCAAAAGCGATTGTCCAGTATAAATGATAGTTTTCAAAAAAACTTCATACAAAAACTGCTAGAAATATCAATAATTTTAACTTTTATAAGAATCATATTTCTAGCTGGGTCGTTTTCAGAATATGAAAAAAAAAACAGAAATAGTCAATAATTACTGCTAATTATGATTATTTTCAAAAACAAGAGATGATTCTTCCAGTACAAAAACAAATCTTCAGTTTAATTATTCACTATTATGCTTTCAACAGACTTGTCTCTAGAGCGAGAACAGACTCCAAAACATACTGACGTCATACTGAAAAGAGTATTCCATTCAGGGATGGTCAAAGCGTGTAGGACCGTGAAAATCTCGAGATTTATTACTACTATACTTCTTATATACATTCGCATAAGAAAATAAAAGTTGGTATTTGTTTCTCAGAAAATGCAGATAGTTATTCAAAAATATTTTGTTTACACTTTTCAACGTTTCGACACATACGTGCGTCATCATCAGGAGTGTTACTGTAGATATTAACTTACTTACATTTTAGATACGCAAAGCTTAGTAATATGTAATAATCCGTGTAGCACTCTTGATGAAGATACGAAATCTCTAGAATATTTTAAAATAATTAATCCATCCTATGAGAAACAAAAACTCTTTTTATATAAAATACTGTGTGTGTGTGCGTGTGTGTACGAATTCGCATCTAGTTCAGCAGTGGACTTACCAACAGAAAACTTCATATTATGCCTCTCAGATATTTTAATATAAAGTCCAATATCCCCAGTCAGTTGTACCGTCAAATTATTATTACTATCAGCTTGTTCGGTTGTTGTACTAGATGCGGGTCTCAATTTTTTCACCTTATTTCGAAAATCTATAATTTCATCCAAAAGATTTAATAATTTAAGATGCAAATTTGTTGACCATTTAAATATAACTTCGTCTAAAAGTGTTAAACTTGTTTCTGTCATAGAATATTGTCTTTTTATTTCGAATCTTGCTAGATTTGTATAGCTAAAATAAGACTGCAACAAATAATCGTTATTTAAATAATTGTTATTTAAAATAAAACAGTCATGTACCTTCATATCTTCAGCTCTTATACACGTGTAATAAGATTTATTTGGTTCTAATGTTGTTAGTTTTAAGCCATTTGAAGTTATAATCGATTTGAGAGTACTACGTTCCATTGAAATTGAGTTAAGTCTCATAACAATAAACACTAAATAAATCCAATTAGTTTAGTTCTCACAAAAAAAAGGTAATATACATTCGGCCGAAATAGAAAACTAAACTCATTCGATCTTATTCAGGCAACGGCTATTTTGAATTCGAATTCGTTTTATACACGCGATTTAAAGGTGTTGTTTACCTAACAGATATATTTTGGTAGATAATGTTTTTATTTTATTTTAATAATTTTCAGTATCAATTTTGCAAAAGTAAAATCAAACGATTACTCTATATATGTTAACAAATATACAATTTTAAATTAATTAAAAATTGCTCATAGAATCTACTGCCGTTTACGTAGCAAAAATTACGTGATATATTAAAGGATTCTATAAGACGAAGATTGGTTTGAATTTTAGTCGAATGCATGTACTTAAGTTTGTATATAAATTTACCATTATTCTCTGTAATGAAAAAGCAATTGAAATTTGACAGCGACATATTTATAAGGAACTTCAAATCGCCATTTTTAATTGGTATAAGTTTTGTATCACTTTGGTTTCTTTCTATTTTGTACTCATTAAAACATCTAAAAAATACAAATGAACATGATTGATTTGACGTATACATGTATGTAAAAACCAAAAGTTATTATTCTTTTAGGTCAAACTGTCGATGTACAGTAAGTACATCGACAGTTTGACCCGATTCTCTCTCCGATTTCGATGAAATATTGTCAAAAAATACTACCTAAAAAAAAAAACGGGAGAAATAATAATAAGTGGCGGTCAGATTCGGTGGACCTTGAAAATTTGATTTGTTTATTTTTATTCTAATAATTCTGTGTGCGCGGATGTGTGTTATTTTTCCTCATCGGCGTGGTTAGGTGAGTAGTAGGTAGTAGTTGTTATTTATTTCTAACTATCGATGTACTACTTCACCCCCGATTTCGATGAAATTTTGTAAAGAAAATCGGTTGTGGCCAATACAGAACTTTCTTTTAAATAGTTCTTATTAGAAATATGTATTCCAAAAAACTGTCAAAAATACCAATACTCTACAGTAATACCCTGAAATTGTACCAATTAGATTATTAATTTATTATGTTATTAAATATTGTTTCTTCAATATGAAACATAAATGTAGATTCTTTAAAATTCACCTTCTCCGTCGATTTATTTGTGTTATGTTAAACAGCGCAATATTATTTTTATTATGCTTATTTGTCAATTGTCAACTATAAGAAAAATTCTTACATATATATTACCATGACAATATAAATAAAATTCTTAAGATTTTCCGTAGCGGTCTTCTCGTAACTGGTACATTTTCTATAACAAAAGTTGTTCGAAGTATTGATATCTTTCATTATGAACGTTACTATTTTTGCCATAAGTGCAGCCGTTCTAGTGTTATTGAAGATAGAACAAAACATGCATAGAGTAAACATGCACTGCCGGTTTGAATATTCTTTTCAAAAATAGGAGGTGCACAACTAGACCATATAAATTTCATCGAAATCGGAGAGAGAGTAGTACATCAACAGTTTGACCTTATTTTATTAATTTTTATTTTTTTATTATTAATTATTATTATAATTATTAATATTAATCGAATAACAAACTGAAAATCAGTATGGTTTAGTACCATGAAAATGATAAGTTCGCTGTTTTACCGACAAAACGTGTATTAACAAGGTACATAGGTACAGGCACCAATGCCTTGAGCTCGCCGTATAATCTATTTAGTGGTCTTTCTTTTTTTACTTATTTAGAAAACATTTTTATATCCACTGGTGTTCATTATTCATATAAAGAAACCCTAATTATAACCACAGAATTTTGAAGACATAAAGTGAGAACAGACAATAATGACTGTTATTGATTGCAACAGTATATTAAATTTCAAAATAATAATAATTAATCATTTATTTCTGGAATTTGGGTTCACTATTTTAAAAATTTAGTTGTGGCCAACACAGAACTTTCTTATACGTAGTTTTCATTAGAAATATATATTCCAAACAAACAGTCAAAAAATAAAAATACCAATATTCCACAGGAATACCCTGGTGCACATTTAGACCATATACAAGTCTTAAGTTTGAAAATTAACAATTTTACGTTTGACAGTTTCGGCTCTAGAGCGTTCACACACAGACGTCATTCCGAAAATAGTCACATTTGATTCTGGGAAAGTGAGAACGTGTATATCCGTTGAAATCTGGAGTTCGATTTTTTTTGTTACTAAAATGCTTATTTACAGCTGTATTTAAAGATGCATTGTCAGGAAAATGGGTGCCACGAGGAGTTTTCTTTAAATTTGGAAAGAGAAAATAATCACTGGGGGCCAAATCTGGACTATTGGAATGATGATTAATTTCTTGCTACCCACAGGTCTGAACAGTTGCGGCAGCAACTCTAGCCATCCTGGTTTGTACGCGGTGAGCTTTTTGAATTGGCGGAAGCATTCTTGGCACCCATCTTGCGCTAACCTTTGTCACATCAAGACGCTCATGTAAAATTGTGAAAACTTGCTTGGTGAGGAATTTTATCACGGCTCTGTGTTCAAAATTCTTCATTTTTAAAATGTCGCTCATCTTGCTCGTACTATACAACGACTAAATTGAAACTGGTAGTCCGATTGTCTTGAAACTTCATATTTATACTAATAATGAGCATACTAACCTGATCCCTTAATGAGATTTATGTTCCTATATTCCTTCATACCAATACTGAGAACTTATTGAACGCCCCTCGTATATATATATATATATATATATATATATATATATATATATATATATATATATATATATATATATATTTGGATTCAGGGCGACAAAACAAACACTTTTGTTAAGGACATATTTTGATCCGAGAAACAAGCATAGACAAAGATCTATGTGATCAAAGGATGCGGACAGGTAGGATATCAAACGGCAGTAGATCTATAACTAATCAAGATGACCTGTCATGTGAGTAAAGAAGTCGAGGATTATGAAAAACAATTTTCAGCTTTATTCACAGGTGTCTGTAAATTGAAAGGAAAACAAGTTCATCTGCATGTGGACAACAACGTACGTGCAATTGTACAACCATTAGAAAAGGCAGACATTATAGAAAAAATCGAAAGAGAGCGACACATAACTACAACAGTGGATGATATCATACACGCCGTAAATGGAGCAACAGTGTTCAGCAAACTTGACCTGAAAGATGGTTATCACCAACTTGAATTGGATGATACATCTAGAACCATAACAACATTCTCTACACATGCCGGATTAAGACGGTATAAAAGACTAAACTTTGACATTAATTCTGCTGCTGAGATCTTTCAGAATACCATACGAGTAGTGATCATAAACATCTCGGGTTCGCTCAATATAAGCGATGACATTCTTGTATATGGTTCGACGAGAGATGAACACGACAAAACACTGCTGCAGGTTCTACAAAAACTCAGTGACGCAGGATTAACGTGCCAATTTGGAGCAAGAAAAATATCATTCTTTAGGTATGAGTTTTCTGCGGAAGGAATGAATCTTCCTAGGGCCTGATTTCATTCCTTCCTAGAAGCATTCATAAATCTGCACCCGCCTTCCAATCTAAGCGAAGTGCGTAGAGGTATGATCAATTATTTCGATCGATTTATACAAGATCTCGCGAACACAACAAGCTCGCTTCGAGAACAAACTCTGTAGAACGCAAAATGGCACTTGGGTAAAAAACAACAACAGACTCTTAAAACTCTAAAAGAAAAATTTCAAGCAACCACTAACAACACTTATTTCGATGAAAAAAAAAAGAACAGACACACACTTGATCGTCGATGCGGGACCAGAAGGTCTGGGTGCAATACTCGCTCAAACCTCGCATGGATCTTCGGGAGGATCAGGTATCATCATATGCCAGTCGCTCACTCAACGACACAGAGAAACGTTACTCCCAAATCGAACAGGAATTACTCACTATTGTCTGGAGTGTAGTAGTACACTTCAAAGTATACTTATTCGAATTCAGATTTACTGTAATCACGGACCACAAATCCCTCATCAGTATACTCACAACTGCAAAAACGCAAACGTCCGCAAGGCTTGAACGTTTACGATTTAAACTAGATGGACACAATTTCAAAATCATACATCAGCCTGGTAAGGCTTTTTATCGTGACATCCAATTCCGATCAATTCTGATAATAATGTTGAAATGTACATAAATTATGTGCAGGCCCCTCTTTTCCATTGGCCACTCTGGGCAAGTGGCCAGGGCCCCGCAATGCATGGGGCAAAAGATTTGACAAGTAACAAGTGGGTAACTGTCAGTTCAAGCGATTTCATTGATCTCACTGCGCATGTACAAAGATGCCATGGCACACAACTAATAATCTATCAATTTTCCCACTAGTAACTTTTCTGGTCTCACTACCTCTCGAGATAGTGAGATAAATTTACGAATTGATTGAGATCCATGACGTCATATCATGTTTACGCAATAAATCCAATAGATGGCAACAGCGTTTTTGAGGGAGATCTGGTTGAGTTGAGATACTCAGAAGAGGTACCCTGGGTGGTTTATATTAATAATTATAATTATGAATATTTAAATATGCAATTATTTTAAAATTATTATATAAAAAAAAATAAAAAAATGGTAAGACTTTTTATAACTGTAACATTTTTTCAGATTTTAAGCCCACAAACCATAAAATATGTTAAAAATAATATAAAGATTGCAATGGCATTACAATATCGATTTTGTTATGCTTGTTACTTGTACTACTTTTTTACATTTTTGGATGTCAGAAAAATCGACAAGCAAAGTCACTTGTGCACATGTCTCATGTATATATGTGGATATCTAATTAGGAAATGTCTTAAGGGGGTAGTACTACACTGTGTACGTCGGAAAAGTAAGTCATTTTCGTTAAAATTTTTTGGCATTAAAACTCTCAGGGAGGGCAAATATTTTGTAACCCAATTGTTAATCATACTTTGATCTACAATTTGTATTTTTTGCAACTTCATTGGCGGCCCTCCGTGGCCGGTACACCAGGTCGTGCGGACGTCCTCGCGCGGAAGACAAAAATCTGCGTGGTAAAATACTCCTTCCCATGTGATCCTGGTACAAAAATCGAACTAAATCTTGATTAGTAATGATATTTCGGTTAGAAATACGTATTCCGATTTTTTTAAATTATTTTTTTCAAAAGTTGTGGCATTATGAAAAAAAGTCAATTTTTTCACCCAAAAAATGCTTACAAAATCGTGGATTAAAAATCCATTTTTGAAAAAATCGAAAATATGGATACGTATTCAGAATTTAATTCTGAACAAGAAAATCTAGGCGACATCCAAATTTAATGTAAATTGTTTAGAGTTTGTAGCAAGTTTGACAAAACCAGTTTCGAGATAAACGCGTTTAAAGATAAAGTTTCATTATTCCCGTGCGCTCAAATGCTCTCTCAGCGCGCCGTTACCTTTTTTAGAAAATCGCTTCCTAAAGTGGTAAGGAATATTCTGGCGGACTTGGAATTTTTACTAAATTAAAATATACATTCCAAGGAACATTTTAAGCAAAAAAAAAATTCATTTTTTTGAAACATCACAGTGTACTACCCCCTTAACGTACATACTAATAAAAAATATGAACATTATACATGGATCCATGACGAATTAGATGACATTTCATTTTATTGATGTTTGTGCTTATGAAACTATGAATTGTATCACAGTACATCAGACCACAGCTTTTGTGTAAAATATGAGATAATTAAATTCCGTAAAAAATACTTCAACTGCACGAAAATACGGCTTTAAAACCAACCAACAATAATAACAACATGTTTTCCTATTTACTGTTCAGTTTTATAGTATTTGGACTCACAATTTTTAGAAGTTTAATAGACATAAAATATCTTAGAATTAATTGGTATTTTAAAAATGTGTGTAAGGGCAGCTATTAAGGAGAGCTCCAAATTTTGGGGCAATATAACTCCGGACCTGTACTGACGATTGGATTTAAATGCGACGGGAACTTCTTGGGCACTCAAATTATATACATATTAAATTTCATTAAAATCGGCCCGGTAACTTCAGAGGAGATGCTGTCACAAACTCAGCTCTTACGACCGATAGAGCGAGATATATACATTCAAGTATGAGTCATATATATTTTTGGAGTCAGGGCGACAAGACAAGAACATTTTGTTAGAGAATTTGTTTGATCCAAGAAGGTTACAGATAAACGACCTATTATTATAGTCTTTTGTACAATCTGTACGATGAACTAAACATTGATTTAAAACCGTTATTAACGGGTTTCCGATAGTTATTTATTTTTTTTTTTTTTTTTTTTTTTTTTTCCCCTTTGGCTAAGACTTTCGTCATACGCCATCGCTAATTTCCCCTTGAGCCTATCATGCATGATTCACAGTTTCACAAGAAGGGATAAGGATTTTGCCAGTGAGAACCGTCACGGCAGGTAATAGACGTACTGGAGGAGGTTCCTGGAAAGGAAAACAATAGAGTGTGGGTGTTACTGGAGCTAGAGAGTTATGTTGTTTTTGGAAAGAAAATTAGCAAGTTCTTCTAGTATCTTTTCATTCTTTATTAGCAGTACTGTGTTTATGTTGATGGGTGGTTGTACATGTTTTATGATTTCATTGTAAAGGTGATCTCTGTATATCGAGTTTTTGCTACATTCAAAGAATAGGTGATTCAAATCTCCGAGCGAGTTTGTATTACACTCGCAGTACGGGTCCGGCTTAATTTTAATTTTATACAAATGTTCAGGGTATCTAGCATGGCCTAATCTTAGGCGGAAGATGTTGCACATGGATTTCCTAGTGTATTCTACTTTTTTAAACCAAAGCTTATTTCCCACTGTGGGGTTTAATTCTTGATATCTTTTCCCTGCTACTGTGCTATTCCACTTTACCTGCCACTGGTTTTTCGCTCTGCTATTTATATATGATTTGAATTCAGTATATGGTAATTTTATGTCATATGTAGAATCTGAAGATATCGCCGATTTCGCCAATTGGTCCACTTTTTCGTTGTGTGTTATTCCTTTGTGGGCTGGGATCCAGGCAAAGTGGATCTGTTTCCTCGAGTTTTGTAGTGTATGGACATATTTAATTATTTCTAATATCAAATAATTGTCGCATTCTTTTTGAAAATTCTTGATTTTTTTAATTGCACTTAGTGAATCTGTCATTATAGCAATAGAATCGTTTTCTATGTGATCTATTGCGTATTCCAGCGCCTTCCTAATTGCTATTATTTCAGCTGTAAAGATAGAACATTTTTCAGGGATTTTTATTAATATTTCTACTTCGTTTACCGGGTCGTACATGGCGCACCCCACTCCGTCACTTGTCTTGGACCCATCTGTGTATAAAAAATGACAGAATGGCAGGGTTTTATTTAGTTCCGTTTCGAATTCCGAGTTATTTATCATATTGTTATAATTAACATTTATATTTAAGTTTTCTATAATCGATGGAATGGTTGTTAGAGTTTCATAATCTAAGTTGTATATTGGTATACTATATGAGGTAAACATCTCGTTCTCCAAGTGTTGTAGCTGTTCATAACTCTCAACTAATATAGGTTTTACTTTATTGTTCCAATATGTTGTGGTTGGGTAGAGAAGACTTAAATATTGAATGTCGTTAATCAGTTCGCTTTGGGTACTTATTCTTTTAATTATAAATCGGTCGGACAATAATTGCGCTCGTGATTCTAAAGGTGGTTCGCCACTTTCAACTAGCATTGCGTTGATAGGAGTGGATTTCATCGCGCCTATACAGATCCTAATTGCTTTATTAATTATGACATTGATTTTATTTATGTGTGTTTTACTAGCATTGCTATAAAATATTAATCCATAATCTATCTTGGATCTTATAAATGCTCTGTAGAACATTAGGGCAATGTTTGGGCTTGCACCCCATTTTTGGTTTGTTACCAGCCGTAGAATATTTACTCCCTTTTCCAGTTTCTCAATGAGTGACTTAATGTGTGCGTTCCACAACAGTTTGCTATCAAGCGTAATTCCAAGGAACTTGACTGTTTTCTTGTATTGATAGATATTATCAACTAATTTTATGGTGTCCGGAAATTGGAACCTTTTACGCGTAAATGTTGTGACGGTTGTCTTTGGAATAGAGATTTCTAGTCCGTTTTTGATCATCCAATCATTAATTTCTGCCATACCCTCTTCGATATTTCTATTGCATTTCGGTATGTTTCTGCTTTCGGTGTATAGGCAAATATCATCTGCATATTGGAGAATTTTTATTTTGGGGTTGAAAATGTTTTCCAGGTCATATGTGTATATGATATACAATAATGGGCTAAGAATTCCTCCCTGGGGAAGTCCCTGATTCGATATTCTTGGTCCAATTATATTATTATTATAGCGTACGTATATATTCCGTTGTGCTAATATTTTGTGGACGTTAGATATAAATTTGCCAGGTAGACCTAATTTAGTCATTTTATGTACAAGAATCTTTATTGAAACACTATCATATGCACCTTTTACGTCTAAAAAAATTGCAGTTATATCGTTGTTTATAGTTAGAGCGTTTTGAATGTTGGTGATTAGATTAGCGATATTATCCATTGTGCCTTTGCCTTTCCTAAAGCCGTATTGAGATTTTGGATATAAGTTATTTGCTTCCAACCAGTAGTCCAGTCTGCGTTTTATGAGTCTTTCATAGGTTTTCAGAACACAAGAGGATAAAGATATTGGCCTATATGATAAATGTGAGTCGGGAGGTTTTCCTGATTTGAGGATAGGAATTGTGATACAGTTCGACCACGCCCCTGGTGTTTCTCCGGATTCCCATATTTCATTAAATATATCTAGTAGGATAGATAGAGAGTTATCGCTAAGGTTGGATAGCATTGGGTAATGTATATGATCTAGACCTGGAGCAGTGTTTTTTGAATGTGAAATAGCTAGAGTTAGTTCGCTCTTGGTAAATTTTTGATTTAAATGGTGATTGTACTGTAACGTATTGTTAGTGATTATTTGTTCTTGTGCCGCTTGTGGGGTTAGTGAGTTTAGAAATGAATCTAGCCATAATGGATTATCATCTATGCTAAACTGTTTATAATCTCCTCGAATTTTACGGATCATATTCCATATTTCTTTCAGGGGTGTTTGTCTATTTAGATTATTACAGTATTCTTGCCATTTAGCCTTTTTTGTTGATTTTATAATTCTTTTTGAATTTGCTTCTTTATTTTTAAAATTAATATAATTTTCAATTGTACAATTTGATTTGTATATATGTAACGCATTTATTTTTAATTTTACTGCTTCTTTGCACTTATCATCCCACCATGCTTTCGATTTTATTTTATTTTTATTATTATTATTATATTTTGGGATATGGTAGTCCGCAGCTTTGTTTAGGTTTTCTATAAATTTATTATATTTTAAATTGTTATTTTTTGGCCAATTTGTATTTTTGTTTATATTATTTTCTGTGTACCTATATAGTTCCCAGTCGGCTTTAGATATATTCCACTTTTTGTTTGTTTTTTGGGTTGAATAAATTTGCTCGTTTAGTGTTATTACTATAGGGGGGTGGTCGGATCCTAGGGTGTCATGTTCTGTTTTCCATTCTAATTTAGGTGCAATATCCGCAGTACATAATGTTATGTCCACGATAGAGGGATTTTGATTAGGTGGGCGTAATATATGGTTGGAGCCGTCATTTAATAGAATGAGATTATTATCGTCTATAAAATCTATGATTTGGTTCCCCGCGTTATCTTGTGTCGTACAACCCCACATACCATGATGTGCATTCAGATCGCCACCTAATATGAACGGTGATTGAACATTATTTATGATATTATTTAATATAGAAGTTGTTAAATTACTATTGGGTTTGCGATATACAGATATGACGGTTATATTAATTTTTGATTTTATTTTTAGGGCTATGGTTTGAATGTTTTGTGCAAATGGAGGAGTGGTAATGACGGTATATGGTATATTTTTTTTAATTAAAATAGCTACTCCTCCTTTTCCGTCCTGTCTATCGTCTCTTTCTATATTGAAGCCGGGAAAGGTATATTTTAAATTTGGTTTGTACCAGGTTTCCGTAATTAATGCGATTGATATGTTATTTTGGCATATATACTGTTCTAAATTAGATTTATTTGCTGGGAGTGATCTAGCATTCCATTGGATGATTTTGAACCTAGTGTCCATTTTGGTTTTGAGAATGGAAGCTTTCTATTAAGAGAGAGAGAATATCTGTTTCAGAGAGGCTATCTGTGTTTGTTGAATATACGCATTGCATCATGATTTGCATGAGATGTAGCATTTTTGTTATTAATTCAGAGTTATTTCCTGGTTTTGAATTTCGATGTGGTTGCGGAGGGTAAGGGTTGTTTCGTATGAGGCCACCTACTGGTGTTGGTAACTCTCCTTCTTGGGTCATTGGGAACATATTTCCATTGGAATGAAAGTTGTTTCGTCGCGGTACGGGAGGGCATGGCTGATTTATTGTGAAGTGTTTTTGTTGTATTTTAGGTGATGGTGCTATGACTTGTTGTTGATTGTTGTTGTCATTATATACATGATTTTGTTGTGGGATTGTGTTTGGTTTACTTGCATTGATATCCGATGTATTATTTGTATTGATATTCACTGTATTATTTTTTGTGACCTCAGCAAATGTTCTTTTATTTACTATTATAATGGCCTCCGGAATGGAAATGTTATTATAGGCTATGATTCTTTTAATTTCTCTTTGTTTTATGTATTCGGGGCACTTACGGTTTGTTGCTTCATGTGGCTGTTTGCAGGATATGCATTTCAAATACCCTAGATTAGGACATTCGCGTGTATTGTGAGCTTCGCTACATTTGGAACATCTGTCTGAACTTTTACATTGACTTTGCAAGTGTCCGTATCGTAAACACTTGTAACATTGCACAACTCTTTGTATATATGGTTCAACTGGGCATCGAACGCCATAAATACTAACATATTGTGGTAATATTTGTCCTGTAAATGTGACAATTACGATTGTAGTGGGTACTAGATTGTTGTCGGCTGATTTCTTTTGAATGCGTTTGATTCTACTGATGGGTGAGTTTGATTTTGTATATTTCTGTATTTCTTCATCTGTAATATCTATATCTATGTTTTTGATTATACCTTGTCGATATGTCAGGTATGATGGGATGTATGCATCCAGGTTGTTTTCCGCAAAAATTGGAGATGAAACAATGTAATTTGCCATCGCAGCTGTTTTGATTTCTACTTTAATTCGGTTCCTACCAGAAGTTGTCATGTTTAGAATACTGTTACTTATATTTCTGTCTTTGCCATGTAATATTTTGCCCAGTGACATAGGGTGCATTCGAGAATTTTTATTTTTATTTTCTACAAATATGACGTAGGGTCCCGTATCTGTGAGATTGAATCGATTTTGCTTTTTTTCGGTTGCGGTTTTCTCAGGAGATATATTCATATTTTGACTATTATTTGATGGAGCCTTGTTACCAGACTGCGTCGGTATGTTATTTATAGGAGCATTATTATCAGACTGAGACGAAGCATGATTAGATTGATATAGATGATTTGTATTAATATCAGGGTTAAGATTACAATTAAATGGGGTCGGAATTTGATTAGATTGAGTTAGTTGCTTTGTATTATTATGAGAGTTAAGATTACAATTCAATGGAATCGAGCCTTGCTCAAATTGAGCTAGATGGTTTGTGTTAGTATCAATGTTAAGGTTACAAGTAACTGGAGCATTGATATTATAGTTATTTATTTGTGAATAATCAGCTAATTCGCTGATTTCTTTTTCGTTCATATATGTTGGACTTGTATCGATTTGCATATTCATTGCCGTATCGGTTTGTTGTACACTGGCTTGGCCAACGGCCGAGTTCGAGTTGCTACTCGGTTGAAGAGCATGCGGTACCAAAACGGAATTCGGTCGGTCCGCTTCTGCAGCTAGTTGTTTTTTGATGCTTTGTATTTTTTTTGCTGACAGTGGTACATTTTGTTCTTGCTGCCTTTTTAGTATTTTATTAGAAGTTGGCTTACCGAAATTGCTGTTGTTATGATCGTACTCTGGAAATGTTACCTCATTTGCAGAATCCGGGTACAAGATTAGATTAGTAGCTTCCGTTATGATACCGCCTGGATCAAATTGGGGAGGAAGGGTTCCTCCCCCTGTGGGGTCGTTGTTATACATACACTTTTATAACTATTTTCCGCACTTTATGTGATAGGGAAACAAAACGAAATAGAAAAAAACACTAGGTAAATCCACACACACTGAGAGAACACTGTTGAAACACGTGCTATTCGAACGTAAGTTGAATATATACTGTGATAGTTATTTATAAAGTACTATGTACAGTTATGAAACTTAAACTTAATTTCTACTATCAAAATAAATGAGATATGATTAGATATTTATAATAAAGACTTACTTTAAAGCTTGTAACAGGAATTTTGAAAGCGACGGACTCCATTCGCACTGTAACGAGTCGAGCATAGAGTCCATTTTCGTTTCTTTGCTACCATGTGAACCAATCTTTAGTAAAAATACACCCAAGAACAATGGCGTTCCCCATGGATGTTGTTTTTTTAAGATAGTTGTGTCCGGTTCATGGCTAGATAAATGCCACCATAATGACTCTATAAGCAGTTCTAGGGTCCAGTGGCGATTTGATAGAAAAATACGAGGCAAGCCACTATCGTATCTGTAACCTAAAATAGAACATACAGTAGTCACGAAATAGTGAACGCCATCTCGAGTAAACACTCAGTATAGGACACAAAGTTTACATTGAGTCGAGATATAACGAGGATAACGAAAATGAAGTTGAATATTCCAGTTTGCTTAATGTACATAATTTAAGGTAAAGCTTCAATATCGAGGAAAACAAGATTTGGTACGCGTAAAACGCACTAACGCGTAGAGCTCGCCATTAGGTAAAATATGTGTTGCGAGCAGTGCTTTTTAATTATTATGGCCTTTTGGTTAACAATTTGAACAATTGTTATAGATATAAAAAGTCTTACAATTTTTTGTAAAAAAAATTGTGCTTATTTTAAAATTTAAAATTATAATATATAATAATTTATTTCGGGCTTTGGTTTAACAATATGAATAAATCTTGTAGACATAAAATATCTTAGAATTTTTGAGTGTTTTAATTTTTTTTTTATAAGGGCAGTATTAAGGAGGGCTCCAAATTTTGGGGCCCTATAACTCGGGAAGTATACGGGCGATTAGATTTAAACTGCGAGCGGATTAAAATGGGATGCCAAATAATATGTGTACCAAATCGCTCCGGTACCTTCAGAGGAGTAGAGGGTACAAATTTGGTCTTACGAGCGACCGAGCGAGCGACGACTAACATCCAAGTATATAAGTTATATACATGTTTGGATTCAGGACGACGAGACAAACACTTTTTGTTAATGACAATTTTGGATCCGAGAATGCTTTAGCTTGTTCGGTACTTCGTACGGCAAGCTAAAAATTGAACAGATTTATATAAATAATTCCTGGTAAAAATACCGTTTTAACCATATACAAGTCTTAACTTTGAAGTGTCACAATTTTACGTACGACAGTTTTGGCTCTAGAACGTTCAGACACACACACAGACGTCATGCCGCAAATAGTCACAATCGATTCAGATGTAAGAATCCAACCCCTGTTTACGTCGGACGTTCTTACGTGAATATGTAACTGATGGTTACTATTCACGAGTTCGCCTTTTTGAGTGTGATGTGGATTAAAGAAATAAAATACACAAATAAAATAAAATATAATTTAATTAACAAAAAGCATTAATTAAATTCAGATAATATAAATTAATAATCACAGCTATATTTAATAAAAGTTTAACAAAACAAATAAAAGATTTAGATAGATTGAACAATTATAAAAATGCTTTGAGGTCACAATGATTTAAAACAAACAGATATATATTTACTTAAAAACTATTACTAGTCCCACAACGCTAAAGTTCGGCTTTTATTGCTAAACTCAGCCAGCCACTGGGTGAAATTATACTGATTTCACCCCTCGCATCCTAGTTCTAAGCGACGCGTTCAAACTAGTGCTTGACCCTGAGGTTAAGTCTAGCATTCAAATCTTCAGACAGAATTCCACTAAAGAACCAAATTCCTCAGATAACAGATGCACACGTGCACACTGCCAGATGTTTAGTTTCAACCCCAGTGCGCATATGCGATAAAGAATTAAATATATACATATTAGAATATAAAAAGATAAACTAAGAAACCCTGGTTTCTTACACAGAGAAGGTCAAAACCTGTATATCCGTTGAAATCTTGAGTTCGGAATTTTTCATGAATAAAAGACTTACTTATTACTTAGGAAAAGAAAGTATAAAGGGCATATTTTAGAGGTTCTTAGCTCGCCCTACGAAGTACATAAAAGCTATAACATTCTCAAATAAAAAAAAAAGTTCATGTTTTGTCGCCCTGAATCCAAAAATATATATCACATATACTTGGATGTTAGTCGTTGCACGCTTTATAGACTACATTTGTGCTCTATTCTCCTCTGAAGGTACCGGAGGAATTTGAACCAAATTTGCTACACATATTCTTTGGTATTCTAATTAAATCCAGTTGCATTTTAAATTCAATCGCTCTAATGTCGACTTTATAGGGAACAAATTAAATTAAATTCTAAACAACGAATTTATACAACGTTATTTTCGCAAGCTCAGTGCGTCTGGTTAGGTAATAGTTCCTATTGTGGCCACCATAATACATAACCAGTGTTGCTAGTCGTGTAGAATTTTCTTAATTTTAAACATTTGGTTGGTTACGAATTTAACAGAGATAATTTTTATACAATTATTAAGAAGAATATTTGAGGGTGGGTGTGAGTGTTCAGCCGTATGAGTACGAAATCAAACGAAGTAAACATGTAAAGACATAACATATTTAGTGGCAGGGAGGAGGGAATCTCTGTTTTTATCGTGTATCTGAGTATCTGTATTCATCCGAGTACTCAAGTACTCGGATAAGTATTCGATATTCGAAAGTACTCGAATACCGAGTATTCAATTCGTAAAGTATTCGATTCTTCCCATCACTAACCAATATATCTAAAAACAAGCATTTGTGCAAGTACCAGTGCTTCCAGCACATAACCAAACACTATCGTATGACGAGCTAAAAAACATAAAAAACGCACATAAAATGTTTTTAAGCTCGTCGTAAGATAGTACAAAAAACAAGTATTGGTGCAAGCGCCAATGCTTCTATCTCACCGATCGCGCGAGCCCGGTCGCAATAAATACAATACTAAAAGCGATAGCAATTGTTAGAGTACAAAATTTATTGTTGCAATTATCCAACAATCAATCAACATTTTAAATTTTCTTTTAACCTTCAGGTTCACAACTTATAAAAACATAAATATAAAATGTTTTATAATTTTCAGATTTTTTATTTGAAATAATAAAAAAATATATAATTTAAATATAACCCCTGGAGAAATTGAGAAAAACTTGGTCGACATAAAATATCTTAGAATTTTTAGTAAAAAATTCTAAAGATTTCAAAAGTTGACGAAAAGGGCAGTATTTAGGAGGGCTCCACATTTTGGGGCCCTATAACTCCGGACCTGAACAGACGATTGGATTTAAAATGCGACGGGAACTTCACGGGCGTGATATCAAATTTCATTCAAATCGGCTAGGTACCGTCAGAGGAGACATGTCCACCCAGTTATATACATTTTCGTAATCAGGGAGACAAGACAAACACTTTTTGTTAATAAAAAATGTTGTTCCGAGAATGTTACAGACACATGACCAAACACTATAGCTGTCTTGTACTATCGTATACTAACGTACGACGAACTAAAAACTGGCACAAATAAAAAATTTTCTTTTAAAATAACCTTTCGTTTCATCCACTGGGAGCGAAGAAATTCAAAAAAAAAAAAATTAATGACCACCCTAATATGTATATATATATATATATATATATATATATATATATATATATATATATATATATATATATATATATATATATATATATATATGAAATCTCGAGTTCGAAAATTTTCAGGATTACAATACTTACTTATTACTTCGTAAAAGAAAGTAATTTAGTTTTGATTATTTTGACTTTACTTACTTCTAGTTTCGAATGACTGATCCAGGATCAATTTGGTGTGATCAAATCCAACCGAAGCACTAGTATCCTCTTCATCTGATAATCGCAATAGCGCAGAGACATGCCACAATTCAGCACAACCATTTACTATACACTGACTAATAAGCTTTTCGAGCCAACTGGTAGTCTTCATTTTAGACAACTGTTTATCATTATTAAACGACCTTAAAAACTTATTTTGAAGGAAATTCCAATGCACCCATTTGTGAATCATTGCATGATGGTAACAAATTGATAACGTATTTAATTTAAAATATAAATTCACTACATTGTTCTCCAACTGAAACAAAATTTTATTATATACGATATTAAAAAAAAAAAAGTTTCCATTTGGATTACCTTCGCATCTAATGATAATGTTCTCATCATTAGAAATTCTTCTTTATTGCTTCGAATACTAAAATTATTTAACTGTACAGCAAAGTATACTTTGGGAAGATTTTCAATTCCTTGAACATTGTAAGTGGAAAAAGAGTTAAATCTAACGTTTATTAAAAGCATCTCGACCATTGATACGAAATCAGTGCGAGAATTATTTTTTAAGCTTCTTAAAGATGTGTCTTCTATTTTAAATGTAAAATTCTAGAAATACAAAAAATAAATGTTTACCTGAATTGAATCTAATTATTTTTTGGTATGATGTCTGTGTCTCCAAAAGTGACATCGGGATATATTCACCCTGTGGGTGGTGTTTTGCATATTTCTTTTTGAATAAAAAAAAAAAAAAAAATTGTTCGCGGATCGGGTTCATGTCAGATGAACTTTCGCGTTGTTGTCAAATGTAATGTTTTAGATTGATATAGAATTTTTTGACTTAGTATAGAAAAGGTGATTTTATGATTCTTAACCGAGATAAAATATTTTCTAAATAAAATCAAAAATTAAATTACCTTTGGTATAATTGGAGCAATTCGTTTATAGATATTAGTGGTGTTATTTTCTTTGACATTGATTGTTTTGCTCGTAGATTGCTTCTCTTGTACAAAACTATAAAAACCTTCATTAATAATAGCATTGGTTCGGGCCATCCCTATATGCAATTTCTTCGAGAATAATGAAACATTACAAAATGGCCAGATACAAAATATGTTGAGAATACCTCTACTGACAGTGGTCCTTGAGCAATTAATGTCGCTTCCATCGATATAGCGAAACTAAGCTCACCTAAACAAGTTTCGCCCACATCATTTTTATTTTCCGCATGACGTAGAATCTTTACTTTAGCCTCAGTTAGGTTAACATTGACAAGCAAAGTTCGCGCATTTTGAACTACACTACCGTCTAAATGTAGTTCGGAAGCTGTGACATGAACTAGACAACCGGGAGTTTCTGCGCGCAGTAACATTGCAGAGATATTGTAAATATGAACAGCCATAAACTAGAAATAATTGCCAATCTTATACGAATATGTATGGACGGCCTCGGTGCAAAAGGTAACAAGTCATTTTATCGTTATTTTTCAGCTGGGAAAATATAACTTTTCTCTTGCTACATTTTCAATATTTTAAATATGTTTTGTGTGAGTCAGAGAAAAAGTAATTCTTATAAAAGATAAACGTATTTCTACCAAAATATATATTATAAAGTACAAAATCGGGTTTGAAGATGGTTATTTTACATTATTACTAGGGCAACCAGAAATATGCTCAGGCACATTTTTTTTCTTCAAGCGACTGTAGCTTATAGGCCATTAATAAATCTGTTTTAGGCGAAATTACGAATTTGGGACCGTATTTGTTAGGGCATATTTTTGCATATTTAGATTGATATGGCATGTTTCTTAATATTTGCATATTTTAGTGCCTATATTGCAATGATACTTAGTTAAAAATAATTAATATTAACTATGCTCGAATTTTTAATACGTTATTTGACGGAAGATGTTTGCAAAACGGAGAAACTATTTTCGAAAAGATTATTTTTTAAATTTTCTCCTGGATCACAACCCCCCCACCACTTCAAAATCATTAGCAGTGCTAATTGCGAGATGACATCTCCACGCTCATGTTTCAACTATATTACAATAAATATTTATTGATAGGAATCGTATACATTTCTATTGACTATTTAGCTATTAATACGAATAATCCTTTTTGAATGTGCGATTTATTATAAAGTGAGTTAATTGAAATTTTTATCATTTATTGCAATCAAAATTCGAACAAAGTTTGTTATTGTTATTTTAATTAATGTAATGTATGTTCGATAACAGGTTTAATCCTGCATTCTTGGTGTTTGTTTAATTTTGGCATATAGAAATATATTATATGAACGAAAATATTAATTAATATATATATATATATATATATATATATATATATATATATATATATATATATATATATATGTATATATATATATATATATATATATATATATATATATATGTATATATATATATATATATATATATATATATATATATATATATATATATATATATATATATATATATACAGTAAAACCACGGTTAACCGAATTCGCGTCATCTGAAACCCGTCCGAATCACTTTATACAAAAATTACTGAATATTTTTAATGACTAATTCATATATACTATAAATTATGAAGTATATATTGAATGATGTAAGCCTAAAAATGTAATTATAACTATAAACTTTCTTTGTAGACTAACTTATGCTAAGTTAGTCTACAAAGAGAGTTTTGAACTTATTTGACCTTCAAAACCTCTCAGAATTGGCTGTATTAAATGTTCATGGCTTAAGGGGTCTTTCTGGTTTCTTGGGGTTAAAAAAGGAGCTTTTAAATTATTCTTTATATTTAAATCAAAGCCACTTATTAAATAAGTTTTTTCTATGCATTCATATATACTTTTAGGATTATATAACCAAACGGCATTTGAAAATATATACTTATATCTTCTTCGTCCTCTACGGAAAAGTTTCGAAAGCAAAAATTAAGTTGGCATTCACCTTTTGCGGATTCAAAAAATCGATATATTTTTTTTTGCAGAAGAGGACACTTTGAAGTGTTGACTATAAGTCTCTGAAGCGTTTTTTGAAATTCGAGTTGGAAATATGTGAAATTGCGAAACAATGTTTTTGCTCAAGCACGGCGTTTTCGCGCGCGTCAGTCTGAAGGTGAAACTTTAAACGCGTTTTTCTCGAAACCATATTTTTTAAGTCGCGCGGTAGAATATCTCGACAACAAATTAACCGATTTAACTCTCGATAACTGCATCTTAAAGGTAATAAAATTCTCTAGGAGTTGATCCTCGACGAAGTGTGTCCGACAGTTGTTAATATTTTTTAAGGCCCACCAAAGGAGAAAAAAGTGGCAAAACATAACTTTTTTCGTACGATGGTCGCCATTATGCTAATTATGGTCCAAATGGACCACCCGAGGATCAATTCCTAGACAATTTAATATACTTTAAAACCCTTATTTCTTATTTTTTTTCAAACAACTGGGACCAGAGTTATGCTACCGCGTGCTTAAATTGAGCTGCCCACTTTGGACCTGGACATCTTCGTCGGGGCTGAACGTACCCGACTTTAAAAAATACCTTATGAAAGAGAAAAGTTAAATAAATACGATACAAAAAACCGCATGCGAATATCTCGAACGTACCCTGAGATAAAAAATGTTAAAAAACAGCTTTTTTTTTTGTGCTCAAAAGGTGAATGCCCCCTTAAACAAGAACTGGCGCTAAACAATTATGATCCCGAAATTTATTTATTCCTGTACCATAAGTTTTAATTTCCATAACCCCACATTTGAATTTGCATACTTGGGTAACGTCAATATCGTTCGTTTCGTGATTAGCCAAGGATATTGAAAATTATTTGATGAACATTTCCTAATTTTATTAATTAAAACACAAAAGCAAGTAGTGGAAAATATAACCCAAAAAATTACTGTCACATAACTTCTTCGTTTCACTTACAGATGGCGTTCAATGTTTGATATACTTCAAGAAAAAAAAAATATATATATATTTTAAGCGTATGGGCTCATAATTTGAAAAAACTTGAATAACCTAAAATATCTTAGAATTATAAATATAAAATATAACCCCTGGGCTCACAATAGAGAAAAACTTGGTCGACATAAAATATCTTAGAATTTTTAGTAAAAAATTCTAAAGATTTTAAAAGTTGACCAAAAGGGCAGTATTTAGGAGGGTTCCAAATTTTGGAGGCCTAGAACGCCGGCCCTGTACTGACGATTGGATTTAAAATGCGACGGGAACTTCACGGGCGTGATATCAAATTTCATTAAAATCGGCCAGGTACCTTCAGAGGAGACACACGTCCACAAAGTTGGTCGTACGAATGAGCGAGCGACATAATCCAATGATATAAAGTTATATACATTTTCGTAATCAGAGAGACAAGACAAACACTTTTTGTTAATAAAAAAATATGTATACCAAATTTTATTAAAATCGGCCCGGTACCTTCAGACGAGTTGCGGTCACAAACTCAGGTATTACGACCGAGCGAGCGAGATACATACATCCAAGTATATGAGTTATATATATTTTTGGATTCAGGGCGAAAATTCAAGAACTTTTTGTTAAGATTTTTTCGAACCGAGCATGTTAGAGACACACGACCGATCATTATAGCTCTTTTGTACATTCTGTACGGCGAGCTAAAAATGACAGTTGTTTGAAAAATGTGTTTAAAAAAATGCAATTTTTCTCAAAATTTAAAATCGGTTGTAAGGAAATATATATATATATATATATATATATATATATATATATATATATATATATATTATATATATATATATATATATATATATATATATATATATATATATATATATATATATATATATATTATATATATATATATATATATATATATATATATATATATATATATATTATATATATTTTTCAAGCCCTTACAACTGATTTTTTAGAGCATATTTCTGGTTGCCCTAATTATTACCGTACATATATTTGTTCAGATATGATTGAGATGACCTTGTCAAAGTGAAATCTCTACGGATGGAATTCTTGATTTTATATTCGCCTAGTGGCGTTCCAAAATTAAATTGTTAGGATTACATAAAATTATTTTAATGTTAAAATCATTATTATTCTTGCAATTCAATAGATTTTGACACTTTTCAACTTCTGACCCGTCATGACTGAAAACTCAATTGGTAAGTTTTCAACATTGTTAAAAAATTCGAATGTGCGTGAGCGTATTTGAAAATTCTGTGTGCTCTTTATATTGTTATATATTTATACACAAATTAAAAAAAAACAATATATTTTTTTTATTGTGCTTTGTGTTTAGTTTGATCTGGTTTTCTATCTTGGCGTTTCAATTATTAACAATTTTAACATATAAAATGACAAATGTTCTGATCACTGATTTCACATTGCTACAAAATATACTTATTATGTTGGCTTGGCAACATAGACGCAAAAATGGGGGTACATATGTCATATTCCTTGCGCGGGAATGGGAAAGCAATGTGTTCGCCGTCAACGCGGAGATATGTAATTCTTGTGGCGTGCAGCGGCAACTCTTCTTATAATTACGCAATTAATTTTATTATTAATAATAAATACCTGTGCAAATGTTGGGATAAAAGGTGGTATTTTCTTATTCTGAAAATCCAATTCAGAATCCTGACTCTGTTTACTTGCACAGCCATTATTTCGCTTGTTACATTTGTCATCTCCAATATCTTTGTTAATACGCACGTCTTTTACGACCAATGTAACTAGTTTTGTAACTTCAGAATTTAAGAAACTACTGCGAAATCCGATTTCATCAACGTGCTGCAACAAAGTAACATATTCAAATTATTTCATTCATCAAGCAAAATATCATATTCAGCAACGGGTTAAGGGAAATGTTTATCATATAAAAATTACATTAAACTGGATTTATGTTATTAAATACTGTCAATTATAAAATACATATAAGGCAATCATTCTGAACTATTTACTTCCATTGTTCCATTGAATAAAATTCACTTTATTGAAGAATAAATAAACGATGGCACTTTTCAGAATATCTCAAAGGATTTTTGTTTGATTTAATATTTACCACAGATATCCCATTTTTCAATATGTGCACGTCACATAATTTTAAATATGGTATTCCAATACGGCCAATGCGTAATGTTATATTATATTTACGTTGAAATAGCCAGGCTAGTAACTTTGGTAGAATCCTAAAAGAAATGTTAGGTTAGATTTTGTTAAAATTCTAAAAAATGTGTTACCATGAGATTGTACAGTAGAAGATTATTACAATTACACAGAAAGTAATAAAGCTATTCATCTTATCATAAATCAAATAATTAAATGCATTTGCAATATTACGAGAACATTTTGACAAATGACATTTCAACGACACCGCGCAGATTTGCAACAGTGTTACCAGCTGACAAAAATATATTATCCGTATCGAAATCATGAACTCGTACGCCACTGATATTACGTGGTTTCGCAATATACGATTTCTTAAGGCGGTATCACATTACGAGGATATCGATAGTTTGACATCGATTTTGCGATGTTTTTTCAGTTTTCCGGTGTCATTTCTAATGTGATAGGGAGCAAATAATAGGCGTTTAAATATGAAACGTGTTCGTATTCCTTGGCTTATCGGTGTCCAATTATATGTCAGTAAAGTTATCCATACTTTTCTCCAGCCACGATTTCTGTTACCAACTTAAAAATAATAAAATCCCCTTGATTGATTTTGGCGCTACTATTAAAACAAAATTACTTCCCATCACTTAAAAATTAAACAACCACAACGTAACCACAAACAGTGATTTTGTGTACAAACGAATTATTTACATTTTCGCTGTTTATGGTTACGTTGTGGTTGTCTAATTTTTAAGTGGTGGGAAGTAATTTTGGTTTTAATCGTTGCGCCAAAACCAATCAAGGGAATTTTGTTATTTTTAGGTTGGTAACAGAAATCGTGTCTGGAGAAAAGTGTGGATAACTTTACTGACATCCAATTATCGATGCCTTGTGTTGTGCGCATGACCAACTTAAAGAAATGTACCTGTTTTTGTTGTTTGCATTCATTGTAGATTTATATACTGGTCGTGTTTGTTGATAATTATATTTATTTTAAAATGGCGAATGCAAGAAAGATAATAAAAATATCTCTGCTTGTTAACATATCATTTTTAAAACCAAATAGAATACCACCACCAAGTAAAGAAATTTACTACATTTCTGATGTCAATTTGCTAATGTGATAGAAACAGATATCGATCATCGGTATCTCATAAAGGAAGAGGATATCGATATCCTCGTAATGTGATACCACCTTTAAAGAAGGAGGATATCGATATCCTTGTAATGTGATACCGCCTTAACATCAGTTTTAAATATATCTATCTAGATAAAACATTGTAGTTTGCTGGTTTTATTCAAAATACCCAACAGGTTATGGGCCCAGGAGCGCAATAGAATACAGTGTATTTGTGAGAAAATAAAACACAGCAAGATTCTACGTTGTATTTGAAGAAATTTCCAAGGAACTGAACTCAAGGTTATCCCGTCACACGGCGGATCCAACAAACAATGGAAGGATCTAGGATAATCAACGTCAGACTTCTTGAAGGAGAATCGAACTGGAGTACATGGAAGTACAAAATAGGAATTTACCTGCGAGGGATCTCCGGAGCACTGGATGTAATTGAAGGCAGGTTAGTCGCACCAAGTCCGCTTGCGGAAAATGCAACCGCTGACGAAAGAGCGGCGCATAAAAAACCGCACTAGATGCATTTAACAAAACAGACAGCAATATTTTGCTTATTCTAACAGCAAATATGTCTGAAGATACGTTACAAAAGTTATTATGCGTTTTACAATAAGCCGGGAAGTGTGGGTAAAACTCCATAAAATATTTGACGGCATGTCTGAGGACAAAATTTATAATCTGTGTCTACAATTTTTCAGTTTCAAAAGAAATCCTAACAATGATATCGCAACACATATCTCAAAATTAAAGAATATGTGGAGCGAATTAAAACAGGAAATGATAAAAGATTCTAAAACAAATACAGAGATGCCAGATTTGTTTTTAATATGTAAAATTCTAGGAATCCTGCCCGATGAATACTTTTCCTTTAAATCTAGTTGGTTGCTGATGTCTAAAAGTGAACGCACAGTTGATAACTTAACAGATCAACTATGCGATTACGAAAGGGCTTTGAAGAACAAGGCAGCGGCACCCACCGAACAGGAAGCACTCGCCTTGGACTCGAAAAAGCCATCCCAGCAAGGAACATCAACTCATTCAAAAAAGAAGAAAATAATAACGTGCAACTACTGCAATAAACCAAACCACTACATCAAAATGTGCAGAAAGTGGATTGCTGCTATGATTCTTGCTACAGTCACCTCGGATGTGACGAATACTGAAGTCACTAAACGCTGTTGTGATGATTGGTATGTAGACAATGGCGCGACAAGTCATATTCTAAATAAACGTGAGTATTTCAAAACACTCCCACCATTCTCGATAGCGCATTCAGTGACCACCGCAAATGGCGACAAAATAGAAACAATGGGAAAAGGCACAGTAGATATCGAAGCAGCGGTCGAACGAAAATGGCACAAGATCACATTAGCAGATGTATGGTGCGTACCTGGTATTCAGAAGAATTTGTTCTCTGTTCTCGCAGCGCAAGACAAGCACTCCAGAAGTAAGTTCATTTCAACTACAGAAGTTTGCAACTTCCGGGTCAATGAAGAGGTAAAACTAGTCGGAGTTCGTGAACGATATGGAGGACTCTTCAAACTGGTCGTGAGATGCGTAAAACTCAAGTCAAATGAAGTCAACACTACAGGTAAAGACAATCTCTTACAGCTGTACTACGAAAGATTCGAACATCAAAACAAGCGTCATGAAGTCTCTGCTGAGCCGGGAACTGGAAATCAACGTAGAAATGGACAGCGAGCTGTGTGAAGGCTGCATTTATGGTAAAGCTCATCGCTTACCTTTCTGAATGAGAACTCGGACAACGAAACCAGGAGAGCGTATTCACACGGACGTCTGTGGTCCATTTCAAGAATCGATAACTGGTTATCGGTATTTCGTGCTTTTCAAGGATGATTGCACGAAGTTCAGAACAATCGATTTCATGAGGGAAAAATCTGAAGTTGCAGAGAAACTAAGTCAATTCGTAGCTGAAGCGAAGACTACAGGGCACACCATCAAGGAATTGCTGAGTGACAATGGACGCGAATTTGACAACAAGGAGGTCAGGAAAATTCTTCAAAAGGAAGGAATCAATCAACGGCTCACGATGCCGTGCACTCCAGAGCAGAATGGATCTAGTGAAAGAGAAAATCGCACAGTAGTAGAAACTGCTAGAGCGATAATGCATGCACACGGAAACATTCCACAGAAATTCTGGGCTGAAATGATACGGACGGCAAATTACATTCTCAACCGGACAGGACCTACTAATTCACCAGGAATATCACCATATGAACTGTGGTACGGCAAGAAACCAGGAATGAAACACCTGCGGATCATAGGTTCAACTTACTATGTTCATGTTCCAAAGCAAAAGAGGAAGAAAATGGACCGAAAAGCAATTAAAAGAATTCTCATTGGCTACGATCACGACGACGGATACAGGATTTACTGTGAGGAAGAAAACAAATTCATCAGATCAAGGGATGTCATCTTCGAAGAAGAAACGCTGACCAGGAAGGAAGGTGTTATAATTCAAGGAGAAGTGCAAGACTCTGATCAACATCAGGGATCAAAAACCACAGATAAAGATCATGGTGACTGTGATGTTTCTGACAAAGAAGATAAATTCCGGGATCTTGATGACGACGCCAACGATAAAGAAGCCATATCATCCTGTAGCTGATAGTGAGGAAAATGTTGGAGGGATTGTGCAACGTTTGCGCAACCGGACGTCTCTTAAAGCTCCAATAAAATTTCAAGACCACGTCATGCACATTTCGACCATCCCAGAGGAACCGGAAACCTATAGCGAAGACGTGAAGTCAGATCAACAGGATCACTGGCAGGAAGCCATGATTCACGAAATGAAAGCTCTCCAAGAAAACAAAACTTGGGAGTTAGTGGACCTACCTATAGGAAAAAGAGCCATTTCAAGCCAATGGGGTCTACAAAGTAAAGACAAACGCCGATGGATCGATTGATAAATTCAAAGCCCGACTAGTGATAAAGGGATATTCACAGCGAAAAGGAACTGACTACGATCAAACGCTCAGTCCAGTGGCCAGAACATCAACCATTCGAACGCTACTCAGTGTTGCTGCAAATGAGGGAATGATGGCACAATTTGATGTGTCGTCAGCATTTCTTAATAGTGATTTGAAAGATAATATATATATGCAGCAACCTGAAAGATATGGTGATGGGTCTGGGAAAGTGTGTCAATTGAAGAAAAGCCTATATGGGCTGATACAGGCTCCTCGATGCTGGAATGAGAAGTTCAGCAATTATGTCCTCAGTTTGGGATTTCAACGGAGCGAAGCTGACCCCTGTTTTTTCGTAAGAAAAAGGGGTTCCAAGAGGATGTTCTTCGTACTGTACGTTGATGACTGATTGCTGGTGATGACGAACATGAACTTCAAGATTTCATAAATAATTTAAAAAGGGGATTCAAAATCACCGCAAAATCAGCGTCGTACTTCCTTGGACTGGAAATTGAACGAGAAAAGGATGGCTCTATTCGTGTCAGTCAGCCTAACTACACGGAAAAACTACTGTAACGATTCAACATGAGTGATTGCAAGGCAGTGACCACTCCCATCGTCAAAGACAATGATATAGAAGAAAGCCCTCGCAACTCTATTTCCCGTACAGACAGGTTGTTGGAGCATTGATGTTTCTAATGTGTGGAACTCGCCCACATATCGCCTACGCTGTTAGTGTGGTATCCAGAAATCTTGAAAGTCCAACCGAGCGTGATGTAATAAGGGTTAAAAGAATTCTTCGGTACCTGAGGGGTACAACAAACCATGGACTTCTCTACAAGAACAACCACGGTGGGGGGGTATTTTATTGTTTCAGCGATGCAGATCACGGTGGTGACATAGGCACGGGACGTTCAACCTCAGAGGTACGGTGTTTGGACTCCGGAGCGCCCATTTCTTGGATGAGTCCAAGGCAACAATCCGTTGCCATATCAACGACCGAGGCTGAAGTAGTAGCTGCCAGTGAGGTAGCTCGCGAAATCATCTGGATAATAATGGTTTCGTTAATATATCCGCGAGTTGTTTCCCAGTTGTTTCTCGGTATCTACTTTTGAGCTGGGTCAGTTGAAAGAAGTACCTGCTCTTCAAGTTGACAATGAAGCTGCCATTCGACTTGCACAGAACCCTGAATTGAATTCCACAGACGAACCAAACACATTCGAATAAGGCACTTCTTTGTCCGGGAATTAGTTACTGCTGGAGAAATTACAGTCTCAAAAGTAGATACTGAGAAACAACTCGCGGATATATTAACGAAACCATTATTTTTAACCCGCTTTCGTGATTTATGTAGTCAAAAATGGGAGTATTTAAATTATTAAATTAGGGAGAGTGTTGATGTAATTAGCATCTTAATTTGTTATTTAATAACTACAATTATATTAGACATTAATACAAATCGACAGGATCCGCTATTCTGCTTTTTTTTTCCATTGTAAAAACTTAGCAACACATAATAAATAATAATTTTCTTGACGTGTAACATCAGTTTTAAATATATCTATTTAAAGCATTGTAGTTTGCTGGTTTTATTCAAAATACCCAACAATAACTATCAACAAACACGACCAGTATAAAAAATATATATAAAGTTGCCATTGCCAACGTAAAATATCTGGAGTGGCCTGCACTCAACTTTCTTTTACGTAGTTTTCAATAGATAGATATTAATATACATATATATATATATATATATATATATATATATATATATATATATATATATATATATATATAATATAATGAAAAAGCTGGATAATTATACCAATTTATAATGGATCTGAATTTGAAGTACTTATCGTATTCACTCTTAAACAGTCAAATTTCACAGTAAAACTCTGAAATTGTTAATTAATTATGTCAGCAAATATATAATATAAATTGATTCTATAATAATTTACCTGATACAATGAAAAATTTCGAACTCGAGATTTCAGCGGATATACATGTTTTGACCTTCACTGAATCGAATGTGACTATTTTCGCAATGACGTCTGTCTGTGTGTGTCTGTGAACGCTCTAGGGCCAAAACTGTCGAACGAAAAATTATGAAACTTCAAACTTAAGACTTGTATATGCCCTAAATGTGCACCTCCTATTTTTGAAAAGAATATTCAAACCAGTAGTGCATGTTTACTCTATACATTTTTTGTTCTATCTCCAATATCACTAGAACGGCTACACTTACGGCAAAAATAGTTACGTTCATAATGAAAGATAATAATATTTCGCACAACTTTTGTTTGAAAAGTTTCTTCATAAATTGTACCAGTTATGAGATAACTGCTACGAAAAAACTCAAATATCTTATTTACGTTGCTTATACCTACACTTGTGTCAAATTTTATTACTTTCTTTTACAGAGTAATAAGTAAGTATTGTAATCATGAAAAATTTCGAACTCGAGATTTCAACGGATATACATGTTTTGACCTTCCCTGAATCGAATGTGACTATTTTCGGCATGACGTCTGTGTGTGTGTGTGTGTGTGTGTGTGTGTGTCTGTGAACGCTCTAGGGCCAAAACTGTCGAACGAAAAATTATGAAACTTCAAACTTAAGACTTGTATATACCCTAGATGTGCACCTCCTATTTTTGAAAAGAATATTCAAACCGGTAGTTCATGTTTACTCTATACATTTTTTGTTCTATCTCCAATATCACTAGAACGGCTACATTTACGGCAAAAATAGTTATATTCATAATGAAAGATAATAATATTTCGCACAACTTTTGTTTGAAAAGTTTCTTCATAAATTGTACCAGTTATGAGAAAACTGCTACGAAAAAACTCAAATATCTTATTTACGTTGCCATGGTGATACCTACAATTGTGACTAATTTTATTATTTTTAAAACGAATCAACCATGAGTTACATCATTTGTTTCTTGTTTATTGAGAACAAACAAGCATTCCTTTGACAGTTATCTGTATGAATTAATATTTAAAATATTGATTTCTTATTAGAATACATTGTATCAGGTAAATTATTATAGAATCAATTTATATTATATATTTGCTGACATAATTAATTAACAATTTCAGAGTTTAACTGTGAAATTTGACTGTTTAAGAGTGAATACGATAAGTACTTCAAATTCAGATCCATTATAAATTGGTATAATTATCCAGTTATTTTCATTATATATTAATATCTATCTATTGAAAACTACGTAAAAGAAAGTTGAGTGCAGGCCACTCCAGATATTTTTTAAATCGGATCAACCATGAGTTACATCATTTGTTTCTTGTTTATTAAAAACAAACAAGCATTTACAATGACAGTTAACTGTATGAATTAATATTTAAAATATTGATTTCTTATTAGAATAAATTGTATCAGGTAAATTATTATAGAATCAATTTATATTATATATTTGCTAACATAATTAAATAACAATTTCAGAGTTTTACTGTGGAGTTTGACAGTTTAAGAGTGAATACGATAAGTACTTCAAATACAGATCCATTATAAATTGGTATAATTATCCAGTTATTATTAAGTTATAGTAATTTAATTTGAATTTTCATTTTATATTGGTGTCAGCAAAAGATTTTGTTATCACTTAATAATAATAATTATTATCTGCGCCCGTTTTAGCTAGGGAAACAAAATAGACATTTCACAGTATTCCTGTATAGTATTGGTTAGTTTGACCGTTTGTTTGAGATTATATATATATATATATATATATATATATATATATATATATATATATATATATGTAATGTGTGAACGTTTATACGGGATCGTTTGCAGACGCAACGTAGGCGTCGACACGGGACACGAAGATAGAACAAAAGAGAATCGAACGATACGTCAAACTATAAAATACTATAAGATATTATTTAACATAGAATTGAACTGTAGTACTGTTAGTATTCGTTAATAAAGACCACGCTACATTGGTGACAGCGGTGGGATACGGCCTACAAAAATAAGTGACGATTTTCTCTGTTTCATACGATGAAAATTTAAGTCGAACGTGTTCATTGGAATTATTTGTCATAATGTCTGACGTAAATTGTCCACGATTTTCCCACGGCAACTGGTTGCAATGGCTACAGATATTCAAAGGATTTTCGTTATTAAAAGATTGGAATGATAACAAAAAGTTAATTGCATTACCATTATTTCTAGAGGATTCGGCGCGTCAAACATTTAACGGTTTACCACAAGAGACACGTACGAATTGGTATTTAACATGTCAAGCACTAACTGTTGCTTTTGCGCCAGATGATGATAACTCTGAAAAGGTATTTTGGAGTAGGAGACAGCGAGAAGGAGAAACGATAGCTACCTTTGCTGCAACCCTCCGCGCAATAGGAGAGACTGCATTTCCGCAGCATAATGAAATAACGCGAGAACAATTACTCCTTCGGCAGTTTTATCGAGGATTGCCCAATCAAGTGGCGGAGGAAACGGCGCGGCAACATCCCCAAACACTAGCGACAGCGTTAAAAGCTACCCAGAATGCGTTGAAGATCCGTAGAACATTGGAAGACATTCGAAATACTACACCTACCGCTGGAATTACTGATTTGCCTCCAGCCGTAGGGATTGAAGGAATGCGAACAGCTCAGTTATGCTCAATAACAAATCCAATGGCACAAGAATTGGACGGATTACGAAAGGAAGTAAGCGTGCTTACAGAAACCATAAAGAAAATGAAAATGCCATCTCATCAGGTGCGTTACGAGGATGAACCAGTATATTTTACAGGAAGAAATCAATCACCGTCACGTCGACAACAACTAATTGATGTTAGAAGAACTAGAGTGGAATCAAAACCAAAAAGTACAGAGAATTCATCGCCATTCGTCCGTCGACGTAGGGGTTCCGAATTTCGTTGTTATGAGTGCGATGGATGGAATCATTTTGCTAGAGATTGCCCTAGTCGGAAAAATCAACGCTCTAGTAATGAAACGAATGAAAAGCAGGAAAACTAAATAGGACTGACCGGCACCCCGACGAGTCAGTTCCAATTGATATGGGGCTTGATGATAATTTAATAGATGCACCAGTTGTTCGCGTAACCGGTAAACTTAATGGACATGACATATCTTGTTTAATCGATACTGGTGCTTCACGTTGTTTATTGCGCCGAGATATATGGGATCAGTTGGGAACTGGATCATTGCGGCCTTCACAAACAATGATCACTCAAGCTGGATCAGAACCATTAAAAATTATCGGGTATGGGGTAGCTTATATTTCAATTGGATCGACAACAACATCAACTGAGTTCAGTATTTGCGAAAAACTAAGTGAAGCTTGTATACTTGGATGCAATTTTCTTCGCAAACATCGATTTCATATCGATTTTTCCGGGCAAGTCGAAATTCATGGTGAACGCATCTCCGAAATCCAATACCTATCTCCAGTAGAATTATGTAATACGGTTATAATCCCAGCTCGGACTGAAATCATGACTCAAGTGCGAATAGTAGATAATTTAAATATTTCTACTTATTTAATCGAACCAAGCTTCCGTTGGGTCGAAAAATCAGGTGTATTAGTGGCGCGTTCCATCGGCACGGGGCGGCAAGGAACTATATTGTTAAGGAACTCTTCATGTATTCCTATAACGATATGGAAGAATAGTAATATAGGAATAGCGTCTACTTGTGAAGTAATCAACGAATCAACAAATAAATGGTTATCAGGAACTTGCGCCGCAATTGATGGACACAGAGAAACCGTATGCAATCCAGCAGAAAAATTCGATTGGTCTGAAGCCGCAGCTCATCTTACACCTGCAAATTTAGAACGCGCAAAGGTATGTTTAAACCAATATCCAGATGTTACAGCATCGGGGAAGGAAGACTATGGTCGTACTTCAATTTTGCAACACCGCATCAACACAGGAGATGCGCAGCCTATTCGCCAGGCCCCCCGACGTATGCCTTTTGCACGAAAAGAGGAATCCCAACGAGAAATTGAACGAATGGCAACAGCAGGAGTGATTAGTCCGTCCTCATCACCCTGGTGTTCTCCTGTAGTACTAGTAAAAAAGAAAGATGGCTCCACGAGATTTTGCGTGGACTTTCGCAAGGTGAACCAGGTAACGATTAAAGACAGTTATCCTTTACCAAGAATAGATTCAGTTTTGGACTGCTTGTCGGGTGCTACTTCATTCACAGCTCTCGACCTTCAGTCTGGATATTGGCAATGCGAAGTTGCACCAATGGATCGTCAGAAAACAGCATTTTCAGTTGGTAATGGCTTATTTGAATTTAATGTACTTCCATTTGGGGTCTGTAATGGCCCCGCAACTTTTCAACGCCTGATGGATGTTGTATTAGATGGCCTCCAATGGGATCGCGCGCTTGTTTATTTAGACGATGTTATAGTTTTTGGAAAATCGTTTGACGAACATTTGGAAAGACTAAGTGTAGTTCTCGATCGTCTACACAAAGCGGGATTAAAAGTAAACCCTTCTAAATGTCGTCTATTCCACAAAAAAGTTGAATTTTTAGGACATATTGTGAGCGCAGAAGGTATAGCTACTGACCCAAATAAAATAGAAACCGTTCGTGAGTGGCCAACCCCTATTAATATAGGTGATTTAAGAACATTTCTAGGTTTTTCTTCTTATTATCGTAAATTTGTAAATGATTTTGCTACGATAGCAGATCCTTTATATAGATTATTAAATAAAGGAGAACGTTATCAATGGACGGAAGATTGTGAAATTGCGTTCCGTAAATTAAAGAAGTGTTTAACATCCGCGCCAGTTCTAGCATACCCTCGACCACAAGATCAATTCGTCATCGATGCTGACGCGAGTGGTACGGGTATCGGAGGCGTTTTAAGCCAAATACAGGACGGTAATGAACGCGTCATCGCGTATTTTAGCCGCACGTTAACCAAACCTGAGAGAAAATATTGTACGACAAGAAGAGAGTTACTAGCTCTAGTCACAGTTTGTCGTCAATTTCGATCCTACCTATATGGGGCTAAATTCAAAGCACGCACAGATCACAATAATTTGCGGTGGCTCCAAAGCTTTCGCGAGCCGGAAGGGCAGGTCGCCCGTTGGTTAGAACTATTAACTGAATTTGACATGGATATCATTCATCGTCCAGGAAGACAACATTGTAATGCGGACGGGCTGTCAAGATTACCATGTAAACAATGTGGAGTTGAACCTAGTAACAATTTGAAACATATTACTACTTCAAAATTACCACCCATAATGTGTCAAGCTCTACAAGGAGAGTTTTCAACAACTGCTTCATCGGACGGAGATTCAAAAATGTCCATTTCTGAAAAACAATCTTTAGATGAAGACTGCAAACCAATAATTGAGATTCTGCTTAGAAAGTCAAACAATATCTCAACATTGCCTCGAAAATTACATAGTTTATGGGCATTAAACCCCATTTTAAAAAATAATGTTTTATGTATACCTAACAAAGAAAATGGTAAACCCATATTCCGCGTAGTCGCACCTAAATCGATGCGAGAAGAGTTACTACGAGTATATCATAATAGTCCAATAGCTGGAGCCCACCTTGGGGTAACCAAAACTGTCGATAAAATTCGCAGAGGATATTATTGGCCAAATATGGAAAATGATATACGGCTCTGGTGCAGAGAATGCGAAGATTGCAACCGGCGGAAAATGCCTGTTCCTACAGCTCGAGCACCATTACAAACTAGAATAGCATCCCGACGACTTGAACGAGTGGCAATTGACATATTGGGGCCTCTTCCTTCCACAGCTCGTCAAAACAAATACATCATGGTAGTAGCTGATTATTTTACGAAATGGACGGAAGCATATGCAATTCCAGACCAAACTGCTGAAACTATAGCTAGAATATTTGTCGATGAATTCGTATGTCGATTTGGTACTCCTGAAATAGTTCATACAGATCAAGGACGCCAATTCGAGTCGCAATTGTTTCAAGAAATGTGTAAGATGCTAGCAATAGACAAAACACGAACTAGCCCATTCAGACCACAGTCTGATGGTATGGTAGAACGCTTCAACAGAACCCTCCTAAACATGCTTTGCCATTGGGCTGGAGATAAACAAAAGGAGTGGGATATTGAACTTCCACGAGTGATGATGGCTTATCGGGCTAGCCAACACGAGAGTACCAAACATACTCCTAATCTTCTCATGTTTGGTTGTGAGGTACGTGTGCCGAATGATATTCAACATGGCTTACCACCTGATCAACCATCCAAATCAGAAATCAAATATATTCATCACTTGAGACAATCAATAGATGCTGCTCACGCCACAACTCGACAGCATCTTCAAGCAGCTCATCAACGACAGAAAATTTACTACGATAAGACTTCCCGTGAAAAACCCTATAAACCTGGTAATTTAGTTTGGTTACATCAACCAACACCTCGAGTTGGAGAAACATCAAAACTATTTAAACCTTGGACGGGACCTTATCTAATCATAAAAGACATGGGATTATTTACTTATCGATTACAACACACCATTTTTAAACACAAGCGAATTGTAGTGCACCATGATAGACTTAAGTTGTGTATGGGTTCTACTAATCCCGAACAGGCCAAACTAGAACGAGCAAGACAGCGCCCTGGTCGACCCACTCGAAAATTTATTGAATCTGATAAACCACCAATTAAGATTGAGGAAGTAACGGGTGATTTGTTCACAGCTCCACTAGAATTTGCATTAGGACATTGTGTCGCTGAAGATATGCATATGAGTGCAGGTATCGCTCTACAATTTAGACGACAAATTGGTCATCAAGAGGAACTTCTTAAACAACAAGTAAAGACAGGCGGCGTAGCTTTCTTGCAAAACAATGGACGCAACATATACTATTTGGTAACCAAGCGCAACAGCAACGGTAAACCAACATATCAGTCTTTAAAAAGATGCTTGCGAGCACTAGTGGAACTAATGAAAAGTCAGGCAATCAAAATGCTTGCTCTCCCAGCAATAGGATGTGGATTAGACAGGCTAGAATGGGATAAAGTAAGAAGCATTTTGGAAGAAGTTTTCCATGGTACAGATATTCACATTAGAATTTATCATTGGGATCGAGAACCAGCACAGAAAAGAAGTGGTGGAAGAAGGCATCATAGTAAAGCGTACACTAAAGAGAATCAATTGCTAACTCCTCGTTCAGATACGCATACAGTAAGCGAAGAGGATCAAGTTCTTACTTCTCGTTCTGGCACACCTCTTAGTTTTGGATCAACATCTCTAACATTAATTGGTGATGAATCAGACCCTGAGTCAATGGCGTCCGACACAACTTTGGTCCCCAATGAATGGACGATGGAAGATGATATTCCCGGAAGTTCCATCCCAAATAAAGAAGACATTCCTATAGCAACCGACATAACTTTGGCATCCGAAGAATGGACAGCGGAAGATGACATTCCACGCGAAGAATGGACAGCGGAAGATGACGTTCCCCTCGCACAGTTATTTAAAAAACGAAGCTCAGGCGATTGGACGGCGGAAGATGACATTCCCCTCGCACAGTTATTTAAAAAACGAAGCTCAGGCGATTGGACGGCGGAAGATGACATTCCGCTTGCAGAACTATTAAGACAGCGTGATTCTGTCCCAAATGAAGATGTTCCTGCTGAAGCACCCACGGAAGCGGGGCCGACGTATTAGTATTATTATTAGAATTTCATATATTGTTTTCTTTAAAGCTTCCAAGAGCAACCTTTGTAAGAGGGGGGATAATGTAATGTGTGAACGTTTATACGGGATCGTTTGCAGACGCAACGTAGGCGTTGACACGGGACACGAAGATAGAACAAAAGAGAATCGAACGATACGTCAAACTATAAAATACTATAAGATATTATTTAACATAGAATTGAACTGTAGTACTGTTAGTATTCGTTAATAAAGACCACGCTACATATATATATATATATATATATATATATATATATATATATATATATATATATATATATATATATATATATATATATATATATATATATATATATATATATATATATATATATATATATATATATATATATATATATATATATATATATATATATATATATATATATATATATATATATATATATATATATATATATATATATATATATATATATATATATATATATATATATATATATATATATATATATATATATATATATATATATATATATATATATATATATATATATATATATATATATATATATATATATATATATATATATATATATATATATATATATATATATATATATATATATATATATATATATATATATATATATATATATATATATATATATATATATATATATATATATATATATATATATATATATATATATATATATATATATATATATATATATATATATATATATATATATATATATATATATATATATATATATATATATATATATATATATATATATATATATATATATATATATATATATATATATATATATATATATGTAGACAGTTTGTTTGGGATATATGTATATGTATATTAATATCTATCTATTGAAAAACTACGTAGAAGAAAGTTGAGTGCAGGCCACTCCAGATATTTTTTAAATCGGATCAATCATGAGTTACATCATTTGTTTCTTGTTTATTGAAAACAAACAAGCATTACATTGACAGTTAACTGTATGAATTAATATTTAAAATATTGATTTCTTATTTGAATAAATTGTATCAGGTAAATCATTATAAAATCAATTTTTATTATATATTTGCTAACATAATTAAATAACAATTTCAGAGTTTTACCGTGGATTTTGACAGTTTAAGAGTGAATACGATAAGTACTTCAAATACAGATCCATTATAAATTAGTATAATTATTTAGTTATTATTAAGTTATAGTAATTTAATTTGAATTATCATTTTATATTGGTCAGCAAAAGATTTTGTTATCACTTAATAATAATTATTATTATCTGTTCCCGTTTCTGCCGGGAAGACAAAATAGACATTTCAGAGTATTCCCGTATAGTATTGGTTAGTTTGACCGTTTGTTTGAGATTATATATATATATATATATATATATATATATATATATATATATATATATATATATATATATATATATATATATATATATATATATATGTAGACGGTTTGTTTGGGATATATATGTATATTAATATCTATCTATTGAAAACTACGTAAAAGAAAGTTGAGTGAAGGCCACTCCAGATATTTTTAAAATAGTATGGTGCATATGTGTTGTATCTTTTAGACAGTTTCCATGATTGTATATAAAAAACATGATTATAAATTTACTTACGATTTCTGTTTCTTATTTGAGTCGATTATTCAAAAAATATTTATTACAAACCGTATTTACACAGCATTTTTAATTATTTGACATTGATTCATTATTGTTTTTGAATTCAATAATCAGGCTAGATTCTGAATTTTGCAGTATTAAACTGATGCAGTGTCACAACGGCAGTTTTAAAAGTGATGATAATTAGTTATATGCTTAAATACAATGGATTGTGCCATCAAAAATAAAAGAATAAAATTGCCAACCAAACATGTTTCTAAATATGTTTTAATTATCTCTTCAACATTTTATTTCTCTAATAATCAGAATTATAAATTTACTTCCTTGCAGTTGTTATAATTTGACGAACTATATAATCTTACCGCAACTCATATTTTCAAAAATCACTGCTTGGCCATTTTGAAGTGAAAATATTAACTATGATTTAAAATAAATGTACGGAAACACGAATTTGCTAAAAATATATGCTAATTAGGCAATAATATGCACTTATTTCATATTATATACTTACAAATTGAAATTATAACATGCTACTTCCCTTAAACTTAAGATTAAACTTCAAACAATGTTTCCGTAATTCGTACGTTGAAATACTGTTCTTGACGCTCACGTAGTAGCACTTTTATTTATATTTGTTCTTTGGTCGGTCATTTTAACATAAATGCTTAATAGCGACTCACAAACTTCAAATTAGAATAAATAAAACTTAATTTTATTAACTAACAATTATTTATATTTCTTATTGACATACAATATCGATATAATATAGAAGATGTCACTCTGTGTAAAGTACACAACACACTAAATAAACTTCAAATCTATTTAATTGAAGATTCACAAACACTTTTTTGACATTTCATTCTGACGTTTGATTCGTTTTTGTCTATTTCAAAGCAGACTGAACTTCAGAATCGTAGTGATTGTTTTATTTCAGTATAAACTATTTCAGTATAACATTTCTGGGTTATTATATTAATGATGATTCAAACAAGAGAATCTTTTGATGTCACCAATATGTGGCCGTAGACTCGCTAAAATGTATCACGTTCGGACACTTCTCCTCGAGTTAGGGTCACAGGGTGGATCTTTAGTTTGATAAGAGAAGTTCTGCGGATTTCGTACACCTTGTGTGTTTTGGCTTAGGTAATGCCTGGTCAGGAAATCAGCAATTTGTTCATTAGTTGAAATATGATTTATGATTAATGACTTATCTTTTATAGCATCCCGGACAAAATGGTGTCGGATGTGCTTTGTTTTATCATGAAATACTGGATTTTCTGCCAATTTTAGTGCACTCTCTGAAAAAAAAAAGAGTTGCAATAGAAAATAACTATGTTAACTTGATTCTCTTTGAATGTGAAACGCAATGTCCTTCGAATCCCTTTTTGGCCGATTATGCTATTGTTAATTCCATTTCATTTCTGTGCCTGTGCTGTTATAATTAGCAATGTCATTGCATGAACATAAAATAAATATTAAAAAGAACTTGCGTGACATTATATTGATATTCCCATTACATAGCCATTACCAAAAAATTCAGTGAACATAGGCAAACAAATAGATAAAAACGGAATTGACATGTTATGATCATTGCTATTACATTAATATCTCATATAAAAGACATGCATTTGAAATTCAAATTGTATTATCATTTAAATACCCAAGCAACATTCTATGACGACGGAACCGACCAGTATAGACGACTATGTGACGTCAGATCATGAAACTAACTAATTCAGTTTTAATTTGACGTTAAAGTAAGACGACTATAGTTGTAATTTTGACGACTAATTGTGAGACTATTTAATCCATAATTTGACGTTAAAGTAAAACGACTAACATTGTCATTTTGACGACCGAATTGTGCTACTATTTAATCCATAATTTGACGTTTTTTTTTATTCGATGAATAAACTTCTTTTTTGACAGGTTATCATGATTTAATTTGGGTTGTTAATTATTATTAGTTGTAAGTTAGGTTTCTTTTTTACTAATTATATTGAAATCATGAAGATGAAATCCAGTTGATGACAGGGGAAAATAAGAAAGCTAGTTTTAAAGAGAGAGTATCATTAATAAAATTACCCAGAAATGCTTGTATGTGAGTAAGTGTGTGTAGAACGCTTTTTTTTTTGTAAAAATACAAATTGGCATAGACGTGGATCGAACTCACGACCTCCAGGGTGAAAGGCAAGGCTCTTGACCACTGCGCCATGGACACTGCTAATAATGGTATAAAAACAAGATTTGGTACACGTAAAACGCACCAACGCGCAGAGCTCGCCCTTAGGTAAAATATGCGTTGCGAGCAGTGGTTTTTAATTATTATGGCCTTTTGGTTAACAATTTGAAAATATGTTATAGGTGTAAAAAGTCTTACTTAATTATAATATTTAATAATTTTTTTCGGGCTTTGGATTAACAAAATGAAAAAATCTTGTAGATATAAAATATCTTAGAATTTTTAAGTGTATTAATTATTTTTATAAGAGCAGTATTAAGGGGGGGTCTAAATTTTGGGGCCCTATAACTCGAAAAGTATACGGGCGATTGGATTTATACTGCGAGCGGATTCAAATGGGATGCCAAATAATATGTGTACCAAATTTAGATTATATTGATAAAAAAATAATTTAGTGCATAATTCAAAATTATAATATTTAATCATTTTTTTCGGGCTTTGGGTTAACAAAATGAAAAAATCTTGTAGATAAAAAATATCTTAGAATTTTTAAGTGTTTCAATTATTTTTATAAGGGCAGTATTAAGGGGGGCTCCAAATTTTGGGGCCCTATAACTCGGGAAGTATACGGACGATTGGATTTAAACTGCGAGCGGATTCAAATGGGATGCCAAATAATATGTGTACCAAATTTGGAGTGAATCGCTCCGGTACCTTCAGAGGAGTAGAGGGCACAAATTTGGTCTTACGAGATACCGAGCGACGAGTAACATCCAAGTATATAAGTTATATACATTTTCGGAATCAGGGCGACGAGACGAACATTTTTTCTTAATGAAATTTTTTGATCAGAGAATGCTACAGACACACGACCGAATGCTTTAGCTTCTTCGGTACTACGTACGGCGAGCTAAAAAGACAGCATGGAAAAAATACTTGGAACAGAAGTCAGAAGCAAGCTACAATGAATATAAGAAGGCAAGAACTAAGGTAAATGAAATAACAGCGGAGGCAAAAATACAAAATTGGGTAAAATTTGGAGAAAAAATTGAAAAAAGCAGCAAAGAAAATATCAAACTATTCTATAACATGGTCAAAGGAGGAAGAAAGAAAGGGACAGAGGAAACTAGATACATTAAGAATAAAAAAGGAGAAATACTAACAGAAGAAGAAGATAAGATGGCAAGATGGAAAGAGTACTTCCAAGAACTACTCAGGGAGGACACAAAGACAGAGAGAATAGAAAAGGATAGAAGGGAAAAAGTGAGGAAAACGAACAAGAACAAAATATAACAATGGAAGAACTAACAACAGTGATAAAAAGAAAAATGATAAAAGGATTAGGAGAGAAAGGAAAAGAACAATTACTAAAAATATTAAACATGAAAGAAGAGCTTAAACCAAAAGACTGGCAAACAACTTTGATACCACCAATTTATAAAAAGGAGGACAAAAAGGAATGCAGCAACTATAGAGGAATAAACATATTACCAGTGACGATGAACAAATAATAAGCAAGAGACTAAAAGAAATAGTAGATAATACGTTCATTGACACAGAGTGGATTTAGGGAAGGAAGGGGCATTCAAGATCACATCTTCACAATTAAACAAATACAAGAGAAGACATATAATGGAAAGAGGAAGGTACACATAGCGTTCATTGTTATGGAGAAAGAATTCGACATAGTACAAAAGGAAAAAACTTTGGGAAATATTAGACAAAAGAAATATAGTAATAGAAAATAACAAGCCCAAACTTATTCATACTATATATGGACGAAATAATAAGAAGTTTACAATAGGTTACTACAAACTTAAGAAAATAGAAATAACAGAAGGCGCATTTGCGGACGACCTAGTAATCATAGCAGAAAACAAAGATAACCTAGAACACAACCTGGAAGTATGGAATGAGACATTAAAAAAATACGGAATAAAAATGAACACAAACAAAATAAAAGTGATGATTATAGGAGAACAAGAATACATAAACATAAAAATAAACGACACAAAAGTAGAACAAGTAACATAATACAGATACCTAGGAGTAGAAATACCGAGTGATGGAAGAAACGAAAAAGATATACACAGAATTATATAAAACAACAAAATTATACTTCCAATTAAGAAATATATTATATAAAAATGAAGTATCAGAAAAACGAAAAGTAATATATACAAAACAATATACAGACCAGTGTTAACTTTTGGGTGCAAGACATGGGTACTTACAAAATGAGAGAAGAGTCAAATGCAAAAGAAAATTTTAAGGCCTAAATACTTTATTATGGCCTTTGGGTTACCAATTAGAAAAAAAATTTATAGACATAAAATATAATTATATGTAGAATTTTCGGGTGTTTTAATTATATTTCTAAGGGCAGTATTAAAGGAAGCTCCAAATTTTAGGGCACAATAACTTCGAATGTATACGGGCGTTTGGATTTAAACTGCGAACGGATTCAAATGGGATACCAAATATTTGTAGCAAATTTGGATCAAATCGCTCCGGTACCTTCAGAGTAGAGGGCACAAATTTTGGTCTTAAGAGCGAGTGACGACTTACATCCAAGTATGAGTTTATATATGTTTGTGGATCTAGGACGACGCGATGAGACAAGAACTTTTTGTTTAGAGTACATTTGTACATTCTGTTCGAAGAGTAAATAAACAGAATCAAATTTTACTTTATACATGACGTATAAAAAAAAAATTACATGTTAAAGTATTAAATATTAATTAAATTTGTTCCAAAATAAAAAACGTTATAAATTAAAAGAAATATATTGTTCAGTAATTGTACATTGTGCATGTAATAATAAATTAAATTGGCCTTCAATAAAACAAACAATATTCGTTGTACACGTATAATCGTCTAAAGTAAACATAAAACATGTGCAAAGAAATGACTTAACGCCAAGGTTTCTTATTAGCACCGTAACTCATAGCTCTGCACAACACATCATTTTGTGACGAAATCTTCTAATCGCAGTGTAAATCTAAAAAGAAATAAAGTTACAAAATTAAACAAATTTATTTGCTTGAAAAATAAATGATACATATTTGTGACATCGTCTGTATTCGAGGTGATTCATGAGACTATGAATTTAAAAAATTATTTGAACGATTTAAAATAAAAATTATTTCAATTTAGATGGATTTTTAAAATGTTTTGATTTCAGAACTAAATAAGCTTTCGGTTATTAATGAAGTGGTACACGAAGTAGTGCAGACACGGGCCGTTATTAGCATTATTCTAAGTACTTACGAACAAATAAAGTATATTATGTATAAGACATTATGTATAAACCTATGTACATAACCAATAAAATATACAATTTATTAAATTGAGTAATAATCTCTCTTATTTGCACTATGTCCATTGTCATTGGTTGCCATTTATTTTTTTATAAAAATCGCAAACGTTTCAGACATTAATCTATGCTCGTTTTCAGTGCTACCACATTAGCACTGGAGACGGATACAGATTAGTACCTCAAACGTTGAGATTTTTTTTTAAATTCAATCGCACGGCTTTTTTGTGTGTTAGAACCGTTTCACACGTACGCGAGTTACTCCGAAAATTATTGTGAAAACTACTTCTAAATTTTTTGACAGTAATTGTGGAACGTGCTTTATCACTCTGATTATTACTCCAAAATTTTTCGCAATAAAAATATACAATGTTTTATTTATTTTTATAAAATATACGACTAAACAGCGCGAGAATGTGCGCAGAAACTATTATTTGTATCTGTTGCCCTTTTCACACCTACACTTCAAGATAGCTTGTTGAAATGAACCTGTATTTTAAGAGCTAGTGTGTTTGCGCATGACCTGGCTTCAATTTCGCCTATCTTGAAGACAGGGATTTGTGTCTTAAAGTGCGGTTACGTGATATTCGTTGCCAACTTAAAATATAACCTTGAAAATACAATTGTCAGGTATTTAAAGTTACCAAATATGATGATATATGAATTAATTTTTATTTTATAGAATAAATAAAAATCAATTAATCGAAATATAACCCAAAATAAACATTATTCTGACAGCGTAAATTGTAGCCAACCCAAGAATAACATGTAATTATAGATGGCAGAACTAACGATTTAAATATCTGATGTGAGCGAACATCAAGATCAGCTAATTTAAAGTGACCCTGTCTTAAAGTTATGGCATGAAAAGGGCATGTCAGTCTTCACTTATGGTACATAATCTCTTACCTCAACCTGCAAAAAATAAAGTATGTCGTGGTCTCGCGAAGAAGTTATGATTTAAATTGACGAATATAGGAAGTGGCTGTTGAGATTAGGTTTCATATAACGTTCAAAGTGTTTACTCTTAAGGTGTATTCACAGCGAACTAAATAGTAATTAAGATTAGAAAATTACAAATATTAATCTAGTATGAATTATGACTAGCAATGCTAACATTCCCAGCAACAAAATTAACACAATGTATAATACATTTTGTAGCTGTAAACGTTAATTTTGTTTGTCATACAACTGAAATTATTACTCGTAATTTCTAAACTTAATTACTAATTGTCTCACTTTGAACACACCTTTAATTTAAAGTATTGTTCGGGTAATTTTGTTCTCTTATTTATGTAAATCGTGATGAACTATTTTCCGAGAACTTATTATGCACTTAAAGTGATCTCTTATATACATTTATTTGAAACAATTCTTAGTCCCATTCTTTTGATACAACACAGTTAATTGGAACATTCCTGAACATGTGAATTAAAGTCGATTATATCAATTTAGCATAACCCCTGTTCATAGAATTCTCGCGGTTGCCATTACCTAGTATTTCTCAAAATTATTCTTTTTAAACAAATCTTCCTGGCGGTTCAATACGTTAACAAAATGAGTATTCAAAGTTTATCAAAGCTCCTAATATAACTTATCGCCTATGTAACATTTTAATTTTCTGTAGGTAAACTTTTCTTTTAATAATTTTATTCGATAGAGCTAGGCAATTACAATAACATATATGTGCAAAACTTAACATAAATGTGTCAATACATTAGTAAAAGCGCATGTGTCAGAATAATGCATACAAAAATTATACGCGTGTAAAACCAGTGCATTCATAATTTAACATTATATTTCTCTTAAGGTCAAACATCAAGCTCGAAAAAAAAAACCTACCTACTTTTTAAAGAAAAAAAAAAAAAAAAAAAAAAAAAAAAAAGAAAAAAAAAACAGTGAATTCGTAATTGCATAAATAATGCCTGGTAAAAATGATATTCTTTTTGTATTTACAGTTTCAGAGATAAAAAATAAAAACCTCCAAAATAGGTCATTTATTATAGTTTTCATTTTTTATCTCCGAAACTGTAAATACAAAAAAAATATCATTTTTACCAAGCATTATTTATGCAATTACAAATTTACTGATATTTTTTTTTCTTTAAAAAGTAGGTAGGTTTTTGCGTAATCGAGGTTTGTTTAATCATGATAGGTTTTGAGTAGTTTTATGTAATTAAGAAATATAACTTTGACCAAAAGTGTAACAATGTGTCCGTAATGCCTTTATATTCAATAAACAGTCATTATTCGATGGAATATCTTTGATTATAGCGTAAAAATAGCTAATTTCTAATACTGTGCGCATGATTTCTATCACATTCAAAGTCGATGGTAGCGCCACCATCTAAAATAGCCGAGAGCGGAGCGGCATTACTTCGAACTAGATGGACCTGATGGTTTTTCTTAAGAGAAAATTTTTAGAATAGTTTGCAGAATAATTCTCGTATGTGTAAAACGGTTTTTATACTACTAGTGACAACCATTGGCGTTGAATTATTCTAGATGTAAATAATACGAATCTTCTCATAATTACCTGATGTTCCAATCAATCTAGAGCGAGATTGGCTCTCAGGGGCCGAATGACATGATCTACTAGAAAAAGAACGACTGTGAGTTACACTTGAAGAATCATTACTGACCCTTAGTAGAAAATTATTCAAAGATTTATTTTTAAGAAATTATAATGCATTCAAATTTATCATGCTGATTGGGCAACCACATAGGGTCTATTCAAGCCTAGTAAAAAAATAATCAAGAAATAAAATTTTAAACTATACATTAAAACAAGCATAAGTGCACGCACCAATACCTTTAGCTCGCCGAATTCACAATATTTTTAATTTAAAAATTTTTAACTTTCGAGCTCACATACATATATGCTAGACATACTATATATACAAGGTCAGTTCAGAAAATAACAGAGCTTTATTTTTTTAAACTTTATTATTGGTTGGCAGTATTGCGTTGCGCATAACCTCCTCGGTAACCACATGTTCTTGGATTGTTGATATAACGTTTAGTTTTCGTGATATTATTATTTAAGTGTGAGTGACGATTTTTGAAATGTGTGATTTTCTGGAACAACGATGCAACGTAAAATTTTGCGTGAAACTGGAGAAGACTTTTACAGAAACGTTTCAACTTTTAAAACAAGCTTACAGAGATGATGCTCAATCATCACAATGGATTGGCAAAGGCAGGGCTTCCACAGTAATTTTGTATACAAAAAAGTGAAATAGTGTAGTTTTTAAAGGATAAAAGTGAAATAAGTGACTGAAAAAAAAGTGAATAATAGTGAATAAAATATTCATTTTGTAGACGCCATTTTCTTTTGAGACCGATAAATAAATAAATGAGATACATATTTTAATTCAGAGTGTATTTAAAAAAGCTAGAGTGGCCTGCACTCGACTTTCTTTTACGTAGTTTTTACTAGAAAAAATCAAAATATTGACAAGCACAAATCATAGTATTATTGATTAAACTAATACATGGCAACATAAATACGATATTTAAGATTTTCCGTAACTGGTACATTTTTTGAAGAAACTTTTAAAACAAAAATTGTGTGAAATATTAATATCTATCATTATGAATATAACTATTTTTGCCATAAGTGCAGCCGTTCTAGTGATACCGAAAATAGTCACATTCGATTCAGGGAAGGTCAAAACGTGTATATCCGTTGAAATCTCGAGCTTGAAATTTTTCATAATTAATAGACATACTTCGTAAAAGAAAGTAGAAACATATATTTGCTAATTGACAATTGAAAAAATATAAACCACACCTCCTTACCTATAAAGAACTTCTCTATAAACTGTTGCCGAAAAAAAGAGATTTAAAATCGGTTTTGAGTCAACGAAGTTAGAACATTGACGAATTCTTAGCGTCTATAAATTTTACATACATTTATGACTTAAATATAGTGAATAAAGTTTTAAAATAGTGACTATAAGTGATCGATTTCGACAAAAGTGCATAAAAGTATAAATAGTGAATGCGTGGAAGCCATGCAAAGGATCTCCACGCCCCAAGAAAGCACGTCAGTCTCGATCCTATATCAAAGTGATGTTCACTGTTTTTTCGACTTTAATGGAATTGTGCATTTTGAATTCTTGCCTCAAGGTGAAACAGTGAACCGTGTGTACTATCAAGGCATTTTACAACGGTTACGTGAAAAAATCAGCAAAAAGAGACCAGAGTTGTGGCGAGACAACTCATGGTTCTTGCACCACGACAATGCGCCAGCACACTTAGATTTGTCAATTCATCAGTGTGCCAAAAATCAGATTACTGTTCTCCCTCCGCGCCAGACCTGGTTCCTTGCGATGTTTTCTTATTTCCGAAATTAAAATCAGTTCTGAAAGGACGCCGTTTTCAGATTATTGATGACGTTACTCACACTTAAACACGTTGCACTCTAATAACAATATCACGAAAACTAAACGAGATATCAACAACTTAAGAACATGTGGTTACAGAGGAGGTTATGCGCAACGCAATGCTGCCAATCAATAATCTGTAAAATTAATAATAATTTAAAAAAATAAAGTTCGGTTATTTTCTGAACAGACCTCATCATTAATATAATAACCCAGAAATGTTTGTATGTGAGTGAGTGTGTGTAGAACGCTTTTTTTTGTAAAAATGCAAATTGACATAGACGGGGATCGAACTCACGACCTCCAGGGTAAGCGGCGAGAGTCTTAGCCACTATACCATGGCGACAAATAAGAATGTTATATATAATATCAAATAGTTTGTACTGAAATAAAAGACTACACAACAGCAATGAATAAATTTCTAATCAAGTAATCTGCCCTACGTAAAAATAAAAGGTTATACGTCAGAATAATTCAAATGTCAATTTTAAATATATTCCGAATCTTCAAAATGCATATCGAGTTGTGTACATTATGCCATTGTGTTTTAGCATAGGATCCATTATCACATTTAAACTGCCGTGGCACTGCAATATTCAGAATCTAGCCTGATTATTTGATTCAAAAATAATAACGAATCATAAGTCAAATCATTGAAAGTGTAGTGTAAAAAGGTTTGTAATACACATCTTTTTTGAATAATCGATTCAATTCGTAAACAGAATCCGTAAGTAAATTTATATTCCCGATTTTTGTGTAACAATACACGCATGGTTTTATTAAATTAACGTAAATATCTTGATTATTTTTATGTATTAATACAGAATTTGTTATTCATTTCTGCAAATAAATACAGTCCGCCAGTTGTACAACTATTTTTGACGTTGCATCGTCATTCAGAAATTCGGATAACACAACCTTTTTATACATGTTGACAAATATCGTAAATTCAAACTATAAACTTCGGCCAAGTGTTTGAAGTATGAAGTGCCATCAAGTAGTACTTCAAAGTTACCGCGCATTTTCCGACTTTGAATTTTTTCAATTGCAAAAATTTATTCAAATAATGATTATTAACAATTTTAATTAACTGTCCAAATTTCAAAATCTTTAATTATTTTATTATATTCTATAATTCATAGGCATTTAAAAATCAATAAAAACATGCATCAAATTATTAAATAATATAAAATGTGCATTGTACAATATATTTAACTCCAAATAGATGCAGTAAATAAATTTATAAATTAAATAATAAACAAAATCTTGAAGAGTTAATTCAAACATATTTACCACCTGATTGGCTGGAAAAATTATGAATATTTAATTATTTTTAGGTTTGTTACATGTTATACGATACAAACTGAAGGAAAATCGTGTAAGGGTAATCCCTTATTTTTATATTGTAACTATGATTTACATTTACGGGTGACCTATATATATATATATATATATATATATATATATATATATATATATATCTCTATCTATATATATATATATATATATATATATATATATATATATATATCTATATATATATATATATATATATATATATATATATTGTAACGAAGCAAAATAGTTAAGCGTCCGCGTGCGCACGGCTAACGAGTTGTTATCAGTCAGCGCTCCGAGTTTCGTTCGGCAGCCAGCACTCGGCCGACTCCGGAATATTAAACACCTCGCTGTGCCACGCACGCGTTCTCGTTCGATTCGAGACCCCCACTTTAACCCCCCCTCGTGACGTGTATTGATCGCTAATTGATCGGCTTGATAAATAGTGCGAATCGACGATAAAGATTCATTCTTCTTGGTGCTGAGATCAGGAAGAATCGGGTGTGAACGGTGCTAGCGTTGAGGCTAGTTACCGGCAAAGGAGCTCTGAATGCTGAGATTCAGAGTGGAATTTGTGGTGCGTTTCTGTGATATTTGCTAGGTGTTCAGATCTAGTAAATATGACAGCTGCTATTGTACAGGCTGCCAGGTGATGGGATCTGGTTGGCTTTTACAATAGTTGTACGCGTTTTAGTATACCGATTCATGTTTTCATACCGTTTTGCGAAATGCATATTTATTCTCTTGATTAATTTAACGTAACTTCAAAGTAGATTTCCGAAAGACCGTTATTAGATTATTTCTAATATATTATTTTATTATATGTTTGGGTGGTAAACCGGCGAATCTTTGATTCATACCTTTTGTCTTTGAAAACATATTTATACTTTTGTTTAACTTAACGTAACTTCAAAAACTGTCATTATTCTGTTATTAGATTAATTCTAATATATTATTTTATTGTATATTTTGGGCACATCAAACTTAGCATTTGTTGTCGTAAAGGGTTGCGACCGCTGGTTTGATCCAAAATATATTTCGTGTCGTTTGTAAAGTATATATATTATTTGTTAATGTTTGTAACATCTATATTCTGGGAAACAAATAAAATGTCTGGGGTTTAAACTACATTGTCATCTTTTATTATCAACGACCTCTGGGAAACCGAATATTTCTTCACTGAGTACCGGGAAATCTGTCGCCGTACCCAAAAGCACGGTGTATAGACTGATATTGGCGCCCGAACAAGCAAAGTACCGAAAGTAAGCGTCACAATATATATATATATATATATATATATATATATATTATATATATATATATATATATATATATATATATATATATATATATATATATATATATATATATATATATATATGGGGAATTCTTTTTCAAATCGGCCACCCCCTCTGCCCATTTCAATTTTGGGGAAAGAATTTTTTTGAGCACATGAAAAAATTCGTCAAGAAATCTAGTTTTTGATACCGTTAGGTGTTTAAAAAAGAAAAAAAAATCTATCTAAAGATAAGTATCTCGCAATATATATATATATATATATATATATATATATATATATATATATATATATATATTATATATATATATATATATATTGTGACGCTTACTTTCGGTACTTTGCTTGTTCGGGCGCCAATATCAGTCTATACACCGTGCTTTTGGGTACGGCGACAGATTTCCCGGTACTCAGTGAAGAAATATTCGGTTTCCCAGAGGTCGTTGATAATAAAAGATGACAATGTAGTTTAAACCCCAGACATTTTATTTGTTTCCCAGAATATAGATGTTACAAACATTAACAAATAATATAAATACTTTACAAACGACACGAAATATATTTTGGATCAAACCAGCGGTCGCAACCCTTTACGACAACAAATGCTAAGTTTGATGTGCCCAAAATATACAATAAAATAATATATTAGAATTAATCTAATAACAGAATAATGACAGTTTTTGAAGCTACGTTAAGTTAAACAAAAGTATAAATATGTTTTCAAAGACAAAAGGTATGAATCAAAGATTCGCCGGTTTACCACCCAAACATATAATAAAATAATATATTAGAAATAATCTAATAACGGTCTTTCGGAAATCTACTTTGAAGTTACGTTAAATTAATCAAGAGAATAAATATGCATTTCGCAAAACGGTATGAAAACATGAATCGGTATACTAAAACGCGTACAACTATTGTAAAAGCCAACCAGATCCCATCACCTGGCAGCCTGTACAATAGCAGCTGTCATATTTACTAGATCTGAACACCTAGCAAATATCACAGAAACGCACCACAAATTCCACTCTGAATCTCAGCATTCAGAGCTCCTTTGCCGGTAACTAGCCTCAACGCTAGCACCGTTCACACCCGATTCTTCCTGATCTCAGCACCAAGAAGAATGAATCTTTATCGTCGATTCGCACTATTTATCAAGCCGATCAATTAGCGATCAATACACGTCACGAGGGGGGGTTAAAGTGGGGGTCTCGAATCGAACGAGAACGCGTGCGTGGCACAGCGAGGTGTTTAATATTCCGGAGTCGGCCGAGTGCTGGCTGCCGAACGAAACTCGGAGCGCTGACTGATAACAACTCGTTAGCCGTGCGCACGCGGACGCTTAACTATTTTGCTTCGTTACAATATATATATATATATATATATATATATATATATAGATATATATATATATATATATATATATATATATATATATATATAGATAGAGATATATATATATATATATATATATATATATATATATATATATAGGTCACCCGTAAATGTAAATCATAGTTACAATATAAAAATAAGGGATTACCCTTACACGATTTTCCTTCAGTTTGTATCGTATAACATGTAACAAACCTAAAAATAATTAAATATTCATAATTTTTCCAGCCAATCAGGTGGTAAATATGTTTGAATTAACTCTTCAAGATTTTGTTTATTATTTAATTTATAATTTAATTTATTTACTGCATCTATTTGGAGTTAAATATATTGTACAATGCACATTTTATATTATTTAATAATTTGATGCATGTTTTTATTGATTTTTAAATGCCTATGAATTATAGAATATAATAAAATAATTAAAGATTTTGAAATTTGGACAGTTAATTAAAATTGTTAATAATCATTATTTGAATAAATTTTTGCAATTGAAAAAATTCAAAGTCGGAAAATGCGCGGTAACTTTGAAGTACTACTTGATGGCACTTCATACTTCAAACACTTGGCCGAAGTTTATAGTTTGAATTTACGATATTTGTCAACATGTATAAAAAGGTTGTGTTATCCGAATTTCTGAATGACGATGCAACGTCAAAAATAGTTATATTTATTTGCAGAAATAAATAACAAATTCTGTATTAATACATAAAAATAATCAAGATATTTACGTTAATTTAATAAATCCATGCGTGTATTATTACACAAAAATCGGGAATATAAATTTACTTACGGATTCTGTTTACGAATTGAATCGATTATTCAAAAAAGATGTGTATTACAAACCTTTTTAACATGTATAAAAAGGTTGTGTTATCCGAATTTCTGAATGACGATGCAACGTCAAAAATAGTTATATTTATTTGCAGAAATAAATAACAAATTCTGTATTAATACATAAAAATAATCAAGATATTTACGTTAATTTAATAAATCCATGCGTGTATTATTACACAAAAATCGGGAATATAAATTTACTTACGGATTCTGTTTACGAATTGAATCGATTATTCAAAAAAGATGTGTATTACAAACCTTTTTACACTACACTTTCAATGATTTGACTTATGATTCGTTATTATTTTTGAATCAAATAATCAGGCTAGATTCTGAATATTGCAGTGCCACGGCAGTTTAAAAGTGATAATGGATCCTATGCTAAAACACAATGGCATAATGTACACAACTCGATATGCATTTTGAAGATTCGGAATATATTTAAAATTGACATTTGAATTATTCTGACGTATAACCTTTTATTTTTACGTAGGGCAGATTACTTGATTAGAAATTTATTCATTGCTGTTGTGTAGTCTTTTATTTCCTGTACAAACAATTGGATTAAAAATGCGACGGGTACTTTTGGGGCACTAAAATTATATGTCTCGACTCAGCACCTTCAGAGGAGATGTCGTCACAAACTCAGGACTTACGACCGAGCGAGATACATCCAAATATCCGAGAATGTTATAGATACACGACCGATCAATATAGCTCTTTTGTAAACTCTGTACAACAAGCTAAAAAGGATTAATTGCTTTGCAAATTTTCATCTTAAAAGTACAATATGCTCAACTACTATTAGTTGAGTATATTGTACTTTTAAGATGAAAATTTGCAAAGCAATTAATATGGCATTGTATTAAATTGTACCGTTATTTTTGAAGTTTACCTTCGTAATTTTCTTTGCAAAACTCGTTGAGTTGTCGATGTCAAAGATGCATTTCTAGCACTAATTGGCCGTAACATTTTTTCTCTTAACCGTTCCCGATCGAGAGCTATCACAGACATTTGTTCGATTTTCGATAAATCAAAAAACATATCATGGAATGTAAAACAGGATGCTGTGACCTAAGAAAACATTAAAAACAAATTTAATTTACTTTAATTCAGATAAAAACGTATGTTGAATTACTTGTTGTACAAGTCTACGATGTAATTCAACATCAGCCGGTTGAATATTGTCAGCGGTTTCGTGATGCAATCCCATTGCGCATAATAACGTATCCTTTATTGTTTGTATTAAACTTTGAACTCGTTCAGTTTTCAATAACCTACGGGTTAAATAACCTCGGGCTCCGGCATTAATTTTGGTTGCTGCAGAAATCTAAAAAAAAAAAAAAAACTTTCTATATGTTACTAATATTTTTACTGACGGAAATTGAATAAATTGTTTTCTGAACTATTTTTCAGTTAAATTATTAATTATGGCAGCTGATAAAAATCTAACCTGTTTTTGTGTAGGAAACATCTGCTTACAACAAGATCTAGAATTTCTTCGGCTATCATTATGATTATAGAGAATAATATTCTTCTCAACTTGTGTAATCACGCTCTTTCCATTATATAAAGAATTCGATGTAGCCAGGCCTGTTTCTAACGAATCTTCTGAAAATTGTCGACTATATTTCGCTGACGTAACCATTTGATACAACGGTGAATTCATTCCATGTCTCAAACTCAATTCATGATTTATATTCGAATTACGGGACAGATTATCATTTTGTTCCGATGTCATTGTAAGATTCGCCAAGGTATCTTCAGGACTGCTATGTGAAGTATATGATAAAATGTGACTAGAACGATTACCAGAAAGTTCACTCAAATTGTCATTTTTTAGTAGTTTACATTCTAGTAAGATATTCTCAGAATCTTTTAGGATATCTGAAGTGCTCAAGTGCAAGTGGTCTGATTTTATCACAGATTTATGTTTATTTTTAGGAATTGGTGTCGAACAGACACGATATGTGTCTTTAAGGTTCGATAAAAGTTCAGTTTGTTGCTCGCAAAATGTTTTCATTAACAGCTCCTGTTCTTGTTTTTGTCGCCAAATTAATTCGGCCATTTGTTTTGATTGGTTGGATTGTATTTTATCGATAATATCTCGAATTCGTTCCTGTGGAGCGGACATATAATCAGGAACTTCATCACTTATTTCTACTGATTTGCTTAGACTTGTTTCAACTGGTAAAATATTTGAAGATAATTTTTCTGGAATTTCATCATTTGTTTCTGCAAGTTTAATTTTTGAAGCTATTACAATTGCAGATATTTTATGATTTGTGTGGGTTGCTATAGGTGATGAACTGCTTTTAGATTTATAATTATCAGGAATATTATTTGATTCTACTCCATTACTAATATCTGCTGGATTAATTTTGGAAGAAATTTCATTTTCTAGTGATTCATTATTTGTCAAAACTGCTTTTGATCCTGATTTATTAAAATTAGTGGACCTATTATGTTTTGATATATTTTCTTTACTAGCTAAATCAGTATTACAAAAGGTGAAGAGTTTCTTCGGTTTAAATTCCAAGTTAACTTTCTTCGGAGATATTTCCTTTTCGGTTTCGTAATTAACTGGGGCTTTTGGCGGTGTTACAAAGCTATTAACGAAACTTCCGGAAATTGGTGTAGATTTTGAAACAGTTCGTTTGTAGTGCTTGATTCTTTGTGGTGTTTCTTGTTTATGGAAATATTCATTTTTTAACGCGCGATTCAAATACATTTTTTTTGGTAAATTGTCGCAGAAAGTATTAAACATTTTCTTATCCGGACTGGAAGGTAGCGAATTAGAAACTTGTCTTTTGGATTTTGTTATTTTAGGTTTAGTACTGGTTTTGGAAGTGTTTAAGTCGTGTTCAATGGAAGACCATTTTTCTCTAGCGTTAGCGAAATCCCACGACCGACGTTGTTTTCGATTACTGTGTCCAATTCTTTTAACTTCCTGATCCCGTTTAATCTGAGCTAACAAGAATGGGCTAGGTTTTTCTAGGATGTAAGAATTACTACGTACTAACGAAGGAGGACTGTTTGAAGTTTTTTTCGACTCACTATTACTAGTAATTTTTGAAACAACCCTTTCACTATCTGCACTATTATTCGTAGATTTATTGGTAATATCACTGGTTTCATTATTAGTTATAGAGCATACATTTTCTATTTTGTGTTTATTTTCCTCAAATAAAATGGAAGATTGTTCTGTAGTATTACTAATTGCGATTAGTTCTTTTAAAGTCTCATCTGTAAATACCTTGTCTGAATTAGCAACCGTATAAGATTGTTGTCGTAATGTAATATTTGACTCTGGAAGAGTTAAATTTCTTATTATATGTGAATTATCAACATTATCTTCAATAGCAGATTGATTTATTTTATTATTTTTATTAGCAGGTATAATTATTTTACTATTTTCATTTGAGATTTTTTTATTATTATCATTAGGCTCAACATTGAAATGCATTTTATTACAATGTTCTATGAAATTCTCACTATGTTCTTTAGTAATTTTATTATCAGTAATGGAATCCACATTATCATCATTCTCGCTATTAATGAAGCTTTTTATATTATCACTTTTATTTATGAAAGGCACATTTGTTATCGCAGATGAATCTAATGAAGGCATTTTTACAGCAAATGCTTGGGTTGCTTTAGATTTGATTCGTATCTCGTCCATATCTTTTAGCATACGTAAAACATCGTCCTGGCAGTTCTCACTAAACGTAAACTGGCTCTTAAGCGTATTATCATCACTGGAACACACGATACTGTCACTTATAGAAGACGTATCACTATCAAAACAGGTAGGAGAATGTCCCTCGTCGGAAGAATCAAATAATTTTTGTTTTGTGTTACGCCATGTAATCCTTTGTTCTGCTTGAACAGCCAGTTCGCGATAATATTGCATTAGTTTACGTTTAGCGTCGTTTAACTTTAACAGAAAAAGTACATTCAGAATTTCTAAATGGCTGAACAATATGTGTAAAGAAATGAATAATGCAAAGTTATGGTGCTTGAACAAAAATCGTTCTTTATATAGTACAAAAATCTACAGTACCCTACACTTTCTTGTCGTATTATCAAAGAATGTGTTTAATTTTAACTGCCACTAATACCCCTATGTGGAGATATATCTATAAAACACTACTTATAAACGCTTTAGCAGGTTCTTTAAACAATACAAGAAAACTAAATAGTGCAGTGCGTTCTAGTATAATAATTAACAAAGATATGGGTGAAAATGCATAAATATGACTGAGGCATAAAGAACCTATTTAAGTGAATTTCCAATTACTGTATGCATTTTGTGTCTATCTGGGATATTTTAACTATAAAGATAAATGATTGGTGTAGAATAAAATGCAATGAAATATGTAACGGTATTTATCCACTGGACTCTATTTTATAGAAGAAAAAACTGGTGTGCTCTTCATTCGACTTTATTATATTAAATTTTCATAATATATGAAATATAATATTATTGGGGTTTTAACTATTGCCATAAAACAATATCAATTGTGTGGTAACTAGGGAAACGTAAATGTAATATAATATAACATAATATGGCAGAGTATATATTTGTTTATATACGAGGGCTGTCCGATAAGTACTTAGCCTCACCGGCCTATGGCGCCACTGTCGCAAGAGACATAACCTATTGTGTAGTACATTATCTTAGACAACTACTGTTAAAATTTCAGCCGAATCGGACTCGTAGTTTTGTTTTGACCACGTGTGAAAGCGGGAGTATCCGCAGATTATAGAAAAATGGAAAAAGAGCAATATCGGTCGGTGATTCGATTCTTGTTTTGGAAGTGAAATCGCGCAGTGGATCCATTTTTCGTCAACAGTCACGAAACGACGCAGAAACTCTTTCGGATTGCGAATATTTCACAGTAATACACTGAGAATGTACCAATTATCTTATTATTTTATTATGTTATCAAATATTGTTTCTTCAATATTTATTGATTATAAAAATATAATATTAGGAAATAATAATCCAACAGAAACAATATGAAAACCAAGCTTACCTTATATAATGAATGGGTGGAAAATTATACCAATACATAATGGTTTTGAATTACTAGCTATCAAAACTAACCAATACTCTACAGAAATATTCTGAAATGTCATTTATCTAATTGAGTCTTTTTGTTTTCTTGTCGAAATATTAACAGGGGCAGAGGATCCTATTTATTAAGATACATGCGAATCCATGACAACGTAAACAAGATTCTCAAGATTTTCGGTAGCGGTTTTCTCGTAACTGGTACATTTTCTAAAGAAACTTTTCAAACAAAAGTTGTGCGAAATATTAAAACCTTTCATTATATAAATAGTTATGTTCATAATGAAAGATATTAATATTTCGCACAACTTTTGTTTGAAACATTTCTTCAAGAAATTTATCAGTTGCGAGAAAAATGCTACGAAACATTATAAATATCTTGTTTATGTTGCCATGAATTCGCATGTAGCTTATAAAATTGGATCATCTGCTATTTTGACAGGAAAACAAAATAGATTCAATTAGATAAATGACATTTCGGAATATTTCTTTAGAGTATTGTTAGTTTGATAGGTGGTTTTGGTTATATATATACTAGGTCTGTAAATGTGAAACCGGAATTTGCCTATAGCTGGTGCTAGCACTCAATGTAGTTACCGTCAAACCGCATCATTGGCGCTATATTCTTGTTGACACCTGACAAACATTTTCAATGCACAACAATACAAATTTCGTACAACAGCATAGTTTATAGTAGTGTTAAACATGTCGAATTTTGTGCCTGGAAAATATGATTTTCGGACAGCATTGATTTTCTGTTACCACAGTAATCTGCCCTACGTAAAAATAAAAGATTATACGTCAGAATGATACAAATGTCATATATATATATATATATATATATATATATATATATATATATATATATATATATATATATATATATATATATATATATATATATGTATATATATATACATATATATATATATATATATATATATATATATATATATATATATATATATATATATATATATAACTATATATATATATATATATATATATATATATATATATATATATATATATATATATGACATTTGTATCATTCTGACGTATAACCTTTTATGTTTACGTAGGGCAGATTACTTGATTAGCAATTTAAATTGCTGTTGTGTAGTATTTTATTTTCAATATGGACTATTTGATATGATTTACAACAATCTTATCTGTCGTATCTGCCATAGCATGGTGGATAAGACTCCCGACTCTCACCCTGGTGGTCGTGAGTTCGAGTCCCGTCTATGATAATTTGCATTATTACAAAAAATAAAAACGTTCTACACATATAAACGCACTCACATACAAATACATCTGGATGCTTATATATATATATAATGATATGCCTTACATGTTGTGTAGGTGCACTTGATTACACTTTGATATATTATGACAGTACTGATATTATTGATCTTTTCAGTACTGTAAATTTAGAATTAAATAATATTATGAACTGGAAGAATTCAAATAAATTAAAACTAAATACAAGTAAATCAAAATATATGATTCTAGGTTCTAGTAATAATTATAGTTATGTTAAAATGAATAATAACACAGGTCAACATTTGATATAAAACGAAACACTCGGAGTGCTATGGTGCTTTAGGGGTTTTTCGGGTCGCTGATTACGATGAGCGGGTTGGTTAAGCTTCATCACATCAGGTTCAAGGTCATTTGAAGGTCAAAGTGTCTTAATGCGACCGAAAAAATCTGAAAAAATTCATGCGTATGATTTCGAGGTCCCTGAGTACGATTCCATAGTTTGTTTGACCATTCGTCTTTGTTAAAAGTCATTTGAAGGTCATTTTATTTTAAGGTCAAATCGACATATTTCGACCAAAATATCTGCAAAAAATTCATGCGTATGTTTTTAAGGTCTCTGAGTACGATTCCGTAGTTTGTCTGAGCTTACGATTTTGAAGTTACAAAAATGAAGCATTACCGCGAGTTGGTGTCTCTGACCGAATAGCTCTTATGCGGTGGTCGCCTAAGACGTTATCATATCGTAACAAAGGCGAAAGGTCAAACAAACTACGGAATCGTACTCAGGGACCTCGAAAACATACGCATGAATTTTTTCAGATTTTTTCGGTCGCATAAAGACACTTTGACCTTCAAATGACCTTGAACCTGATGTGATGAAGCTTAACCAACCCGCTCATCGTAATCAGCGACCCGAAAAACCCCCAAAGCACCATAGCACTTCGAGTGTTTCGTTTTATATCAAATGTTGACCTGAGTAATTTATGTGTGAATATAAGATTAGTAAAATTGGTATTAGTGGATGAAATTAAATACTTGGAAATTATTATTGATAGAAATTTAAAATTTCACCAACATGTTAGATATATATGTAAGAAAATTGCAAAAAATTATATATTTTATAGAATTGGTTAACAGTTTTATCCCTTTGAACTAGACGTTTAGTTTATAATACTATAGTTTTACCTCATTATACTTACTACAGTACAATTCTCTACATGTGTGATCGGGGAGACTTGCAAAAGTTACAAATGTTGCAGAACAGAGCGATGAGAATTGTTTTAACACTAGAATCTCAGATATGCTTTGCGCCCTTAATTGGTTAGATGTCAGGCAGTTTGCTGAATTTAGTGCTATGGTATTTATTTTTAAGTTGTTTAATGGTAAATATCCTGAATATATGACAGCTAAATTACAATGTGTAAATAGTGTTCACAGTTATGTTAATAGACAAGTTGAACAGTTCTATATAAAAATTAAAATAAGTACTTCTGTTTCAGTGTTTGATAAGGGATTGATTGCTTATAATAAGTTACCATGTGCTGTGTTGAATTCATTAACTATTAAGGACTTTAAAAGAAAGCTAAAATTATTTATCTATAATAAAGTATAATTATTAATGTTATTATTAATATTGTTTTTGTAATAGCATTTTTTTTTTTTTGCTAAATAAAAGTCTATTCTATTCTATTCTAAAAAGTTCGCTGCTCGCATCGCATATATTACTTATATGGCGAGCTGGACACATAGGTGCGTTGTATCTAAGCTTGTTTTTGTATGTTTAACACTTATTTTTTTTTAAAATAATAAAACATTATCTAGTAGTACATATTGCCATGTATGTCCACAATTTTTACGACAACCGATTTTTTTTTACACACAAGCACAGACACACTGATAGATCAATAGATAGATATTAATATACGTATATATCCCAAACAAACTGTCTACATATATATATATATATATATATATATATATATATATATATATATATATATATATATATATATATATATATAAACAAATGATGTAACTCATGGTTGATCCGATTTAAAAATAATAAAATTTGTCACAAGTGTAGGTATCACTATGGCAACGTAAATAAGATATTTGAGTTTTTTTCGTAGCAGTTATCTCATAACTGGTACAACTAATGAAGAAATGTTTCAAACAAAAGTTGTGCGAAATATTAACCTCTTTCATTATGAACATTACTATATTTGCCGTAAGTGTAGCCGTTCTAGTGATATTGGAGATAGAACAAAAAATGCATAGAGTAAACATGCACTTCCGGTTTGAAAATTCTTTTCGAAAATAGGAGATGCACATCTAGGGCATATACAAGTCTTAAGTTTGAAGTTTCATAATTTTTCGTTCGACAGTTTTGACCCGAGCGTTCTCAGACACACACACAGACACACGCACACACACACACACACCGACAGACAGACGGCATTACAAAAATAGTCACATTTGATTCAGGGAAGGTCAAAACATGTATATCCGTTGAAATCTTGAGTTCGAAATTTTTCATGCCTACTTATTACTTCGTAAAAGAAAGTAAAAAAAATATTCTGTTCAGTTTATCACTGGTTCTAAAGCAACTAAAAATGTAAAATCAAAATATCAAAATAATAATGAATATTTTGTTGCAAAACCTTTGTTTACAATTACTGCTGCACATCTGCGGGGCATGGAATGAATGATAAATTAAATGATTTGTCGTTCGAAATGTTTCCCCATTCAATTTGTAATGCTTGAAGAAGTGCATTTTTATTTGAATATGTGTGGGTTCTAATTCTTCTTTCAACAATTTCCCATTAATTCTCGATGGGGTTAAGGGCCACCTTAACACCTGAATTCTATTATCATGTAACCAATCTCTAACCAGTTTTGAAGTATGCTTTGGGTCGTTGTCATGTTGAAACGTCCATCGAAGTGGCATTTCATCTTCTATCATAAGATAGCATAATGGTTTCAAGAATATGTTTATATTGCAACCGGTCCATTATTCCAGTAACTTCATGGATCGGACCAACACTCTGATCAGAAAAACATCCCCAGACCATTACATTGCCACCTCCATGTTTCACAGTATTGTTGCAATACATGGGATTTTATCTTGTTCCATTTGGTCGCCGTACACGGGATATTCCGTCCGCACCCATTAAATTAAATTTTGACTCATCACTAAAAAGTATAGTTTTCCATTTTCCCACAGACCAGTCTAAGTGTAATCTTGCAAAGTCCAGTCTAGCGACTTATTATTTTTGAGATCACTGATTTCTCTACTGAATACTTGACAGACATTGATTTTTGGGATAAACCTTTCTTAAAATCCTTGATAATAATTAATTTGAATTGTCTGTTGTATTTATTTCTCGCCATTTTTGTCCTTTTGTTAGATTTATTGATTAATAGCATAATTATGTGCTTGCAACAACGTCTGCTTATATTTCTGGTGACAGTCTGACGGCAGACAAGCACAGATACAGGTACAATCAATTTTGTGTTGCTTTAGTTTTGACAAGTGAAAAACTGACCTGAACACAATTTTATTTTTACTTTCTTTTACAGAGTAATAAGTATAGGGATCACCAAAAAAATCGAACTCGAGATTTCAACGGATATACACGTTTTGAGCTTCCCTGAATCGAATGTGATTATTTTCGGAGTAACGTCTGTGTGTCTGTGTGTGTGAGTATGTGTGTGTGAACGCTCTAGAGCCGAAACTGTCCAACGTGAAATTATGAGATTCAAACTTAAGACTTGTATATGGTCTAGTTGTGCACCTCCTATTTTTGAAAAGAATATTCAAACCGGCAGTGCATGTTTACTCTATGCATTTTTTGTTCTATCTCCAATATCACTAGAACGGCTGCACTTACGGCAAAAATAGTTATTTTCATAATGAATGATATTAATATTTCGCACAACTTTTGTTTGAAAAGTTTCTCCAATAAATGTACCAGTTACGAGAAAACCGCTACCAAAAATTTTGAGAATCTTGTTTACGTTGCCATGGATTCGAATGTAGCTTAATTAATCGGATCATCTGCGTCTGTCAATATTTCGACAAGAAAACAAAATGTTCTGAATTAGATAAATGACATTTCAGAATATTTCTGTAGAGTATTGGTTAGTTTTGATAGCTAGTACTTCATAACCATTACAAATTGATATTGGTATAATTTTCCACCCATTCACTTATATAAGGTAAGCTTGGTTTTCATATTTTTTGTGTTGGATATATATAATGAAAACTACGTAAAAGAAAGTCCTGCGTTGGCCACAACCCATTATTACTTTCTTATACTGAGTAATAAGTAAGTATTGTAATCATGAAAAATTTCGAACTCGAGATTTCAACGGATATACACGTTTTGACCTTTTCTGAATCGAATGTGACTATTTTCGGAATGACGTCTGTCTGTGTGTGTGTGTGTATCTGTGAACGCTCTAGGGCCAAAACTGTCGAACGAAAAATTATGAAACTTCAAACTTAAGACTTGTATATACCCTAGATGTGCACCTCCTATTTTTGAAAAGAATAAATCAGAATGAATTGTTTCAATTTCATACATTTATGCAAATAATGATTATTAGCAATTTTAATTAACTGTCCAAAATTCCAAATCTTTAATTATTTTATTATATTTTATAATTTCTAGTCATTAAGAAATCAATAAAAACATGCATCAAATTAAATAATATTAAATGAATAAATTTATAAATTAAATAATAAACAAAATCTTGAAGAGTTAATTCAAACATATTTAGACACCTGATTGGCTGGAAAAATATATCAAATTATGAATATTTAATTTTTTTTTAGGTTTGTTACCTGCTAAACGATACAAACTGAAAGAAAACCATTATTTTTATATTGTAACTATTTACAAAAAAATTACAAGAAAATTCTCCACCCGTCAAAACTGACCTATATTCTGTGTACCATATGGGCACACGGTGCCCACGGGTTTTTTGACGTAGCAATTAACATATTTGATATATATATATATATATATATATATATATATATATATATATAAATATATATATTTCTCCAATATCACTGAAATGGCGGCAGTTATGGCAAAAATAATAATGTTCAGAATATATATTTTTTTGATCGACCTCCAATATCACTAGAACGACTGCACTTATGGCAAAAATAGTTTTGTTTGGAATGATATTGATATTGCGCACAACTTTTGTTTGAAAAGTTTCTTCAAAACATGTACCAGTTACGAGATTACTGTTACGGAAAATCTTAAATATCTTATTTTTGTTACCATAGATACGCATATATGCAGAATATGTTTAACAAATCAGATAGACTGAAAACGTGTTTCAGTGTAATGGTTATTGCAGATAAATATTGAAATAAATTTTGAACAGTACGTATTCAAAATTATATTTTAATATATTGATAAAGTGAATATTAAAGAAACAGTATTTGACAACGTAATAAGCTAAATGGTACAATTTGAGGGCATTCCAGTGGAGTATTGGTATTTTTTGACAGTTTGTTTGGAATATATATATATATTTCTAATGAAAACTACGTAAAAGAAAATCGAATGCAGGTCATTCCTCATTTTTTAGATCGCCGTGGGGCCGGAGCATTCTCGGATCAAAAAATGTCAATAACAAAAAGTGTGTCAAGTCGTCCTGAATCCAAAAATATATATAACTCGTGTATTTAGATGTTAGACGTCGCTCGCTCCTGAGATCAAATTTGTGCTCTCTACTCCTCTGCATCTGCAAGTGCCGGAGCGATTAGAACCAAATTTGCTACACACATTATTTGGTATCCCATTTGAATTCGTTCGCAGTTTAAATCCAATCGCCCATATACTAAACAGTATATTCTTTTCGTACGTAACTACCAATAAAACCGTAACTAATAACACTATTTTCATATGCATTTTTTCACTAAATGGTATATTTTTGAAAAAACTTCTTTATACAAAAGTTACTATACATTTGTATATCTTTAAGTATTATAAGATCCACTTTTTCTGTAATGCCCGATTTCTTCACATTTTATTTATACTGCGATTATCTAATCTTCGATTAAAGATAATCGAAGATTAGAAATATATTGGTTTTCTTCACTCTATGTCACGGTTATCTAATCTAAGATTAGTTACTCTCGAACTTAAATTTGGCAATGTTGGAATTGTAATTCGCAACTAACTTCACGAACTAAAAGTAGTGCATTTTTTGAAAATAATAAACCTGAAGCTGATTAAAATGGAAAATAAAATCGAAAAAGGGTAGTAATTTTTACCAAATCTGTAATTAATATCCTTGTAGATATTGCATTAACATATAAGAACATAATAGAGAATAAAACAAGATTTGCTACGCGTACAACGCACCAATGCGTAGAGCTCGCCTTTAGGTTAAGATATGAAAAGATTAAAAAAAATGTTATAGATATAAAAAGTCTTACAATTTTTTGTAATTATATTGATAAAAAAATATTTTTAGTGCATATTTTAAAATTCAAAATTATAATATTTAATATTTTTTTCAAGAACTTTGAGAATAAAACAAGATTTGCTACGCGTACAACGCACCAATGCGTAGAGCTCGCCTTTAGGTTAAGATATGAAAAGATTAAAAAAAATGTTATAGATATAAAAAGTCTTACAATTTTTTGTAATTATATTGATAATAAAATATTTTTAGTGCATATTTTAAAATTCAAAATTATAATATTTAATATTTTTTTCCGGACTTTGGGTTAGCAATATGAAAAAATCTTGTAGATATAAAATATCTTAGAATTTTTAGTAAAAATTTTGAGTGTTTAAATAATTTTTATGAGGGCGGTATTAAAGGAGGCTCCAAATTTTGGGGCCCTATAACTCGGGAAGTATACGGGAGATTGGATTTAAACTACGAGCGGATTCAAATGGGATGCCAAATAATTTGTGTACAAAATTTGGTGTGAATCGCTCCTGTACCTTCAGAGGAGTAGAGGGCACATTTGGTTTTACGAGCGACGACTAACATCCAAATATATAAGTAATATATATATATATATATATATATATATATATATATATATATATATATATATATATATATATATATATATTTGGAATCAGGGCGATGAGACAGATACTTTTTGTGAATACTTTAGCTCCTTCGGTACTTCGTACGGCGGGCTAAAAACCGACGGAAGAACATCACAAGAGAAAAACAATGCCTGGAATACAACAGTTCGTATAACAGACGGTCTTGGAATATATATGACTTCGTTCATGTAATAATCGTCGTCGTCGCCAGAATAAACGTATACATCCAGTAAACTGTTCATAATTTATTTTGGTGAACCTTGCGATGTGCTACTTCACCTCCGATTTGGATGAAACTTTGTGTAAAGGACCGTTTTAGCATCCTAAATAAGGGAAAAATAATAACTATTGGCGGTCGGAATATTAAAACCAAAATTACTTCCCATCACTTAAAAATGAGACAACCACAACGTAACCACAATCCTTGATTTTGTATACAAACGGATTATTTACATGTTCGCTGTTTGTGGTTACGTTGTGGTTGTCTAATTTTTAAGTGATGGGAAGTAATTTTGTTTTAATAGTAGCGCCAAAATCAATCTAGGGGATTTTGTTATTTGGGAAAAACAATCCGACCGCCAATAGTTATTTTTCCCTTATTTAGGATGCTAAAACGGTCCTTTACACAAAGTTTCATCCAAATCGGAGGTGAAGTAGCACATCGCAAGGTTCACCTTTATTTTATTTTAATGACATAAAGCACATCAAATGAGGTTATGTAGACTTATTTTCTGAAAATGCCGATACAAGTGCCTGGCGCTGGTGTACTAATCTACAGCTAAACGGTCAATAAACGACCGCATAGATATAATCGACGATTCATTCCTAACCGATGATACGTGAGCATGAAGAAAACCAATTTTTAAGATAATCTTGGTTTATACTACGATTAACTTTAATCGTAGTTTATTCGAATGTGAAGAAATCGGGCATAACTCGTGTAAAATGACACGAATAAACAAGCACTTCCGGTTGAAATATCCTATTTAAAAATAGAGTATTACCCGGTATATTCAAAGAGAAAATAGACAAAATGAGATTAGGGGCCATCAAAACGGATACTTCCATTAAAATTTTGTTTGCATCACGTACATGTAAATGCATGAGGAGATGCACGAATGTTCCGAAAATAAGTAATTCAATTACAATACTTAAAATTAAAACTTACCAGCGGTGGCAGAATCCTCATTCCATGTATTTTAATACACGAAACGTATATTTGTTCTGGTGGACCATCCGCGTTTCCATCTGAATTTGCCATGGTTTACTGCAAAATATAAAAGAAATTATTTTTACAACGATAAAATAAATACACAATTTTATTTATTATGAAATAAACGTACATATATTGCAAAATATTAATCATAACAGACAAAAGGATTTATCAACTGCAGATTCAAAAACATAACGAATGACAGATGTCAAACAAACATAGTGTCAGTGTTCACACTTTCATAAAGCAAAAGTTTAAGAATTAAATTTAAAATGTGTCTTTTGCATATAAAACTCTATTCATTACTCAAATTTAATTATAAATATATAATTCAAAACATATTTTATTCTTAACTATACTTTATTTTCATTTGAGCAATGAGGTTAAGAATGTCAAAACATTACAGGATATATTTTTCGGTAGTTAGCAACACTATTTACGCAGGAATAGACGAAAAAAGTAACATATCACATCCGCCCGCGAAATACGAAAATGGATCTGCTCAACACTCGCGCGTCCACGCATCCTTATTCTTATGGGACACCCCGATAACCGATACTATACTAACCTAACCTAAACGATACTATATAGGCCGACATTCTCTTATGTGTTAAGTTATTGAAAATTTGAGAAATGTGATAGTGACAAATTTAAACAGCTTCAATATAATGACAGGAACATTGGGGTGGGGAACATGTTTAATAAGTGTGAATTTCTAAATTAAAGATAAGTGCAAATTCTTTCTCCATAACTTGCATCGGCATGCGCAATTCTATTACCGAAACTGGTTCTCTGATTCGTCCATTCAAAATTTCTGACCTACCGAATTGATTTCGACTCGTTCCGGTTGTCAAAACGATCTGTCATGGCTGACTCAGTCAGTTACTTTCTGTTCTGTCATGTTTGTTTGTTGTTAGAAATGCACACTTATTAAACATGTTCCCCTATGTTCCCGACATTATATTGAAGCTGTTTAAATTTCTCACTATCACATTTCTCAAATTTTCAATAACTTAACACAAGAGAATTTCGGCCTAAAGTAGTAGCCCCATAAGAATAAGCCATCACGCGTTGAGCGGATCAATTTTCGTATTTCTCGGGCTGAAATAAACGGATGTGACGTGACCACTTTTTCAGTCTATGTACTATAAAAATATGACGTCAAAATTTGAGCGCGGCTGCGTTATTTTTTACTTTCTTGGACGAAGTCTAAAATGAAGTATTGTGATCATGATAATTTTTGAACTCGAGATTTTAACGAAAATACACGTTTTGAACACCCCTGAATCGAATCTGATTTTTTTGTTGGGAATCATAAATTCAATAGAATAGGCAATTCATGCTAAGAGATACGCTACCAGAGTGCCTATACTGTAATATAGCAACAGCTGATGTTGCTGCAATTGATGACGTATAGCAATATCATATGTTGCTGTCTACAGAATAACGCTAATGTTAACATTAGCGTTATTCTGTAGACAGCAACATATTATATTGCTATATATCAGTCTCCTGGGATAGCAATTGCTATCCCAGGAGACTGATTCTGAACTTATCACCTTTTACACTTTTTTATACAAAAGTTACTATAAATTTGTATATCTTTAAGTATTATAAGATCCACTTTTTTTGTAACTCTTGTATTTTTCGAGATGTGCAAAAAATGACACGAATAAACAAGCACTTCCGGTTAAAATATCCTATTTAAAAATAGAGTTTTCCCCGGTGTATTCAAAGAGAAAATAGTTAAAATGAGTTAAGGGATCATCAAAACGGATACTTCCATTAAAATGATTGTTTTCTGACGTTTTTATAATACTAAAAGTTGTACGCGAGTTATTTTCTTATTTCAATAAATTACTATAAAATATTACATTTTGGCGACGAGGATTAAAAGAAAGTCAGAAAGTTATGGCCAATTTCGGACACATTATCGTGAGCAAGAAACGTATCTTGGGAAGAATACATCGAACGATTAAATTATTACTTCATTGCAAACAATATCACCGAAGAAAAGAAAAAACAAGCTATTTTGTTAAGTGTGTGTGGGAGCAGCACCTACAGTTTAATACGGTCGCTTGCGTCGCCAACCATCTTATCACTATTAACTTACAATGAAATAGTTGTAAAAGTTAAAGAACATTTAAATCCAAAAGCATCAGTAATTATGCAAAGATTTCCATAAGAGTTCCACAAGAAAGATCAAATAAACACTGAAACCCTTGCAGATTACATAACGGAACTCAAGAAAATCGCAAGCAAGCATTGCCAATTCGGAACTAGTTTACAACGACGGTTACTTTCAGAACCGGATCTAACATTCGAAATCGCAAAAACAAAGGCTGCAGCTAGCAAAGCAGCAACAACAGAAGTACACAAGACGCAAACGATGAAAAGCAGAGGACAGGGCAAACCATAAAACCAAGCGGGGAAACCATGTTACCGTTGTGGAGGTGAGCATGCTCCAAGTACGTGTAAATTCGCAAACGAAGATTGTCGTTTTGTCGATTGCAAAAAACGCGGACACATTGAAAGGATGTGTTTCAAGAAGAAAACAGGTGGGTAAAAAAGGGTAAAACTACAGTAACAGTCAATTTCAGAGGTAGGAAACTCAATTTATCATTATTAATAACCGAAGAGAAAGGTGCTAGCCTGATGGGAAGATCATGGTTCAGTCCACTTGGAATTGTATTAAAAATGGTACGTAAATAAAATGACTTCCGAAAGAAAGGATGGTAAGGACGTTGAGGAGGTGGTCGATGGTCGGTAGGTATCCAGAAATATTTTCTAAAGATTTAGGGGAATACACTGAACTTCCTGCAGGAATCGACGTACATAGACGGGGATCGAACTTACGACCTCCCGGGTGAAAGGCAAGACTCTTTACCACTGAGCTATGGCGACTGTTAATAATCTTATAAAATATCTGGAGTGGCCTGCACTCAACTTTCTTTTACGTAGTTTTCAATAGATAGATATTAATATATATATATAATATAATATAATGAAAATAACTGGATAATTATACCAATTTATAATGGATCTGAATTTGAAGTACTGATCGTATTCACTCTTAAACAGTCAAATTTCACAGTAAAACTCTGAAATTGTTAATTAATTATGTCAGCAAATATATAATATAAATTAATTCTACAATAATTTACCTGATACAATTTATTCTAATAAGAAATCAATATTTTAAATATTAATTCATACAGATAACTGTCAAAGTAATGCTCATTTGTTTTCAATAAACAAGAAACAAATGATGTAACTCATGGTTGATTCGTTTCAAAAATAATAAAATTTGTCACAAGTGTAGGTATCACCATGGCAACGTAAATAAGATATTTGAGTTTTTTCGTAGCAGTTATCTCGTAACTGGTACAATTTATGAAGAAACTTTTCAAACAAAAGTTGTTCGAAATATCATTATCTTTCATTATGAACATAACTATTTTTGCCGTAAGTGCAGCCGTTCTAGTGTTACTGGAGATTGAACAAAAAATGTATAGAGTAAACATGCACTACCGGTTTGAATATTCTTTTCAAAAATAGGAGGTGCACATCTAGGGTATATACAAGTCTTAAGTTTGAAGTTTCATAATTTTTCGTTAGACAGTTTTGGCCCTAGAGCGTTCACAGACACACACACACACACACACACACACAGACGTCATGCCGAAAATAGTCACATTCGATTCAGGGAAGGTCAAAACATATATATCCGTTGAAATCTCGAGTTCGAAATTTTTCATGATTACAATACTTACTTATTACTCTGTAAAAGAAAGTAAAAATAATCAAATAGTTTATACTGAAATAAAACAATCTCTACTCTTCTGAAGTTCAGTCTGCTTTGAAATAAACAAAAACGAATCAAACGTCAGAATGAAATGTCAAAAAAGTTTTTGTGATAATTCTTCAATTAATTTGATGATTTGAAGTTTATTTAGTGGGTTGTGTACTTTACACAGAGTGGCATCTGCTATATTATATTGATATTGTGTATGTCAATGAGAAATATAAATAATTGTTAGTTAATAAAATTAAGTTTTATTTATACTAATTTGAAGTTTGTGAGTCGCTATTAAGCATTTATGTTTAAATGACCGACCAAAGAACAAATATAAATAAAAGTGCCACCACGTGAGCGTCAAAAACAGTATTTCAATGTGAATTAGTGACGTACGAGTTACGGAAGGGCCAAAAAGCAGTGATTTTTGAAAATATGAGTTGCGGTAAGGTTCTATAATTCTGATTATTAGTGAAATAAAATCTTGAAGAGTTAATTCAAACATATTTAGAAACATGATTGGTTGGCAATTTTATTTTATATTTTTGATGGCACAATCCATTGTATTTTAGCATATTACTAATTATTACTTTTAAAACTGCCGTTGTGATACTGCAATTTAATACTGCAAAATTCAGAATCTAGCTTCATTATTTAATTCAAAAACAATAATGAATCAAATGTCAAATCATTAAAAATGTTGTGTAAAAAGGGTTTGTAATCCATATTTTTTGAATAATCGAATCAAATAATAAACCGCAATCGTAAGTAAATTTATAATTCTGTTTTTTGTGTAATAATACAATTATGGAAACTGTCTTAATGATAAAACACTTATGGCCAGTTGCATCATTCAAAGGTTAAAATCAATGTTTAACCAAACTTAAATTAAATAAATCTTAGTTTAAATTTATCGGATGTTAAACAGTGCATGATAAGCGATCGATTAGTTAATCTCAGCATAGTGATCTAAAAACAAAATAATGTTCAAAAAAGGACTTGAATTTTTCTTTATTATTATTTGCGATGTGGAAATTTGTATTGTGTAATTATTATTAAATTACATGAAGATTCGCCATCAGTCAAAACTGACCTATGTTCTGTATACCATATGTGCACATGGTGCCCACGGGTGACCCTAGTTCCAAAGAAAGCTGGAGATCTATGTTGTGATTATTTTAACTATAAGACACAACATAAAATAAATGTTTACTTTAATGTTGTTATGTTCTAGCAACGTAACAGTTACTATAATATAATGCGGTTGTTCGCCTATCCAAGACAACTAAAACACATATGAAAATTGTATCAATGTCAATTTACTTTCTCCAAATAAAGTTGTACATTTTGACATCATTAAAGTAAACATTTATTTTCACTCATATGTTGTAATTATTTTAACTATAAGACACAACATCTGGCGACGAGGATGGGATAATCCGAATATCCTAGAGTGGAAATTATGGCTCTTATTGGATCCATCGCCGAATTTAACACTGACGATCCTTCGTCATGGCACATGTATTCGCTACAGCTACAGTATTTCTTGGAAGCTAATAGTATCACCGATGAAGCTAAGAAGAAATCTACACTGTTGGCCGTTTGTGGTATCAAGACTTTATCAATAGTATTTTCACTACTATCGCCGGTGCTACCCGCGGACAAGTCTTACCACGAGATTATTACACTTTTAACAAACCATTTTATGCCAAAGAAGTCCCAGATTTTCTGTCGCTTTCTGTTTCACAAACGACTCCAATCCCGGAATGAAGGTTGCTCCGCTTACATCACCGAACTTCGCCGTTTAGCAAAGGTTTGTAATTTTGGCACTACACAGAACGAACGACTCCTAGACCAGCTGGTGTGTGGACTACGAGAAGAAGCTCTTCAACGAAGACTCCTCGCAGAGACTGACCTCACACTGGATGCAGCGTTCCGCAAGATCTACGCCGCAGAAGCCACAGCAGTTCAGTCACTTCAGATCCGAGCTCAAAACGTGACGGAGGAAGAGACAGCTACGAACTACAAGATTCATCGAAAACAAATGCCAAAACGTCATATTTCGACAAGTCCAAAGACTCTTTCTCCTGTAGTGATTGTGGGGAAAATCATCTCCGTGAATCCTGTCGATTCAAGGACGCGGACTGTAACCACTGTGGGAAGAAAGGACACATCGAACGAGTCTGCAGGATGAAACATCCTAAGTCATCCGATTCATTCCGTAAACCATTTCGGAAAACAACTACACACAAGTCAGCAAATAAAGTTTCATCTTCCACAGATATAACCACTGATTTAAGTAATTATCACACAAACTCTACATTTACCATACATTCAGTAAATAACAAACAACACATACGTTAAATTAAATGGCATACCATGTCAGATGGAGATGGATTCGGGATAGGAATTCTCCATTATCTCCCATACAACATACAAGTCTCTTTGGCCTAAATCCGGCTCTACAATTAATAAAATTCCCTTCAAGCTTTGTGATTACCAAAAACAAGTAATTTCCATGCATGAAATGTGTTCTGTTCACGTCGCATACGGTCAGTTGCACAGCAATCTACGCTTACTGATCGCACAAGATATCCGAGCGAATCTACTAGGTTTCGAATGGTTTAAACCTCTCGGAATTGGGTTTTCGGGTATTCACAATCTCGAGGCAGATAGTATAAGTAAAATTTTGAATACTTACCAAGAAGTTTTCAATGATGAACTCGGGGCATTCAAGGGACCAAACGTCACTCTCTATATTGATCCTCAGGCGAAACCAATACGGATGAAGGCCAGGAACATACCAATTGCTCTACGTTCCAGGGTTGACACAGCGTTGGACAAGTTGCTAAAGGATAAGGTTATTGAGCCAATAGCTAATCCCAAATGGGGTACACCAATCGTACCAATAATCAAAACCGATGGAAGCATACGCTTATGGGGAGATTACAAGGTAACGTTGAATACGGCTATGCAAAATCACACCTATCCAATACCAGCAGTTTCTCACCTTCTCGCACGCTTGTCAGGAGGTAAAGTGTTCGATAAAATAGATTTTGCCCAGGCGTATCTCCAACTCTCGACAAGGCTTCCGCTGAAGCCCAAACTATTATCAACCATCGCGGAGCATTCAAGGTTAATCGCCTTCAATTCGGGGTTAATCAAGCTCCAGGAATTTTTCAAAACTTCATTGAAGATCTCTTAGTTGGAATTTCGAACGTAATTCCATACTTCGATGATGTTTTGATTAAAGCTACAAGTATTACAGAATTTAACATGATTTTCACAGAGATTCTTAGACGTTGTAAGAATGCAGGTCTTCGAATTAAAAAGGGCAAATGCAAGTTAGGCGTACCTTCAGTAGATTTCCTTGGTTTTTTTATAGATGCAGCAGGAATCCACCCAACTAACGAAAAAGTTAGGGCGACCAACAAACAGGAATTACAATCCTTTTTGGGATTGTTAAACTTCTACAATAGTTTCTTGCGTGGTAGAGCATCCGTCGTTAATCCGCTACATGATCTGCTCACAAAAGATGTCGAATGGAGTTGGAAACAAGAACACACAAAAGCTTTTAGTAAGGTAATCCGCCAATGACTTTTTAGTGCACTTTGATGAAAAGAAGCCAATACTTCTGACGTGTGACGCATCTCCATATAGTGTTGGAGCAGTTCTCAGTCATCAGCTTCCCGATGGTACTGAACTACCTGTCGCGTACTCATCAAGAACTCTCAACAAGACTGAGCAAAACTACGCGCAGATAGATAAAGAAGCGCTTGCAATCATAGCCGGGGTGAAGAAATGTTGGATATTTGTCTTTAAATTAGCAGAGAATGAAAATATTAAATGACAGATGTGAAAAACTTTTATTCAGAATATTTTATATAAACAACTCCATTAAACAATTGCAAGCAAAGCCTACCTAAGAACATAAACATTTTATACAGAACTAAATAAATCCAACACTCCCACTTATTTAGTTTCAGGTACCACACCAATATTACTTCACAAGTAGTTAAATTGATGCTTAGGCAAAGGCTTAGTAAATATGTCTGCAAGTTGTTCTTTCGATTCAATGTAGCTTACATCAATTTCGCCACGTTCGCAGACGTCTCGTACAAAATGATATTTAACATCGATATGTTTTGTTCTTCGATGATATTCGGGATTTTTCGTAAGTTTAATCGCAGATTGATTGTCTACATGAATTGGAACTTTATCACATTTGAACCCTAATTCGCAAAACATTCTGCGTATCCAAATTGCATCTTTGGTTCCGTTCGATAATGCAATATACTATGCTTCAGTAGGCGAAAGTGCGACTACGCGTTGTCGGGTAGAAGACCATGAGATAGCACCGCCGTTTAGTAAGAATACAAATCCGCTGGTAGATTTTCGCGTATCTACACAACCAGCATAATCTGCGTCTGTGAAACCATTCACTTCAATATTACTCCCACTGCTTCCGAACATTATTCCATAATCAATTGTTCCTTTTAAATAACGAAGTATCCTTTTAACTGCCTGCCAGTGTTCTGTACCATATTTGGATAAAAATTGACTTGCTTGATTAACCGCATATTCAATGTCAGGACGATTGACTTTCGCCGCGAAAAGAAAAGACCCAATTGCCTCACGATATGGTACATTTAGCATCTTCTTCTCATCTTCTTCTGTTGAAGACTGAAATTGACTTAAGTGTAGACCAGGTTCAGCAGGAACACTAGATGATTTCGCATCTTCCATATGGAATCTTCGTAGAATCTTCTCGATATACGTACTCTGCCCAATTTTTATAGTGCGCTTCTCTCTATCACGTTCAATTTGAAGCCCAATAAACAGTTTTGCATTTCCAATTGTAATTTGAAAACACTGTTTCAAATTTTGCAAAACTGCTTCGATTGCTGCTTGAAAGCTGACATCAGCAGACCATCATCGACATAAAGAGCTAAGAACACCTTTGCTTCTTTGACATTACCATAAAATATGCAATGGTCACTTTCAGCTTGATGAAAATTGAACCTTTTTAGAAACTGCTTTACTTTGTTTCTTGTCTTCAAAACCGCGGGGTTGCTGCATAAAAATCTCTTCTTTTAAATCCCCATTGAGAAATGCAGTTTTCACATCAAATTGGCTAATTTCATAATCTTTTATAGCCGCAATTGCCAGTAGTATGCGAATAGACTCATAACGAACAACAGGTGCATAAGTATCAAAATAATCAATACCTTCACGTTGTGCAAATCCTTTTGCCACAAGTCTAGCCTTGTAACGAGTGCTCCCATTGAAGTTAATTTTCTCGTTGAAAACCCATTTACAACCGATCGGTCGGTTGCCGTCTGGAATATTTACGAGCTCCCAGGTTTCATTCTGGTTAAGCGCGTCCATTTCTTCCCCCATCGCTTGTAACCATTTATCTGCAGCATCACTGGACAAAGCATCTTCGAAAGTAGCAGGAACACTGTCCACTACTAGCGCAGAATACCAACAGGGTTTGCGCAGCTGATCTCGATCTCGAAGTTGTCTCTCAGGTACTGCCTGGTCTTGCAATTGTGGTGCCACTTCTACTGTTGGGTGTTGAAGTTCTGGCTGCACAATTTCTGCAGATTTCAAGTGCGACTCATCTTCAATGGTAAAATCAAGTTCCACTTGACTTTCTTTTGTTGCTTCTGCATTCTCATTAAATACGACATCACAGCTGACGTATATCTTCCGAGTAGCAGGATCCCAAAGTCGATAATTCTTCGATTCTCCGTCATAGCCAACGAAGATCATTTTCGTACTCTTCGGATCAAACTTCTTGCGTTTTTCCTTTGGTATGTGCAAATAAGCATCACAGCCAAACACTCGCATGTGTTTTATTTCAGGCTTTTGCTTAAACCACTTCTCATAGGGTGTTTTCCTGTTTAATTGTTTGGACACAGTTCTGTTCAAAACAAATGCAGATGTTTGAATAGCTTCGGCCCATAACTCATTAGGAAGTTTTCTGGCTAACAACATAGATCTGGCGCTTTCACAGAGTGTACGCATCTCACGCTCTGCTCGACCATTTTGCTCATGAACATATGGCGTTGACAATTCATGAATAATTCCCTTTCTTCGCAATAATTGTCTGAATTCATTTGACAGATACTCCGTGCCATTGTCTGTATGGAATACTTTTATGTTGTTACCTGTTTGTTTTTCTACAAAAGCCTCATAATCTCTGAATTTAGTCAAAACTTTATGTTTATGCCTCATAAAAAATACAGAGCGATAACCAGTACAATCATCTTTGCACACCAAAAAGTACTTCGAGCTACTAGGAGACTGCACATTCACTGGACCACAGACATCCGAATTAATTTTTTCTCCAGGATTCTCAGCTCTCGGTCTATTACTTGAGGGATGTGGCTTGCGAGCCTGCTTACCTAGTGCACAAACTTCACAGAAAAACTCTGATTTATCTGTAATTTTCAAATCAGAAACTGCGTTTTCCTTTACTGTTTCTTTAATGGAACCGACATTAATGTGAGCTAGTCTATCATGCCAGAGTTTTAGCGAGTTTACTTGAGCAATATTACACATTTCTGGTTTTTTAACGTCAAAAAGCATTCGAAATAGTGAGCCATGACGTATACCTACTGATGACAGAGCACCATTGCCCTCTCGGATCTCACAGTGCTGACTATAAGTGTGAAAAGAGAAGTTCTTGTCATTTATTACTCCCACAGAAAATAAATTCCGCTTTAGATCTGGAACTAAAAGAACATTGGTCAATTTTCGGTCGACCTTCTTTCCATTTAGTGTTGCACAGATCTCTATTGTCCCAAATCCTGATACAGATAGCAAGATGTCACTAGCAATTTGAACCATCTTTATTTTCCCTACTGGTTCAAGTTTACTGAAAAGATCACGACGGAAGGTCATGTGTGCGCTTGCACCCGAATCTGCCAACCATACAGAATCGTCCTTATCCGTTGTTTCAGAGAAGAAAGCTGAAATGTCACATACGTAAGCGGTCGCAGATTCTTCATTTCCTTTCTTCCCTTTCTTTTCGTCTACTATTCTCTTATCACATTCGCGGTACCAGTGACCAAGCTCATTGCAGTACTTGCAGGGAAGTTTTTGCTTCAATTCTTGTATTCTTTTAGAATTCTTCTTCTGCTTGTCCTTGGGATTACTTACTTTGTTACCACTAGAAGAAGATTTAGTTTGATAGTCGAGCTTTAGCTGCAGGGCTCTTACTTGAAGCGCAAGTGAAGACGACTCTTCTTCTGTTGTTGTTAGCCTTTTATCCTCTCGTATAATCCTTGAGATCAGATTCTCCTTCTTCCGTTCCGCTTTAGCAGTACATTCCCACGCCATGGTAAATGCAGAAAATCTGGACGGCAAACTGCTCAGCAGTTTTGACAACACAGCCGAATCAGATGGCTTTTCATCTGCGTACTCAAGCTTCTTACAGATAGTCTCAAATTTTTCTATCTGAACCGCAACTGGTTCTCCATCTTTAATTCGAAATTCATAAAATTGTTGCCAACAATTTTGTTTCGCATCTTCACTCGTATCTCCATACAACGCTTGTAGCTTATCCCAGATTTTATTCGGTGAGGAACAATTGATTAAATTTACGTGAAGTGACTGATCTACTGAGCTCAGTAATATCACGGCTGTTTTCGACTGCCGCTTTTTCCACATTCGCCAGTCTTCAGAGTTCGTCTCCTTGTTCGGCTCCTTATCTGTCCCCTCAACAAATTTTGTCAAATCTTGCGCTTCGAGCATAAAAGAAATACTGAATTTCCACAGCGCATAATTTGTACCGTCAAACTTTGTGAGGCTATATGTCTCTTTTTCCACCATTTCTGCAGCTGGAAATACAATCGACACAAAAACAGTTTTTTTTTTAAAACCGAAATCACCCAAAATCCACTAGTTAGCCACACAGTCTAATTATTGGCGCAGTGGAAGCGTGCTGGGCCCATAACCTGTTGGATATTTGTCTTTAAATTAGCAGAGAATGAAAATATTAAATGACAGATGTGAAAAACTTTTATTCAGAATATTTTATATAAACAAGTCCATTAAACAATTGCAAGCAAAGCCTACCTAAGAACATAAACATTTTATACAGAACTAAATAAATCCAACAAGAAATTCCATCACTTTCTCTATGGACACAAATTTACAATAATCACAGACCACAAACCACTACTAGGTCGTTTTTCTAGCACAAAACCGACCCCCGATATTATATCTCCCCGTACCCTTCGTTGGACTCAAACTATAAATGCATATGATTATCACTTAATTCATAAACCGGGTACTCAAATAGCTAATGCAGATTGTTTGAGCCGCCTTCCGCTTCCTTGCTCTGAATTTCAGGTTCCAGATCCACCCGAAGTTTTTTTTACAGAAGAACTCTCAAATCCACCCATACATGCAGATGAAATTGCAAGGATGACTAATAGAGACAAGGACTTGTCCAGAATCCTGAACCAAGAGCACCGGTTCACCACTGGGAAGTTCCTCGAAATCCTTGGTTACGCCTTCATGTCGATTTCGCTGGACCTTTCCAAGACCAAACATTCCTTATAATAGTTGATGCGTATTCGAAATGGCTCGAAGTTAAGAAAATGCCGTCAATGTCAACCACTTCGACCGCAACTATTATTGTGTTAAAAGAACTATTCGCTACTCACGGTATTCCAGATTCGCTGGTAAGCGATAACGGGCCACAGTTTACTTCCCGTGAATACCAGGAATTCTGTGAACGGAATTCCATCCAACGAATTCTCGTAGCTCCCTATCATCCCGCTAATAACGGTCAGGCTGAACGAATGGTACAAACTACTAAAGATGCTCATAAAAAGAATATGCAATTACAAAATTGGCCGCAACGTGTGACTAGTTTCCTGCTTTCACAACACATCACACCTTCTACCACTACCGGATCCAGCCCAGCCGAATTGCTGATGAATCGGAAATTAAGGTCGTGTCTCGACAAGATTCATCCCGATCATACACTACAAAAACAAACACTTTTAGAACAATCTACAAGTCATCGTAAAACTACGATTGCCCGTATGTTTGCGCGAAACGATCCAGTTTTTATAAAAAACTTCGGTACCGGAGAAGCTTGGATCCCAGCAACCATTGTTGATGTCACTGGACCTCTCATATAAGGTTCGCCTGACAGACAATAAAATTGTACGCAGACACTTTGATCAAATTCGCGAACGTCTTGTAGATAAGCCAATAAACACCTCAACACCACTTCCCGACCATATATACACTCCCTTTTCACCTAGTTTTTCTAACAACGCTAATAACAATGAAAACATCACATCTGATACTACAACTACATTATTACCGACAGAGTCACACAACGCCAAAGGCGCCCACCAGTGCGATTGAAGGATTATCAACTCTAAAATTAGGGGAAAGGAATGTTATGTTCTAGCAACGTAATGCGGTTGTTCCCCTATCCAAGACAACCAAAAAACATATGAAAATTGTATCAATGTCAATTTACTTTCTCAAAATAAGTTGTACATTTTGACTACATTAAAGTAAACATTTATTTTCACTCATATGTTGTAATTATTTTAACTATAAGACACATCTGGCGACGAGGATAAGGTTATTGAGCCAAAATAGTTAAAATAATCACAACATATGATTGAAAATAAATGTTTACTTTAATGATGTCAAAATGTACTACTTTATTTGGATAAATTGATACAATTTTCATGTTTTTTTGGTTGTCTTGGATAGGGGAACAACCGCATTATATTATAGTAACTGTTACGTTGCTAGAACATAACAATCTACGACTTTGTGGTGAATACAGGCTTACATTAAATAAAGTCATATTAAAAGATAATTATCCATTACCAACAACAACAGAAATGTTGGAAGTATTGGGTGGTGGAGAAGAATTCACAATCCTAGATTTGGCCCAATGTATCTACAAGTACTAGTTGACACCGAAATAGCTGATTTATTAACATTAAATACAATAAAGGGTTTAATGTGAGTAACAAGTTTACAGTTTGGAGTATCAGTAGCGACTGGGGGTTTTCAACGCATGATGGATACGTTGTTTGCAGGAATATCGGGAGTGAAGCCATATTTGGATGATATAATCATAACAGGACGAAACCGCGCCGAGCACATCAAACGACTAGATGAAGTTTTCAAAAGAAAGACAACAGGGTTACGTTTAAAGAAGAAAAAATGTGTTTTCACAGTACCAGAAGTGGAATTTCTAGAGTTAAAAATCGGCAAAAAAGGGATCATAACATCCCAGAAAAAGGTAAAAGCATTAAAAATTGCACCAACACCAAATAATAAAACCGAATTACAAGCTTGGCTAGGATTAATAAATTTCTACGACAAGTTTTTAGAACATCGAGCAACAGTTTTCGAACCGTTATATCATTTGTTAAACGAAGGAGAAGCGTGGAAATGGACAGAGGATCAAGAAAAAGCTTTTGCTAAAGGAATAGAACTTCTAATATCAGAAAAAAATACTGGTACATCATGAATGCGAGAAACCGGTGGTACTAGTATGCGATGCGTCAGATTATGGGGTGGAGCAGTTCTTAGCCACCAACTCATAGCTGGGAGTGACCAAGCAAACCATGATCACCATTTAGAGATGAAACTTACCTGTTGTGATGTGGTTAAGGTAAGGTCAATGACAACTTCCACGGTGATTACTCATCTACGTAGATTGTTCGCAACCCATGGATTGCCAAATATTATTATGTCGGACAACGGGACCGCATTCGTTTCCGACGAATGAATGTCAGCAATTCATGAAAAAGAACGGAATTAAAGGAATTCGTTCAGCACCATATCATCTTCAGACAAACGGCTAAGCAGAAAGAATGGCAAAAATCGCGAATGATGCGTTAAAGATAGTAGTAGTGGGAGAGGATAGCGAAAAGAAATTAGTACGGTTTTTACTAAAACAACATACAACACCGTGCTCAGCTACAGGTATATCTCCAACAGCATTCGTAATGGGACGCCGTTTAACAACAGCACTGGATCGTCCTCATCCTGACCTGCACGTCAAGATAACCGCCAAACTAGATGAACAATATAAACATCAGAAACCACCGTGAATTTTAGAAAAGGGGGACGACGTTTACATAAGAAATTATTCGGGTCAAACAAAATGGTATCCAGCTGAGGTAATTAAAATCACAGGACTGTTATCTTACAAAGTTCAATCTACTGAAGGCAGAATTCAAAAACGACATATAGATCAAATTAGATAAAGAGTAACCGATCTTACGCCACAAGAAACGACAAAGGAATCATCAGCAGAAACTATAATCGGAGTTCCTGAAATTGTTCTAGCAGCAGAGCAGAGCAAACCAATACCGAAACGGAATCTACCCCGGAACCGTATGATTCGATGTCAGACTCTCAATCAGAAGTACCATACCAGATATTGAAACCGATCATCAACCCGGAACCGGAACCGGTAACCCGAAGTCCGCGTAAACAACGACCACGTTGTTGTCCTAAATATTTAAACGATTATGTTAGATCTTAAGGTTGGAGGAATGTCATTATGTTGTCTATTTATATAGGCAGTGAGTATACAACTGCTGAACACTCACTGATATAATATTTGTTTTTATTTTTTCTTAATATTTAATGTCATATTAGGGATCCGCACAGAATGCCTACTCGGCTAGCGACTACCCGGACCCGCTCATTATGCTGACTCGTAAAAGGTTCGTTTCGTCTATCCCTTCGGCATTTGACAATTTCGAAGACCGAACTTCGTATTCATTCGGAATGTATGCGCTGCATCTGGCTGCATCTCTTTCAAATATTCTAGTCATGCGCAATAAACATTTGCCGCTGGTTACCACCTCGGTGCGAACGTTAATAATTACCATGTTCACATGGAGGATTCAATACTGGAATGAGATTGAACCGAGTACGTTCCTCATGTGTTCACATGTCCGGGATTGAATTTGATTTTCAATAGTTCTTAAAAATCCCGATAGATGCGCTGTCGTCACCTGATGACAGTTGTCATTCAGGGGCGTCGTTAGGATTTCAATTCGTAGGGGCGCAGAAATTTCCCGATTCACTTACGTCATACAAAATGTGAATTTGTGATGATATTCCGTAGGTGTTTATATTTAAAGAATAAATTTTGGAAATAACAGGCGGGGCGCAGTTTAAAAGAGAGGGTACGTGCGCCCCCATTGAAATGGCCTATCGACGCCTCTGCTGTCACGATACTGCGCATGTCTCATATTAATCCAATGCGTTCACATGGCAAAATTGACAAGCTTAGGTACAACGCACCTATGCGTCCAGCTCGCCTTATAAGTAATATATGCGATGCGAGCAGTTTTTAATAATTTTGGCCTTTTGGTTAACTAATTGAAAAAATGTTATAGATATAAAAAGTCTTACATTTAATTTAAGATTATATTAAAAAAAAAAAAAAAAATTCAAATTTTGAAATTCAAAATTATATTTAATAATTTTTTTCGGGCTTTGGGTTAACAAAATGAAAAAATCTTGTAAACAAAAAATATCTTAGAATTTTTAGTAGAATTTGTAAGTGTTTCAATTATTTTTATAAGGGCAGTATTAAGGGGGGGTCCAAATTTTGGGGCCCTATAACTCGGGAAGTATACGGGCGATTGGATTTAAACTGCGAACGGATTCAAATGGGATGCCAAATAATATGTGTACCAAATTTGGAGTGAATCGCTCCGGTACCTTCAGAGTAGAGGGCACAAATTTGGTCTTACGAGCGACCGAGCGAGCGAGCGAGCGACGACTAACATCCAAGTATATAAGTTATATACATTTTCGGAATCAGGGCGACGAGACGAACACTTTTTCTTAATGAAATTTTTTGATCCGAGAATGCTACAGACACACGACCGAATGCTTTAGCCTCTTCGGTACTACGTACGGCGAGCTAAAAACAAGTATTCAATACAGTCCCACTAAAAATGGGACTGGAATGAGTCAATCCAATCCTTGTTTTTTGTGTTCACATGCAGGATTCAATACCGATATCGAATTCAATACGGTATTCAATCAGTCATGTGAACATGGTAAATATTTAGCGGCAGATTTTGGTCATTATGCGCACTTATGCAAGTTGCAGCTGCCGCGATGGCGAGCCGGTCAGAACGCGCTATTACAGTGAGTGAGTATATGGGAGCCGTCAATAAGTGCAATCTGTTTAGATTTCACAATGTCAGATCAAAGTTCTCAACACACTACTGTACAATTTATTAAGAAAATAAAGGTCGTATCACATACAGTATATATTTTTATATTAAAAATTATTTTTAATGCATATACAAAATTACTACAATGATGAAATAGTCATATAAACATTCAGACATAATAAAATAATGATTTGCATAAGAGAACAAAATGTCAGGAACAATTATTCAAATTTCCCGCCAGGATATAGATCATTCTCTTTTGTTCTCTATTATAAGTGCAAGCGACAAATCATGAACTGAACAGTCAGTGCAGGATAAACATAAACAAACAGATTATCAGCTGGGAACAGAGATTGTGATTAGGGTTAATCGCAGTTAATCGTGACTTATAGTATCCGTAGCCTCTACATATAAAAATATTTATAAGTATATTATAATTAGTGTAACATTTTAAGAACATATAGAATAATGACCACACGACTGATTTGTAATGCTGCTTATATTATATCCACAACAAGTCAGGCGACTTTATATCACACACACACTTAAAGTAAAAAGGATGGACATAACAGCATAACGGCATGTAGAATAATTATAATTATTCTATAATATGTATGTTGTAGTACTACGGATGTTGTTCTACATTTGATTAATTTTAATAATAGTGTAGAATATTTAATTTTTTAAAATAGATAATATATTGGTATTGGTAATCGTAAAATAATCATTAATATTTAAATATTATCTTGGCATTACCGAAACTCATTGTTCTCCTTTGAAAGGTTTTTGATACTTCACTGCAGATTTATTAGAGCCAACTTCGTTCGATTTTGAAGTATTCTCATCTTTTTTCAATTTCATAATACGAAACCTGAATGAAATTTCTTGTTTTTCATCCACGAAATTTTTTAGCGCATTTAGCGAAATTGCTACACATTTTTCCGATTCAAATATCTTCTCAATGTCGTCTAAATCGCAATGACAATATTCGGTGATTTTATATTTTCGGACCGGTTGGGAACTCAAATAAAATTCAAATTCGTAATAATAATAGTGAGCTTGATTTTTCAATCCGATTAATTGGAAAGCCCAAAAGGCTTTTGATTTATCTATATCGATTTTGTGTTTATACCAAAATAATTGATGGTGAGCGGAAATCAATTGAATATCGGTAATATTTCTAGTTGAATTGTATGGTTGTGAAACTTGCTTGGTGTATTCCATTAAAGTATGTCGCGAATGTTTTGATTTAAAATGCTCGAGTAAATCTCGGCCTACCCAATTGCATGTCCAATTGCAAAACTGTATATCATCACATTTGAAGAGTCGATAGCGGCATTGTAATTTGTGAGATTCCATTAATGATTTATCCAATATATAATTGCAACCAGCGCTTTTATTTTCGCATGGAAATTTTAAGCATTCGATCAACACTTCCAGTTTGTAGTTGCGTGTTTCAAGAATTGCTGAACGGCATTTCGGACATAAATGTATGTTATTTGGATCAATGCATTTTGTGCAAAAGCTATGACCGATCACACATTGACGTATGGGTATTTCAAGATATTCCAAACAAATTGGACACTCTAGTTTTTCACATAATGAATTTATTTTTGCCATTATTTGGTTATTGTATTGTATACCTGTATCACAAACATGCCAATGTAGAAGGGGGTTCCCCTTAAGCACTATTTACTCTACTTACCCTGAACTAAACTTTATTGATATATGCTGAAGCGAAACTATAAAATATATATATTTCAGTTGATTTTTACAAAATATTATATAAACGATACTAGTCCAATCAAAAATGCAAATACATCAAAGATAACTACATTCCTAGATAGAACTAAGGATAGACGAAAAAGTGAACCGGCACATCCGCCCGCGAAATATGAAAACGGGTCCGCTTGGGTCCGCTTAACGCGTGATCCTCATTTATTATTCTCATGTGTTCTCATGGGACGCACCGATGACCGATACTAGTTTAGGCCGGTATTCTCATATGTGTTAAGTTATTGAAAATTTGAGAAATCCGATAGTAGCAAATTGAAAGAGCTTCAATATTAATGCCCAAGAACATACGGGCGCAGATTTAATAAATGTACATTTCTAATATTAAAAATAAATACAAATTCTTTCTTTATAACTTACATCGGCATGCGCAATTGTTTTACCGAAAGTGGCTCTCAGATTCGTCCATTCAAAATTTATGACTTACCAAACATGCTGTCTGTTCTGTCGTGGGCTGAAATGAACGGATGTGATATGCACACTTTTTCAATAAGAATGAAAAACTTCCCCTCTTTACCCTATTAAAACAGCGGTGGGGCACCAAAAACTTTGGTTTGGTACACCGATATACATTCATCTATATTTATTCCGAACAATAATATTATTTCAGCCCTATGCTCGAAATAAAAAATCAGCGCCCATTCCAGTTTGCATATATACAAATATAAATTCATATATACATATTACATACATTCACATAAACACATACATCTGGATGCTTATGTATATAATATAATATAAAGTGGTGGAACATACGAAATGAATATCACGGCGACCATGTTTAAATTGCCGCTATTTTTGGCGTAACACTATTAGTTCATATGTCCCTGAAGTTAGCTTGGGATTGGGATTCGTTTTTCCCAAGTACAATCCCAATATATAACTGGATTGGATCCCTGAGATCATTTTTGTTTTTATGCTTAAAACCTTGTTTATACATAATTAGCGATGTTCTAATTAGTATATTTATGTTTATAAACTATTATGTGATCTATACTATAATAAAAAATTATAAAATCTACTATAAATTAGTAATTACAGCAAAAATTCCATGCAGAACCAGTACGATAAACCTTGCGATCCTACGTTTTATTTATTTACGACCATACTAAAATAGGACTCACCCCAAATATTTCATATATTATAGATTACGGTGTGTTTAATCAAATGCAATCATAAAAATTCAATAAAAAAATATATATTTGGAGAAAATCGACATTGAAGTCCAAAATACGCATGCCGAGGGTCGTTTTATTTATTTACGACCGTACTAAAATAGGACACACCCCAAATATTTTATATATTATACATTACGGTGTGTTTAAACAAATGCAATTATAAAAATTAAATTGAAAAATATATATTTGGAGAAAATCGACATTGAAGTCCAAAATACGCATGCCGAGGGTCGTTTTATTTGTTAATAATTATAACACAGGGGGACACATAAGATAAAATTAACAAAATTTTGGTTAAAATACATATATATTATTTGCGCAAGAATGATTTATAGAATTTATACCGGCAACGTAACTGACATGTTCGTTGAGCAAAGCCCGAACTCAAACATGTTCGTTGAGCCAATCTGGAACCGGTAAAGTAAATCTCAACTCAACGCAACCAGCAGACATACATTGCGATACGTTTTATTTATTTACGACCATACTAAAATAGGACACACCCTAATCTATAATATATGTAATATTTGGGGTGTGTCCTATTTTAGTATGGTCGTAAATAAATAAAACGTCCCTCGGTATGAGTATTTTGGACTTCAATGTCGGATTTCTCCAAATATATATTTTTTTCATTTCATTTTTATGATTGCATTTGATTCAACACACTCTAATCTATAATATACAAAATATTTGGGGTATGTCCTATTTTAGTATGGTCGTAAATAAATAAAACGTCCCACGGCATGCGTAATTTGGAATTCAATGTCGGTTTTCTCCAAATACATATTTATTTTATTTAATTTTTATGATTGCATTTGATTCAACACACCCTAATCTATAATATACGAAATATTTGGGGTATGTCCTATTTTAGTATGGTCGTAAATAAATAAAACGTAGGATCGCAAGGTTTATCGTACTGGTTCTGCACGGAATTTTTGCTGTAATTACTAATTTAAAGTAGATTTTATAATTTTTTATTATAGTATAGATCCCATAATAGTTTATAAACATAAATATACTAATTAGAACATCGCTAATTATGTATAAACAAGGTTTTAAGCATAAAAACAAAATGATCACAGGGATCCAATCTAGTTATATATTGGGATTGTAACTTGGGAAAAAACAAATCCCAATCCCAAGCTAACTTCAACAAGATTTAGTTCATTCTCCATTGTACCAACTGCGCAAACAAATATTTGACAATCATTGACAGTTCTCTGTGGTTCTCTGTTCCCCACGTGTGGAAGACAAGTAATATTTTAATTTTTAATAACTTAAATAAAATGTCCCGTTTAATAGTTAAAAACTTGCCGAAATCTGTAAGTGTACTATATGAATTCAACGTTTCTATTTTACAATAATGCGAACTTCCAATACAGATCACCGAAGATAAAATACGAAGTTTGTTTTCACAAAAAGGAGATATAACAGATATTCAGTTAAAATATACAAAAGCTGGCAAATTTCGACAATTCGGTTTTATAGGATTTAGAAGTGTTGAACAAGCTGAAGAAGCAATCAAGTTTTTTGATCATTCTTGTATAAATACAAGTAAAATCAGTGTTGAGAAATGTGCAAGCTTAGGTAAGCGAATGTACAAATAAACCAGGCTTCGAACCGTAATTTTTCGGTTTTCGGGTTTCGTTCAATTAAAATAAATAATATCGGTTCGGATCCGGAAAAAATAACGATTTATTTATGTTTGCGGTTCAGCGGTGTATTTATTTAGCTTCCACGGCCATTTTAATTTTAATATATTTGTAGGGGATGCATCTAAACCAAAATCGTGGAGCAAATATTCAGCTGATAGTTCAGCTTATCAGAAAGATCATGTAGAAATTTCAGAAGAAAAAATTGCAGTAAATGAAGAAGAACCGATATTGAAGAAAACGAGTAAAATAAAAGAACTTTTAGAAAAGGTAAGTCAAATAACGTAGGTGCAAGTACCAATGCATTCAGCTCACCGTACGGCGAACTTATAATCAGTGAAACAGAGACACTAGAGTGCCCTTCATTCGACTATCATTCACTATCTATGTAATGTAATATAATATAACTAGGGTCACCCGTGGGCACCATGTGCCCATATGGTATACAGAACATAGGTCAATTTTGACTGATGGCGAATTTTCATGTAATTTAATAATAATAACACGGTTTTTCTTCATTTTGTATCGTTTGACTATAATAGTAATACAAATTTCCACATCACAAATAATAAAAAGAAAAAAAATCGAGTTCTTTCTTTGAACGCTATTTTGTTCTTAGATCACTATGCTGAGATTAACTAATCGATCGCTTAACATGCACTGTGTAACATCCGATAAATTTAAACTAAATTTTGTTTAACTTTGATTTTAACCTTGTATGGTGCATATGTGTTGTATCATTTAGACAGTTTCTATGATTGTATATAAATTTACTTACGATTGCTGTTTATTATTTGCATCGATTATTCAAATAATATGTATTACAAATCCTTTTTACACAACATTTTTAATGATTTGACATTTGATTCATTATTGTTTTTGAATTAAATAATCAGGCTAGATTCTGAATTTTGCAGTATTAAACTGATGCAGTGTCACAACGGCAGTTTTAAAAGTGATGATAATTAGTTATATGCTAAAATACAATGGATTGTACCATCAAAAATAAAAGAATAAAATTGCCAACCAAACATGCTTCTAAATATGTTTGAATTATCTCTTCAAGATTTTATTACTCTAATAATCAGAATTATAAATTTACTTATTTGCAGTTATTATAATTTGACGAACTATAAAATCTTACCGCAACTCATATTTTCAAAAATCACTGCTTCTTGGCCATTTTGAAGTGAAAAATATTAACTATGAATTAAAATAAATGTACAGAAACACGTATTTGCTAAAAATATATGATAATTAGGCAATAATATGCACTTATTTCATATTATATACTTAAAAATTGAAATTATAGCATGCTACTCTCCTTAAACTTAAGATTAAACTTTGAATTGAAGATTTATCACAAAAACTTTTTTGACATTTCATTCTGACGTTTGATTCGTTTTTGTCTATTTCAAAGCAGACTGAACTTCAAAATCGTAGTGATTGTTTTATTTCAGTATAAACTATTTGATTATTTTTTATAACATTATTAACAGTCGCCATGGTGCAGTGGCTAAGTGTCATGCCTTTCACCCTGGAGGTCGTGAGTTCGATCCCCGTCTATGCCAATCTGCATTTTTACAAAAAAGCGTTCCACACATACACACTCACTCACTCACATACACACTCACTCACATACAAACATTTCTGGGTTATTATATTAATGATATTGATTTATTTTGTTTTAAATTCTTGCGATACTGCTATAATACAATAGGGCGTTCCGGATAAACATGGCCTGGCCGTAACAGCGTTTCTGTACAGCTCGCTAATAGTATTGGAACCACTGTAACCGCTAACGTAAATATAAAATGTCGAATTTCTCGAACATTGCATTTCTATTATAAATTAAAGTAAAATTGTTTCTAATCGCTAATATTATCGAAATATAGTTATTTTGGTTGTACAATGTCAATTGAAAATCAAATATTAAATTTGTAATATTCTTCAACACAACACAACTTTCAGCGTGTCAGGTATTATTTGGCGATTAATTAGCAATGTATTTAAAGTGTACTGTGCACTATTTTTATTTTATTTTACGAAGTAATAAGTAAGTCTTGTAATCATGAAAAATTTCGAACTCGACATTTCAACAGATATAAACGTTTTGACATTCCCTGAATCAAATGGGATTATTTTCGGAATGACGTCTGTGTGTGTGTCTGCTTGTCTGTGAACACTAGAGCCAAAACTGTCGAACGTAAAATTATGAAATTTCAAACAAAATGGTATAATTATGAAACTTCAATCTTAAGACTTGTATGTGGTATAGATGTGCACCTCCTATTTTTGAATAGATATTCAAACCGGAAGTGCGTGTTTACTTAATGCATTTTTTCTTCTATCTCCAATATTACTAGAACGGCTGCGCTTATGGCAAAAATAGTTATGTTCATAATGAAAAACATTAATCTTTTGCACAACTTTTGTTTGAAAAGTTTCTTCATAAAATGTACCAGTTACGAGAAAACTGCTACGAAAAATCACAAATATCTTGTTTATGCTGCCATGAATTCGCATGTAGCTTAATAAATCATCTGCGCCTGCGAATATTTTGACAGGAAAACAAAATAGACTGAATTAGATAAATGTCAATTCAGAGTATTCCTGTAGATTCTACAGTGTAGAATATTGGTTAGTTTGATAGTTTTGTAGCCGGCTCTTGCTAGCTACCTGCAGTATTCAATTATTTTAGTATTGTTGATAAATAAATAGTTCCACATATTCAAAAAGTGTGTTATAGTCCAGTCCCTTTAGTCAAAAATACAAGTAAACTGCGGAAAAAGTCCCAGAGGACTGAAATTTGGTAAACACGTTCTCTTTATGGTTCTAAATGAAATCTAAAAAGTCCTCAAAAATCCGAGCTTGGGAACACATGGTAATCAACCATAAGATTTGATAAAACGAAATTTTGCAAATATCTCCGAAATTACAAGGTTTTTTTTTTTACCAAATATGCAGTATAATAAATTAATGTTCGTTAAATTTACTACAAAAAAAGGTATTCTTTATTTTCTCCGTAAAATAAACAGTTCACGTGTACGTAAGGCGGAAGCTATGCGCGTCGAGCTTATTTTTGCGCGGCTTGTTTATTTAACAAAAACTGTGTTTATTAACTTTTTGGAGATTTTTATGTTATTTTAGTAAAAGACACATCAGTTAATAGAATTAGGGGAGTATTTAATTTTCCGTGCCTTTTTTCAATTAGATAATGGCGGTTTTGTATTTTTCATGAAATTTGAATTCAAGTTGAATTCTTTACGTAAAGATTTCATGAGGCATTCATATATTATGCTCTACAATATGAGTTAATGAGTTGTTAAGTATATGCCGTGCATAATTTAATGAAATATTTACTCATTCGCTCAAAAGTAGAGAAACATTTGAAAAAAGTCATCTTTTTATTATTAACTAAAAAGTAGAACACATACATATTGTTACTCTCTTATAATTGAAATTATTAACGTAAATTGAATTATTTATATACATTTTACAAAAAGTTATTGAGCTTTTATATATATACATAATTAGAAAACACACTTGGTAAGTTTCACAAAATCTTATTTAATATTCTACAATTGTTTCGACCTCTCGGTCATCATATATATATATATATATATATATATATATATATATATATATATATATATATATATATATATATATATATATATATATATAAATATATATATATATATATATATAATATATATAATATTTCTATATATATATATATATATATATATATATATATATATATATATATATATATATATATATATATATATATATATAATATATATAATATTTCTATATATATATATATATATATATATATATATATATATATATATATATATATATAATATTTATATATATATATATATATATATATTTGTAAGGATGGAGAGGATAAATCAAACACTTCTTTTAAAATCTTTATTTTCTCATAATGTCAATTCAAACACAAAATATAAACATCAACATAAGTTGACTTGTATATGGTCTAGTTGTGCACCTCCTATTTTTGAAAAGAATATTCAAACCGGCAGTGCATGTTTACTCTATGCATTTTTTGTTCTATCTCCAATATCACTAAAACAGCTGCACTTTTACGGCAAAAATAGTTATGTTCATAATGAAAGATATTAATATTTCGCACAACTTTTGTTTGAAAAGTATCTTCAATAAATTTACCAGTTACGAGAAAACCGCTACCGAAAATTTTAAGAATCTTGTTTACGTTGTCATGGATTTGAATGTAGCTTAATTAATCGGATCATCTGCGCCTGTCAATATTTCGACAAGAAAACAAAATGGTTTGAATTAGATAAATGACATTTCAGAATATTTCTGTAGAGAATTGGTTAGTTTTGATAGTTAGTAATTCAAAACCATTACAAATTGGTATTGGTATAATTTTCAACGCATTCATTTATATAAGGTAAGCTTGGTTTTCATATTGTTTCTGTTGGATTATTATTTCCTAATATTATATTTTTATAATCAATAAATATTGATGAAAACTACGCAAAAGAAAGTCCCGCGTTGGCCACAACCCATTTTTTCCCTTCATTACACAAATGAATTCAACAAAATACACCAGTCTAATTATCATTAATATAAGTATTTTGTGATTTACTTAGTATAAGGATGATCCAATGTTTGAAGAATTCATGCAACTACACGGAACTCAAGATTTAAATATACTTTTGGGTAAATTAGAAGAACACGAAGAAGAGTTAGGAATTCAGGATGAAATTGAAGATGACGAGGATCAAAATCAAGACGATTCAGGAAATGAAAGTACGGAAGAGAATCAAGATAAAATTGCAAATAAGAAGATATCTGATCTTGAGGTAAAATCATTTTTTCATCGTAGAAATACATCCACTAGAGTTGCTCTAAATTAGACGTACTCAATATAATATAGAAATATAATATTTATTTTAGTATATGAAATTATTAATGTACAAAAGTACACAGAAAAAGGAACCTAGAAAACGCACGGAAAAACAACCGAAGGTAAAAATACAACTGTACACAGTCAAGGTAACAATATTTGCCATAATGATTTGTATTATTTCTGATTTCGTTAAAATGTTTAGCTACGAGGATTACCATATGCATGCAAGAAGAAAGATATAAAACAATTTTTCAGTCCACTTATTCCTTACACAATTCGCCTTCCTGCTAAAATGAAAGGATTCGCTTATGCAGGTTTTAAAACCGATAAAAATATGAACCAAGCCTTACATAAAGACAAAAGTTTCATAGGTTTGATATATCTCACTCCTCAGTGACCTCTATACTATAATAGATGGACAACTCCTATAAATTCAACAATATAGCCCATTACCGCTTAAAAATGTACAGTTATTGATTTTATGAAACAGGCTCGCATTCAATGTGAATTTTATATATTTTGACAGTTTTTGATACATTCATTGCGTTATGCTCTGCTTCGAAATGTGTCGGGCGTGGTTGTGGTAACTACGTTGGCGAGAAGCCTAATTTTCATCTTCATCGGTAATTATTTATTTTTGGCCTGCATCAACATTTTGTGAGAGTTGACAGCCCATTATAGTAGAGGTCAATACTTGATAAATTTTGTATTGATATAATTACATAAACACTGATAATTTTAGCTGGAAAACAAATTTCCGTATTCAAATACAAATCAAATGATGACCCACAAAATAATAAAGAAATTCAAGAGCAACAAGGGAAGAAAACCAAATGGCTTTCACAAGCAGAAACTTTGAAGCATGAAGAAGACATTGCGGAATCTGGGCGAATATTTTTGCGGAATTTATCTTATAGCACTACAGAGACTGACATTGAACAGTTATTTGCAAAATTTGGTATGTTTTTATTTGCTTTATGATTTCAGTTTCAAATATTGCAAATTGAAGGTAATCGACCTTTGAATTCAGTGTTGGCGTAATCCAGTTAACAATATCTAAGTTAGTTGTAGACTTACTTATCTGTCAAAAATTAGCTATTTCGACAATTAACTTTTAGTAGATGAGTAATCAACAGCTGATTCGGCTATGGTTCTCAAGATCGCACCTGTACCTATCTTGATTCTGATTATTTCAACATATAACTTCAACATAAAATGTGTTTAATAACAAAATAATAAATATAATCAAACTGCACAATACTCTAAACTCCAAACTAAATAAACGTTACACTTCAACTCGAACTCTGAACTATATAACTAACCAAACGCAACTATCGAACTTAACTCATCAACTGCCAAAAAGTAATCCTCGAACTTAACTTCTCAACTGCCCAAACGTAACTCGAACTTCTTCTCAACTGCTCAAACGTAATTTTGCTTTTAGTTCTCTAATTTTGCCAGAAACTATGGCAATACCACCGTTGGGCTAACCACACCCCCAGCACCCTTCAATAGGGTAGAGCAATGTGTTTTTCCCGGGAGAACATGCCCGACACATAAAGTATGTTCTTGTCTTCATTTGGACATATCTTTAGTCACGGTCCCTATATTGCATCCATATCTTCAAACTAACGCCAAATTCACATCTTGGGAGGCGGTCACATACGATACAAGAGATGCACACATGTTTCTGGCAAAAACAAATGAACTTTGTATCCGTTCTAACCTGCTCGACATTCTTAAGATAAAATGAATATATATATATATATATATATATATATATATATATATATATATATATATATATATATATATTTATTTATCCCAAACAAACTGCAAACTACCGAATGCTCTACAGGAATACTCTGAAATGTCATTTATCTAATTGAGTCTATTTTGCTTTCCTGTCAATATATTGACAGGCGCAGATGATCCGCTTTATTAAGGTACATGCTCATCTATGACAACAAGCAAGAGATTTATGATGTTTCGTAGCAGTTTTCACGTAATTTGTACATTTTTGAAGAAATTTATTAAACAAAAGTTGTGCGAAATAATACTATCTTTCATTATGAACATAACTATTTTTGCCATAAGTGCAGCCGTTCTTGTGATATTGGAGATAAAACAAAAAATGCATAAGGTAAACATGTACTTCCGGTTTGCATATACACCTCTTAAGTTTGAAGTTTCTTAATTCTACGTTCGACAGTTTTTGCTCTAGAATATTCACAGACAGACAGATAGATATACAGACAGACACACACACACACGTACACACAGACTTCATTCCGAAAATAATCACATTCGATTCAGGGAAGGTCAAAACGTGTATATCCGGTGAAATCTCGAGTGAACTGAATTTTGATGTACATGCTTAGGTCCGATAACGGAAGTCAATTTACCAATAGACAAAAACACACGAATATTAAAAGGTTACGGTGTTGTAACATTTTTAATGCCGGAACATGCTGTCAGGGCATACTCCAACCTAGATGGCTCAGTATTCCATGGACGTATGTTGCATTTACTTCCCGGTAAAACGAAAGATGTATCTGATGATATAGATAACATGGGTAAGATATAACATCATAATGGGGTTTTTTAACGGGGAAAAAAAATATATACATACATAGAAACCTGTGTATATATCATGAATTTTGCAAACAGTTGGAAAAAAAAAAAAAAAAAAAGAAATTGATTCTAGAGTGAATATGAATCATATTTTGCGTATTCCCGCCATTCCAACACGAATCTACGGCGGACCACCCCCGGACTCTGCGCAACGCATTGGTCATATTTCTTTATTAAACATTAGTAAAATAGCTGCACACAGCTGATTGCAGAACTCCGTGGATTTAAAAAAACGCAATTATTGTACACTATATAATTTGAATTTTTATTTTTCGCACCCTACATTTGAACACAAACGTAATTAAATCTAACATCAATCATCTGTTATAATACGATTTTCGCGCGTATATTGGTCCGTCAACGTTTGCAGTACGTCATCTCTTATGAATGCAAAAACAAAATACACTACATAAGTTACTAAGTATTGTGATAGGTTTAGCAAATAAAATAGAATTCATTCTAGAATTAACTTTATTGAAGTGCAAAATACCTCTTGATTACAATTGTGAAGATAGAAACTACAAAAATTCTCTATTATAAAATAAAGTGTGAACAGAAATAGACATAAACAAATATTCATAATTTAATTCCAATAATGTTTATGTTGAATTTGTTAATGACATTTCGTATTGGTCGGAAATGTCGAAATATTAATGCATACAAAGCATGCGCTGAATCTTTAAACAAACAGTAACGTCCATCAAACACGTAAAAAATTTAAAATATTTCAACTTCGACAGTCAGCGTTCTTAACGTAATAAATGTTTTGATGGATGACTCACAGTTAATTAAAACTCGTAATAGCGAACGTTTCTACCGTTACAACGCTCCATGTGGAATTAGCTTTAATGCTAATTTCACATGGAACGTTGTCACCGTATAAACGTTCGATGTTCCCAACGTTACATATTTTCATTGACTTTGTAGTGTTAGCTAGATTATTGATACACAGAACAACCAATCAAAACATGTAACTACAGTAACGTCGAACGTTTTTACGCTGACAACATTGCATGTGGAATTAGCTTAAGAATGAATTTGTTGGTAATATTTTTTACCAGCCTGAAAAAAAAACCCTATTGTATGATTATTTAATAGCTATACTATATAATTTAAATAGTACTTTATAGTTTATATTCCTTTCAAATTGGCACCATTTTTTTGCCATCATCAGCTGTCTGGTTCATTTGTATATGCTGATGTACCAGCGCCTCTAGTGAGAACTTTTAACATTAGCTGTTATGGACGATACTATGTACATGTTTAAACAAACCATTTCATATTAAGTGTTAATTAGGAAAATGAAAATATTATTTTTTCTCGTTATTCTGATTACAAATTTAACATGATTGGTCTTACAACTGCAGAATTTTAACATGTCCAAAACATGCCTTGGTTTATTGCTATTTTCTAATAAGTTACAAATCATATCGTTAATTTTATGCTCGCAAATAAATATCAATACACGGTTGTTAATTTGCCATGTTTTACTCAGACCATCACTGGTTAATTATAGTGATTTTGCGTTTGGTCAAGCCACCTTAACGTATGGGCCATCATTAGCGATTATTATTTTGTTTAGAGGGTCTAAGTTTCAAGCAAAAGAAAGCTTTAAAAGAAAAGGCACACGCTGGCTCTTCACATAACTGGAATTCGTTGTTTATGGGACATAACGCTGTCGCTGAAGTGATTGCGGATACCTATGGAACTAGCAAAGAGCAAGTTTTAGATGGGAGAGGCAAAGGTAGTGCTGCCGTCAGACTTGCATTAGGCGAAACTCAGATTGTCGCCCAAACCAAACAGTTTCTTGAAGAAAATGGAGTACAACTTGAAGTTTTTAGTCAGGTATTTACGTAGAATGTAGATATAGTAAAATAGTACAATCATTTGGTCGTTTCGCTTCGGACTAATTATATACCTGATTAAAATTTATTTTTTACTTTTACGAAGTAATAAGATCACCAAAAAAATCGTCCTCGAAACTTTAATGAAAATATCCATTTTGACTATCTTCTCATTGGTGTCGGTTTATCACCCGTGGAACCCTTTTTAGCTCGCCGTACAGTAAGTACAAAAGAGCTATAGTGATTGATCGTGTGTCTGTAACATGCTCGGATCGAAAAAAAAAAAACTTAATAAAAAGTTCTTGTATTTTCGCCCTGAATCCAAAAATATTTATAACTCATATACTTGGATGTATGTATCTCGCTCGCTCGGTCGGTCGGTCGTAAGACCTGAGTTTGTGACCGCATCTCGTCTGAAGGTACCTGGCCGATTTTAATGAAATATGGTATACATATAATTTCCATGCCCGTGATGTTCCCGTCGTATTTTAAATCCAATCGTCAGTACAGGGCCGGCGTTATAGGCCCCCAAAATTTGGAACCCTCCTAAATACTGCCCTGGTCAACATTTAATTTTTTTAGAATTTTCTACTAAAAATTCTAAGATATTTTATGTGATTAAAGTTTTTTCAAATTGTGCGCTCATAGGCTTAAAAATATATATATATATATATATTTTGAAGTATATCAGACATTGATCGCCATCTGTTAGTAAAATGAAGAAGTTATGTCTACGTGACAGTAATTTGTTTGGTTATAGTTTTTAATGTATAAACCATTTTCTTCTGTGTTTTAATGAATAAAATTAGGAAATGTTCATCAAATAATTATCAATATCCTTGGCAAATCACGAAACGAACGATATTAACGTAACCCATGTGGATGTGTGCAATTTTAAATGTGGGGTTATGGAAATTAAGACCGTTATGGTGCAGGAATAAATAAATCTCGGGATCATAATTGGTTAGATTGGTTCAATGGGCAATGTGAGTATAATGTCGACGATTTAGAATTATATGCGTAAACTTAGAAATGTATTAATTTCATATTATATATATATATATATATATATATATATATATATATATATATATATATATATATATGCATACGTACATATATATATATATATATATATATATATATATATATATATATATATATGCATACGTACATATATATATATATATATATATATATATATATATATATATATATATATATATATATATATATATATATATATATATATGCATACGTACATATATATATATATATATATATATATATATATATATATATATATATATATATATATATATATATATATATAAATATATATTATGTTATTAAATATTGTTTCTTCAATATGAGACATAGACGTTGATTATAACAATATAATATTAGGAAATAATAATCCAACAGAATCAATATGAAAACCAAGCTTACCTTATATAATGAATGTGTGGAAAATTATACCAATACCAATTTGTAATGGTTTTGAAGTACTAGCTATCAAAACTAACCAATACTCTACGAAATGTTCTGAATTGTCATTTATCTAATTGAGTCTATTTTATTTTCTTGTCGAAATATTGACAGGTGCAGATGATCCGATTTATTAAGCTACATGCGAATCCATGACAACGTAAACAAGATACTTATGATATTTCGTAGAAAATTTCTCGTAACTGGTACATTTTCTGAAGAAACTTTTCAAACAAAAGTAGTGCGAAATATTAATATCTTTCATTATGAACATAACTATTTTTGTCGTAAGTGCAGCCGTTCTAGTAATATTGGAGATAGAACAGTAGAACACTGCCGGTTTGAATATTATTCTTTTCAAAAATAGGAGGTGCACAACTAGACCATATACAAGTCTTAAGTTTGAAGTTTCATAATTGTACGTTCGACAGTTTCGGCTCTAGCGTTCACCCACAGACACTCACGCACCCACATATATACAGACGGCACTCCGAAAATAGTTAAATTCGATTCAGTGAAGCTCAAAACGTGTATATCTGTTGAAATCTCGAGTTCGATTTTGTTGGTGATCCCTATAATTACTTATTACTTCGTAAAAGAAAGTAAAAAGATGGATTTAAAATTAAAATGATCATTTATATATAATCAAAAAAATGATTTTATTTGTTTGATGCAATTTATTTGTTTCAAATGAATTTTAATAATTTTATTGATCATTTTAATATTAAATCTAAAGCAACATCCCATAGAATCTCCCATTTTACGATATCCCTAGGTCTGCTTGAATATATCGCATTTAGTTACAAATGTAATATTAGTGGGAGATCTATAAGAGATCACGATTTCCCAGAGTGCGCACAAATGTGCAGTTGTTGGGTGGTAACATATAAGAAAGACTAGCGTGGTAACATTTTAGGTCGCAGAAGACGTGCATTGAGAGTACCGGCGACAACTATGCGTCCTCGCTGGGCTCAAACTATGCATATCTAGCTCGTTACTTAGATATACATGCGAGCTCCCAGGTAAATCATTTGGTTTAGTGGGGATATGAGCGTGAATATCAAAAGAGTATAAATATTTTGACTATTCCTTTATATTTGAATATATTGTGAGATTGTACCGCCAAACGAGCAATAACGAGTAATTTGCTAAAAAGAAGCGCGCTCCTTAGCCCCTACTTTTTCTTGCCATCATTTTTTGACTCTAGTAACATTCACCTAACATGCTTTCCTGCTAAATTATTTAACCTTTAAGTTAAAAACATTCATTTTTAGCTCGCCGTACAGAATGTACAAAAGAGCTATAGTGGTTGGTCGTGTGTCTGTAACATGCTCGGATTGGAAAAATCTTAACAAAAAGTTCTTGCATTTTCGCCCTGAATCCAAAAATATATATAACTCATATACTTGGATATATATATATATATATATATATATATATATATATATATATATATATATATATATATGTATGTATGTATGTACGTATGCATATATATATATATATATATATATATATATATATATATATATATATAACTACGTAAATGAAAGTTCTGCGTTGGCCACAATCCATTTTTATATTTCAATATAGTAATAAATACGCATATAAATCTTTTTATTGATATTATTATGTAAATACTATTTGAATTAAAGTCATTTTGATTACACATTTTAACAAGTTCTATCCCAGCTTTAGTGAATTAAATAGTAAATTACTGAATTTCATGAATAAATATTTACTTTCTTTTACGGAGTAATAAGTAATTATTGTAATCATGAAAAATTTCGAACTCGAGATATCAACGGATATACATGTTTTGACCTTCCCTGAATCGAATGTGACTATTTTCGGAATGACGTCCGTCTGTCTGTGTGTGTGTCTGTACGTCTGTGAACGTTCTAGAGCCAAAACTGTCCAACGTAAAATTATGAAACTTCAAACTTAAGAATTGTATATGCCCTAGATGTGCACCTCCTATTTTGAAAAGAATATTCTAACCGGTTGTGCATGTTTACTCTATACATTTTTTGTTTTATCTCCAATATCACTAGAACGGCTACACTTACGGCAAATATAGTTATGTTCATAATGAAAGATATTAATATTTCGCTCAAACAAAAGTTGTGCGAAATATTAATATCTTTCATTATGAACATAAGTGCAGCCGTTCTAGTGATATTGGAGATAGAACAAAAAATGCATAGAGTTAACATGCACTGCCGGTTTGAATATTCTTTTCAAAAATAGGAGCTGCACAACGACCATATACAAGTCTTAAGTTTGAAGTCTCATAATTTTACGTTGGACAGTTTCGGCTTTAGAGCGTTCACATACACACACACACACTCACACACACACACCCTGCAAGGGGCCTGACAGATCGAAATGCTGCCTCAACTGTGGTGAGGCCGGCCACATGGACGGAGCATGTACCAAAAACCCGTTGTGCATTCTATGTAAAAACAGCGGCGGAGGCGACAAGCACCCAACAGGGAGTTTCGTCTGTCCGATGTACAAAGAAGCCCTGAGAGCAGCAGGTAAAAAGAAGGTGGTAAACCAAAGAAAATGAGGATCTTTCAGCTAAACCTCAACCATGCGCAGCGGCGCAAGACCTCTTGACGCAATCGGTGCGAGATCTCAATATCGACGTTGCAATCTTGGCGGAGCAGTACAAGGACATCGATTACTCAAGTGCTTGGATCCCTGACACTTCCAGCCGAGCGGCTATCTGGATATGTGGGAAGAAATTCATCCAGGAAACACCAGAAGTACCGAGAGCAGAATTTACTTGGGCCAAGGTGGAAGGCATCTACATTTGTAGGGTATACGCTCCACCAAGTGCTTCCCAGGAGGAATTCGAAGTTCTACTAAACGAACTGGCAGACGAGATGAGAGGCCGGCGACCTCTTATCATTGTGGGGGACTTTAATGCGTGGTCCACGGAATGGGGCAGCAGAAAAACCAACCAGAGAGGTGAGACGCTCATGGACTTCATCGCCTCTCAGGATGCTGTCAATCTCAACGGCGGTGAAACCCCGACCTTCGCCAGGAACGGCAATACCTCCATCGTAGACGTGACCTTTGCTAGTGAGAACATGGCTCCTCGAGTAACGTCATGGCATGTCAGTGACCACTACACTCACAGTGATCACCAGGCCATTATCCTGGAACCGGCCGGACGAAGAGAAGGGAAGAAACCAACGCCAGCTAGATGGAACCCTAGATCATTCGACCGGGAATCCTTCACTGTCATGATGGAGGAGGCTCATCTGAGCGCATGACGGAGCAACTAATGTCGTTAGTGCTCAAAGCCTGTGACGCTTCTATGCCGAAGTGCACCAATAGAAACCGCCACGCACCGGTCTACTGGTGGAATGAAGCGATCGCCGAACTCCGGAAACTGTGCCACCGCACCCGGAGGCAGGCACAGCGCGCACATGGACGAGATTCCTATAACACTCTGAAGCAGCGGCACGTTGAGGCACGCGGTGACCTCAAAAGAGCTATCAAAGAGAGCAAGGATCGAACGTGGAGGGAGCTATGCGGCATGGTCGACGATGACCCATGGGGCAGGCCGTATAAAACGGTAATGGCAAGGCTGAAAAGGTGCTCAATAACCGCACCATCCTGCCCAGTATTTATGGAAAGGATAGTGGCAACCCTCTTCCCACAACAACCGGGATTCACCTACACCGAAGACCTGCAGGCAGGCCATTGTTTCGCCGTCCCAACCATCACGGGCGAGGAACTGAACAAAGCCTGTAGCAGGATCGGGGACGCGAAGGCCCCTGGTCCAGACGGGGTTCCCAACACCGCTCTCAAAGCAGCCATCAGGTCCCGACCAGAGGCTTTCATCAAGATGTACAACACCTGTCTTGCCGAAGGAGTCTTCCCAAGCCGGTGGAAGAGGCAAAGTTTGGTCCTACTCCCGAAAGGGAACAAGCCGCTAGACGACCCGTCATCGTACCGTCCAATCTGCCTGCTGGATACGGTAGGCAAGGTGCTTGGGAGGATCATCTGCAACCGGTTAGAGGAGTTCAGCGAAGGAGCTCGAGGCCTTTCGGAAAACCAGTACGGATTCCGAAAGGCGAGGTTGATGCCATCGACATGGTCGTTGACATCGCCCGGGGGGCCATTTCAGGCAAGCGCTGGAAGCGAGGGGCCAAGCAATACTGCGCTCTTGTCACCCTGGACGTGAAGAACGCGTTCAACTCGGCAAACTGGGATCGCATCCTGGAAGCGATGAGGCGGATGGAGGTCCCGGAGTACATCATGTGCATAATAACTAGCTACTTTAACGACAGAACTCTGACGTACAGCACAGACGCTGGACCAAAGACCTGTAACATCACAGGTGGTGTCCCACAAGGTTCGGTGCTTGGTCCTTTGCTGTGGAACATTATGTACGATGGGGTGCTCAGGTTGCCTATGCCCACGGGAACCACGACGATCGGCTTTGCAGACGATGTGGCGGTGGTGGTTGTCGTCAAATACTTGGAGAAAGTGACACAGAGGGCAAACGAGGCCGTCGAGAAGATCCGCCTATGGCTCTCGGCAAATGGCCTGCAGCTGGCAAACCACAAGACGGAAGCAGTCCTGGTGACTAGCAGAAAAGCGAGGGAGACCGTCACCCTCTCCATCGGTGGCTGCGACATAACCTCGCAGCCATCATTGCGATATCTAGGGGCCAAATAGATGCTACGGTTCGACGAACACTTGCGAATTGTGAGCGCAAGGGCTGGAGCTATGTGCAACGCTCTGGTAAGGATAATGCCAAACATCGGCGGTCCGAGGCAGGCCAGGCGACGGCTCCTTTCGAGCGTCGTCAGTTCAGTGATGCTCTACGCAGCCCCTATCTGGTCGGAAGGCGCGGCGGTGGCATCGTACGCGCGACAGATGACTGCGGTCTATCGTAGGAGTGCCCTGAGAGTAACCCGGGCATTTCGCACGGTCTCATACGATGCCGTGTGCGTGGTTGCCGCCGTGATGCCGTTCCACCTACTGGCTGAGGAACGGACGGTGATCCACCGGCGAAGGCGTGAAACCCAGTCAACCGAACGGTGCAACATTGCCACGGAAGCCAGGACGGCGAAGGCCAAAGGACGGTGGACTCATCGTCTCATTCCGGAAATCACCGTGTGGTCAGCGAGGCAGCACGGTGAGGTGGATCACTACCTCACGCAGCTGCTGACGGGACATGGCTGCTTTAGAGCCTACCAACTTCGCTTCAGGTTGGACGACGATGCTTCGTGCCCCGTTTGCCACCCTGTGCACGAAACCGCGGAGCACGTATTCTTCCACTGCCCGCGCTTTGACGGAGAACGGGAGATCCTGCAGCGACACCTCCGACGACAGCTCTCTCCGGAGCACATAGTTGGCGAGATGATCGCTGGCGCGACCGCCTGGGACGCGGTATCCAACTATGCGGCCAAGGTCATCCAGGAGCTCAGACACACGGAGAAGGCATGGAAAGGCCTGCCCGTGGCGTAGAAGAGGAGGGCGAGTAGCCACACTCGAGGGCGCTTTACAGCCAGTCCGCCCCCGCGAAGTAATGCCTGACGGCGGTCCCGCGGGGTAGCGTGATGTATAGGGAGGTGGTTTTAGTGGGTAAAAATCCCACACGCTGTCTTTTGAAGATTTCCACCAGCCCTCTCAAAAAAAAAAAACACACACACAGACGTCACTCCGAAAATAGTCACATTAGATTCAGGGAAGCTCAAAACGTGTATATCCGTTGAAATCTGGAGTTCGATTTTTTTGGTGATCCCTATACTTACTTATTACTCTGTAAAAGAAAGTAAAAATTTACCAGTTGCGAGAAAAATGTTACGAAACATTATAAATATCTTGTTTACGTTGCCATGGATTCGCATGTAGCTTATAAAATCGGATTATCTGCTATTTTATTGAGAGTTTGTGGCGTGATCCATCATCATAAATTAAAAGTTAAATGTTACTTATTTTGAAGAAAGAGATACTTTTAAGTTAGTGGCGCGAACTCTCGGGGAGTTCCTTGAACTATTAAAAGTTAAGTTAACCCTTAGCGTTAAGTGTTAAGTCTGATTTGGCCTGGGGTACATATTCACCCCCTAGTGGCCGCTAAGGGTTAAAATTGTTACTTCTTTAAGAGCTTTACGGATATCGCATAGATATCAGTGGCTTAGTGGGATCTTAAGTCTTTGGACATCGCATGCATGTATTTAATTGTGAATATATTTAATGCTAATTTTTCCATTGTACCCATATTATATCGGGATTATTAATGGTGCAATCGCTAATTTTGACTTCAGATTCGTAAATAGCAACCTCTAAAACCTATACATGAATTTTTTCAATAACTAACTCTTAATACTTGAGTAAGTATTAAATTATGAAATTCAGGGTTCGTTTTCACCCTCTTAGGGGTAAAAGCACACCTCTATATTTTAAAAATATGAAGTTGATACCCTAAAGTTTAAGATCCTGCAAAAATAAAAGAAAAGTGAAGCAGGTATAGAATTAGTTCGTAATTTGGCTACTTTTTGATACCAAGTGAATGTACTATAACGATTTCGTGTCGCGTCTAAGTAGAGAATTTCAACACGCTTATATTTTCTTAAGCACTTTATGTATTTATAACATTACTTTTACAATCGTGATAATCAATATTTAACGCCAATATTAATATACCCTTCAACTACTTTAATAATTTATTTTCGCCTGACGAACTATCGATTTTCTCCAACTCACACTATTTCAAACGACCATTGGTTTATCCCTACTCGCTGACCGTCTACATATTCTCTTACTATTGATTTCTGATGAGGTATAAAAACTAGAATCATTGCAATTAATTTATTTACAGCCAATAACTCAACGATCAAAAACCGTTATATTAGTCAAAAATTTACCGGGCCAAACTCAACCAAACGAAATTCAAAAACTATTTGCACCTCATGGGTTAATCGGCCGTGTAATCTTGCCTCCAAGTGGAATATCAGCTTTGGTAGAGTTTTTAGAGCCATCCGAAGCCCGAAAAGCATTCACAAAATTGGCTTACAGTAAATTCAAAAACGCACCGCTATATTTAGAATGGGCGCCAGAAAACTCATTAAAAACACTGCCTCCTTCAAGAAATCAACCAATGGAAAAGGTTGAAAGTGCACAAGTAGAAACACCAAAACAAGATAACAAAATTCAAATTGAAGATGAAGAAGAAGATGAACCTGAAAATGAGGCAACGCTATTTGTTAAAAATCTTAATTTTAACACAAATGAAGACGAACTTAGAAAGGTATTTATTATTTTATTTATTCCATTACAATGGAGACTTTTCAAGAAAATGTTAAGCAATGCCAGTGTGATGTAGCATAGGAAAGGGAAACAGTTCATAATTTAGATGGAGCTATTAAAGTGAAATAGGTTAGAAGAATGAGATAGAAGATATACAAGTGACAAAAAGATGTATTTTTGTGTTAGTGTTGCCAAATGTAAGATATGAATTTATATTGATATAATTATTGGTTTAAAAGATTAGCAAATGTATCAACCCAGCAAACACACGGTATCCGCACAGAATGCCCAATCGGCTTTAGATTACCCGATCATTGTACCTAAACGAAAAATGTTCGTCTCGTCGCCTATCCTTTCGTTATTTGACAATTTCGTCAAACGTACTTCGGAATCATTCGGAATGTATGCGGCGCAGATATGTAGTAGATACATGTTTTACGTTGTAAATATTTTATCAATTTTTTTTTTCAAAATTTACCGTCATGTATTTTCATACAGGTAAATAGAAATATTCTAAAAATGTATAAAACCGTTTTCGATTTTTACATTTGGTAACGTTACAAATTTTAATAATCTTGTTTTGTTTAAAATGTTTTGGTATGTCACATTGAAATAAGGTTTTCTAAAAGCTTAACATTTATTAATAGTGCATATTTCGTTCATTTGCACCCTTAATAATTATCATACACAAAGAAAAATTAAAAGAATTGAAAATCTATTTGCAAAGTTACACTGATTTTGACAAGTGACAGTTAATAGTCTACTGGAAATAAATGTATTTCTCAAAGTTCACTCTGACATTTGTGACGTACATCCCGATATAAGAAAGAAAACCGAAAGTGTAAGATAAAAGTGAATCCGGGGGCGATCCACCGTAGATACATATTCGAATGGCGGTAATACGCAAAATATGAATTATATTCGCTTTAAAATCAAATATTATAAAAAATATATTTTATTTTTAACTGATGCATGCAAAGTACATAACATATACACATGTTTCTATGTATGCAAAAGAAATTCCGTGAAGAAACCTCATCGCAGGTATTTAATTTTGTTGTTTTACAGCATTTTGAATCATGTGGCAAATTAAATTATGTCTCTGTTGCTATGAAAAAAGATCCGCATAACCCAGGCCAAAAGTTATCAATGGGATATGGATTTGTTAGATTTCAGTACAAAAATGCAGCTGATAAAGCCTTAAAAACACTGCAACAAAGTACATTAAACGGGAAATCATTGGAGCTTAAACGATCCGAGCGGACATTACAGTAAGTTAAATTTTATTTTTAGCTCTACGTACGAAGTACAGAAGAGCAAAAGTAATAGATCGTGTGTCTGTAGCATTCTCGGATCAAAAAATATCTAGTGTTTGTCTCGTCGCATATATATATATATATATATATATATATATATATATATATATATATATATATATATATATATATATATATATATATGTATATATATATATATGTATATATATATACATATGTATATATATATACATATACATATACATATACATATACATATACATATACATATACATATACATATACATATACATATACATATACATATACATATACATATACATATACATATACATATACATATACATATACAACACTAGGGCTATATACACCACTCTTAAGTATTAAGTTTCATAATTACTTTCTTTTACAGAGTAATAAGTATTGTAATCATGAAAAATTTCGAACTCGAGATTTCAACGGATATACACGTTTTGACCTTTTCTGAATCGAATGTGACTATTTTCGGAATGACGTCTGTCTGTCTGGGTGTGTGTGTGTGTGTCTGTGAACGCTCTAGGGCCAAAACTGTCGAACGAAAAATTATGAAACTTCAAACTTAAGACTTGTATATACCCTAGATGTGCACCTCCTATTTTTGAAAAGAATATTCAAACCGGTAGTGCATTTTTACTCTATACATTTTTTTTCTATCTCCAATATCACTAGAACGGCTACACTTACGGCAAAAATAGTTATGCTCATAATGAAAGATATTAATATTTCGCACAACTTTTGTTTGAAAAGTTTTCTCATAAATTGTACCAGTTATGAGAAAACTGCTACGAAAAAACTCAAATATCTTATTTACGTTGCCATGGTGATACCTACAATTGTGACAAATTTTATTATTTTTAAAACGAATCAACCATGAGTTACATCATTTGTTTCAAACAAACAAGCATTACTTTGACAGTTATCTGTATGAATTAATATTTAAAATATTGATTTCTTATTAGAATAAATTGTATCAGGTAAATTATTATAGAATAAATTTATATTATATATTTGCTGACATAATTAATTAACAATTTCAGAGTTTTACTGTGAAATTTGACTGTTTAGGAGTGAATACGATAAGTACTTCAAATTCAGATTCATTATAAATTGGTATCATTATCCAGTTATTTTCATTATATTATATATATTATATATATATATATATATATATATATATATATGTATATGAATATCTATCTATTGAAAAATACGTAAAAGAAAATTGAGTGCAGGCCACTCCAGATATTTTTTTAATAGTTTGGCTGTAGAGCGTTCACACACACACACAGACAGATAGACACAATCACACGTTATTTTGAAAATAGTTTTGATTAATAATATATGAAAATGTTTAGGTATTTTGTTTATATATAACATAGGTATATAAGCAAACATATAAAAGACTTGCAATAATACATAATATAAAATATGCATATATGATATATTTTCAGAAAAGGGGATAGTTGTAAGAAATACAAAAATTTAATGTAAGGAAATTATCAAAATATGTATTCTCTATATCGGAGGTATTCTTCATGGCATATATAAATCTTAAATTTAGTTATCCTTTGTAACAAATATGTTCTACGAAGTAAATATTTATATTTATGTAACCTTTGCTCTGCATTAGGTAAATATTCTCAGATATTTTCCCGCTAGTTCATTAGGTGTTCGCCAATTGGTTGCACCGACTAATCCTTTCAACATACCTGATTTTTGGGGAGGGGGACTAATTTGTGCAATTTAACTTGTTTTTATTAATTTTGAACTACAATCACTTGTGATTTACCGTTCGACTGTGTTCTTTTGTGCTTCTGTCGGTGATCATTTGCGTAATATAACTTCGGCGATAGCCCTTGTCTTTAATAATTTAAAAATACAATCACTTGTGATTTACCGTTCAAGTGTGTTCTTTAGTGCTTCTGTGATCTGCGATCTGTGATCATATATTTGTGTGGTATTTGCATTTGTTAATATGCAACCGGCCATTCCTGAAAAACTCCAGCGTCGTGGTAGAATTATTGGGCTGCATGACGATGCAAGAAATTTCTGATACGCTCAAATATATCAGTAAGTATCAATAGGATTTAATGTGTTCTACTCTTTTATGTTTTACAATTATTAATATAAAATTTAGAATACACAAATATAAGTGTAATAAAAAATTAAAAACTTGGTTATACGTAAATTTTTATAAACAATAAAAATCTACTGTACACTACTGGGTTCGCCGATACAGAATCGGAGGTCAACGGGCATTAGAAGAACGCCCGCATCCTGGACGCACATCCATACTTTCCGCAGAAAATCAAGCAAATATTCATACGTTGATAGAGGAAACACCCTTCACTTCTGCTACTGCTATAAGTAGAAACCTAAATTTAGAATGTTGTCCTCAAACAATTCGAAATTATTTGCATAGCTCTGGAGTGCATTGTCGCCGACCTGCAAAAAAAAACGGACCTTACTCTTCGACATGCTGTTGCAAGGCTAAATTTTGCAAACAATTATCAAAATTTTGATTGGTCGCAGGTAGTTTTTACAGACGAAAAGGTGTTATGGCGACCAAACAACACTCGATTCGCCGAAAAGCATATACTAAGGACAACAAGAAGTGGCCGCATAACAATTGCATACTGGGGGTGGATGTCGGCAGCTGGACCAGGTGAATTGTGCGAGATAAATACAAGGAATATTTAAACATATTAGAAGATTGTCTCATTCCAACTGTTCGAACTATTTATCCGGAAAATTGGATAACCATAGTACAGGATAATTCCACTGCTCACACATCCCGAATGGTTCGTAGTTGGTTCGAGGAGCACGATGATTTGATTTTAATTCCGTTGCCAGCTAAATCCCCAGATCTTAATCCGATCGAAAATTTATGGGCAGAAATGACTCGTCTTTGGACAGCGCCAAGAGCTAGGACTAGGCAAAGAATTAAATCGGCGCACAGTGGTTCCAAATGCCGAAAAGGTGGCCAAAAGTCCCCAAAATCAATCTTTGATCTGTGGACTTTTTGGGGTCTAGTTATGTAGGTTGGTACCTGGTCTATTAGAAACTGCGTTTCATAACCCTCAAACTTGCATGTGGAGCTCTCGACACGCATTGTTTTCCGAACGCAGCGCGCAAGAGGGTCTGAGCGCTCTATAGCCGCGAACCAAGTTTTTCGTGTGAAAGTGACCTGGAATCAAAAGAAATGGCTTCATCTAACGAAAGTGAATACTTTTTAATGTTAAAATGTGTTGACAGTAAATTGTCATGCGTATTTAACTAATGTAGCATGTAGAACTAGTTGTTCCAGTTCCAAATGTAAAGTTTAACATTAGATAACTCAAAAGTCCCACGACATCCCACACTCTAACAAATAAAGATTCTTCGTCACCGACCTCAAAATACCCTATACGAAGTTTTATGAATATATGACCATTTTTAAAAATGTTGTCCGCCATATTGGATCTGCCATTTTGTTTTTTTGGAATTTTATATAAAGATTCTTCGTCACCGACTTCAAAATACCCTATATACGAAGGTTTATGAATATATGACCATTTTTAAAAAAAATGTCCGCCATTTTGTTTTTTGAAATTTTGAGTACAGATTTTTTATCAGCGACCTCAAAATACCCTTCATACGAAATTTCACGCAATTTGAATAACGTCTTCACATTTTGGCCACCTTTTCGGCATTTGGAACCACTGTGCGGCGTGTAGTATGGGAAAGTATGAGAGGTGGTGACTACTTCGAAAACTTCTAAATATTTATTTAATAACACTAACATTTCTTTTTACAGATTTTCAATTATTATTGTTATAGATTGTTCATATTTATAGTATTGTTATATTTATTGTATATTTATTTATCAAAATATTATACTTATTGTTCTTAAAAAATTGTATTATAATGAAATTATATAAGAATGATATATAATAATGCTATTATTATTTTTTAATTTCCTATTGATGTTCAATATAGTTATTTTTATGTAAATAAATCTTAATTACTACTGATACATGCAAGGCATATCTCGAAAGAAAAGACATATTTCTTACAAATTTGTTTCAAACCCTAGTAGAAGCAGGTATAAAAGCACTCGACTGAAAATTCTTAGACTTACGTTATGTAAAGGAAACCTAAACTAGAACTGATTCTGTGTGTCGAATCTTGATACAGAATTCTACGCTGTCTACAAGTACGTTCGGTTTTCATTTTGGCAAACTGTATATGTAAATCTCTTCTTCGAGGTCTCCAAGCAAGAAGGCTGTCTTGACGTTAAATGTCGTTAATCTCAATTTCTCAGAGGTTGCGAGACTAAGAATCAGTCTGAGGTGTGGCGTGCAACTGGACTGGATGCTTCGGTGTAGTCGATTTCCTCTCTGTTTGAAACCTCTTTCAACAAGACAACCATCTTGATTTTCACACAGCACCCAGCGACAGGTCAACGGTTTTACATGTTTAGGATGCTTCACAAGATCCCACGTTCCCATTTTGACCAAAGAATTGATTATTTCTGACAGCTGCATATCATCCTTCGTCATTTAGTGCTTCTGAGATAATTATATCTTCCGCTCCTCCTATCATTGCCAGGTTTGCTTGGTTTCCTCCGCGGGGATAATTTATCACGTAGTTGGAGTATCAGGCAGGTCTGGATAATGAACTTTGGTTGGGTAGATTTCACTTTCCTGTTGGGAATATCTTCTGCTTTCGTTGCAAACTCTTTTCGAGCTTCAGCAGCTTCTTGTCTGGCAGTAGTAGAACACAAGTCTACGCATGTTCCTTCCGAGCCCGTCTCTTCTGGGGTACGTTCCAAATCGTAGAGTAACTAGGCAAGAGTGTATACAGAGTGCACGCCGGTCGTTTTTAAATTTAGTGTGACATTGCCTCAATATGTTAACTTTTATTTTTGAACGACGAAGAGTGTACTCCATGTGTACCTAACTTACCGCATTTGGTGACCTCGCACAACTTTTGTTTGAAAAGTTTCTTCATAAATTGTACCAGTTATGAGAAAACTGCTACGAAAAAACTCAAATATCTTATTTACGTTGCCATGGTGATACCTACAATTGTGACAAATTTTATTATTTTTAAAACGAATCAACCATGAGTTACATCATTTGTTTCTTGTTTATTTCAAACAAGCAAGCACATTGACAGTTAACTGAATGAATTAATATTTAAAATATTGATTTCTTATTAGAATAAATTGTATCAGGTAAATTATTATAGAATCAATTTATGTTATATATTTGCTGACATAATTAATTAACAATTTCAGAGTTTTACTGTGAAATTTGACTGTTTAAGAGTGAATACGATAAGTACTTCAAATTCAGATCCATTATAAATTGGTATAATTATCCAGTTATTTTCAATATATATTATATATATATATATATATATATATATATATATATATATATATATATATATATATATATATATATATATATATATGTAAATATCTATTTATTGAAAACTACGTAAAAGAAAGTTGAGTGCAGGCCACTCCAGATATTTTTGCTTACATACGTTGCAAGAATAATTGTTTTTACATTAATTTAAATATTTAACACATGGTTTATTATTGCAGTACTTTAATTTGACCCTTCATATCACATTTAAAATATTCGACGATTTGGTTAATGTTTTTTTCTCAGTAACATTGACGTTGTCCCAGACAGTGCGAAAATGGTACAGTTTGGGAGACAGTGTTCTTAAGATTCTAGTTATTATCCAGCTTTGTTTGATAATTTCACCTTGTGCAGGTTTTCTGTTAGTTCTTGAATCTTCGTACAGTTTTCTATAGTTGTTTTATCGGTGTCATATTTGAAACTAAAAAAACGTCTTTGTAAACCTTCAATCGTAAGATCTAACTTTTTACCATACAACAGTTCTAATATTGGTTTCTCCGATGTACAATTTGCTATTTTGTATGCTATATTACTGTCTACATTTCATAATTGCTTGCGCGTCAATATCTTTCTTGATCCACGCCTTTACATTTGCATCGGCTTCATTCCTTACCGTCTGTCTCCTAATCCTACCGCGACTATAGATAGTCCTTTTGATTATACTGTTAGGTTTATAAAACATAGTGAACTTCCATTTGCGTATTTTCGGACAAAAGTTCGAGATGACATATCGCATCCATGACAAAATAAATTTAGACTGAATTTACAGGCGATCACTGACGACAGCTAAATTGTGTTGACTGACTCTGACGAGGTTATATTGACTGACGCTGACGAGGTTTTGTTGACTGACTTCCACGTATTTGTTAAATAAGAGATCTTAAGGACAATAAAATCAACATGATTAAGTAAACACTGTTTTTATATTGATGATGAACGGAACATACAAAATATTTTTATATAGTTTATATATTACATATTACAGATAACACTGTGAATTTGCTCCAGAATCCGTTTTGACCTTACCTGTGGTTTCAAATACCAATATACTCTGTTTTCCTTTGTGGCAAAACACACAAATGATCTTCGTTTGTAGCCAGTTTTGGAATGCCAGCCATTGAAATCGATGTACTTAATTTCAATACTGAATCTTAATTTAGATGTCTCTAACGTCTGTACCACATAACAAATTCTTTGTTTTCAGTTTTACTTACATTTGCCTTCATCACAAAAAAAGAACATACTTTCCAGTTAGAGCTCTGTTATCAATATTTTTGTCATTTTTCGAGACCAGTATTACTGAATTGAGTATTACTTTTATCAGTTTTGTAATCGGTGTCAAGCTTAAGGGGGTATTTATAATCTTTGACCCAAAAAGGACGCTTTTTATGATTTTTTTTCTCAGTCTACATTATTGCTCGTCCTGTGGTCCACATAAAAATACATCGTAAAAAAATATATGTACATTTTCTAGATAACGCGGAGAGTATATCTAGGTCACCACTACGGGTGAAATTGTATCTTATCAACGAGTTAACTAAATTTTATTTTAATGTTGGATTTTAAGAGGCTATAGAATTCTTTGGGAGCTTATACCAACATTTGGTGTAAAAAGTTAATATTTGACAAAATGGCGGCCGTGTGAAGAAAGATGCCTTGTTTTCGAGTTTTGTTTTCACGTAAATAATAGTTATTTATAAAAATGTATGTATATTGTTGGTATAAGCTCCAACAAATAGTATTTACTTTCAATTAAAATAAAGAACAGGCAAATCAATCGAGTCGTTCCAGTGAAAATAGTACGCCCAATTTGAAAAAAGTAATTTTGAGAAATACGCGAATAAAGATTTACAACATATACATCCCCAGTAGCACAACGATATAGTACCAATATTGTTTGCCATATTGGCCCAATCTGGTTTGGGTTAACATAGTACTAGATTACTACAATATTGTATTTCAATATTGCCAGAATATTGCAAACCAATATTGTATTCACATAGGAGATCTATATTAAATAAATATTGCCCCACAATATAGTATAAATATAACATCTCCATATTTACCCAATATGGGTAAATATGTAAATGAAATATTTATTCTATATTATATATTTTGATTTAAATATATAATAAAAACTCAAAATTAATAATAAATATATTTAATAAAGTTTATTGCACATCAGAGATATAAAACATATATAGTGTTATATAGTGTAAATATATAAAAATATATTAAAAGAAATTGTTAATAAAAATAAAATATAGTAAATATATTCACACATATATATATATATATATATATATATATATATATATATATATATATATATATATATATATATATATATATATATATTAGTACACTGTTATAAAATATAGAATTAGTGTTGTTCGATCTTTTCTTTCTTCCAACATCGCGATCTCTAGCCGTTGCCAGGTACATAGATCCTATTTTTGATATTTCATGTTCTGTCCCATGATAGATGCGATTGTGTATTGCTTCTGGATAAATGATAAGGAGACCAAGCTAAAGCAGAACAACAGATTGAAATATAATGTTAATAATATACGGTACACAGAATGATATAAACTGTTCAATTTACAAGTAAAATATGACTTACCTTAATGTGTCAAATATGACATTCGATTTACGAATAAGATGATCAATATTGATTTCAATTTTAAACACGATAATACAAAATACCGCAAGATAACACGACCAAGAAATGACACAATGAATGAATACAATATTGTTTTTTCCATATTGTATCGATATTGAAATAATTTTTAGGAGTTAAATATTGACATACAATATATAACCAATATGGGTTTTCTATATGCCATATTTAGCCAAGATACAATATTTAACCAATATTTATACTATATAGTTTTGACATTTGGTGCTACTGGGGATATATACGTACTTATATAACTTTAATATTTTTCTTCTTACATTTATTCAGCTATCCCACGGGATTGTTACAAAACCACTTTGATGGCATAATCTACACACTATCGAAAAATACAAATAACAAGATTTGGTACGCGTAGAACGCACCAACGCGCAGAGCTCGCCTTTAGGTGAAATATACGTTGCGAGCAGTGGTTCTTAATTATTATGGCCTTTTGGTTAACAATTTGAAAAAATGTTATGGATATAAAAAGTCTTACATTTCTTTTTAGATTATATAAATTAAAAAAAAAATTGCAAATTTCAAAATTATAATATTTAATAATTTTTAACAATATGAAAAAAACTTGTGGACATAAAATATCTTAGAATTTTATGTAGAATTTTTGAGTGTTTCAACTATTTTTATAAGGGCAAATTTTGGGGCCCTATAACTCGGGAAGTATACGGGCGCTTGGATTTAAACTGCGAGCGGATTCAAATGAGATGCCAAATAATATGTGTACCAAATTTGAAGTGAATCGCTCCGGTACCTTCAGAGGAGTAGAGGGCACAAATTTGGTCTTACGAGCGAGCTATCGAGCGACGACTAACATCCAAGTATATAAGTTATATACATTTTTGGATTCAGGGCGACGAGACTAACACTTTTTCTTAATGACATTTTTTGATCCGAGAATGCGACAGACACACGACCGAATGCTTAAGTTTCTTCGGTACTACGTACGGCGAGCTAAAAAAAAACGATTTTTTCAACCCAGATTGTAAATACTTAACTCTACATTGGGAACGGCGCATAGTGGAACGAAACGCTTGAAAAGTGCCCACAATTCTGTCATTACGTTAATCTTATAGATATTTTTTTTTTTTTGGAAATTATTTGTTATTAAAGGTATAGCAGGATAAAATAGTGAAAAGTCCTCCAAACAGATTGAGGGTCAAGGTAAGTCATTCAATTCGTCTTCGAGAGAAAATCATTTCCCTAGATTTTCAGCTTCGAAAATCATTCCTAACGCCCATAACCTCAAAAATACGTTCTTTCTCTCGCAAATATCTCTGGTACTACTCAACCTTTTGACATAAGGGTACCTATTCTGAGTGTCTCAACTCAATATATTGAAGTGAGATCTCACTCAAAAACGCTGTTGCCATCTATTGGATTCATTGCGTAAACATGATATGACGTCATGGATCTCAATCAATTAGTAAATTTTTCTCACTACCTCGGTAGGTAGTGAGACCAGAAAAGTTACTAGTGAGAAAATTGACAGATTATTAGTTGTGTGCCATGACTTCTTTGTACATGCGCAGAGATTAATGAAATCGCTTGAACTGACTGTTACTCATTTGTTACTTGTGAAATCTTTTGCTGGTCTCTTTGTGTTGTTTGTATTTTCTGTTATCCTTGTTTTGTGTTGTTTAAAACTCACTTACAAACATGTCCGGGCTATTATATATATATAATATTTGTATTTACTGTAGTTTTAAATCTTTTTAAAATAATAATTGTAACAAGTGTTGTAAACTTGAAGTCAGAAAAATCCCTAAAGATCTCACATGCGCGTCTCACTAGTGGTACGGCATCGTTATCTCAAATCTCACTTCAATATATTGAGTTGAGATACTCCGAATAGGGGTCAAGGTTTGATGCGCTAGTATCGGGTAAGGAAGTCTTACATTTTCACATATGGAGACTATCAGTAAAAGAAGTAAATACCGTTTTTGAAGAATAGTACGTGTAAAGAGCTCAGCGAATTTGAAGCATTTTCAACCTTTTTTCATATAGGATTGTGAAAAAAAAACAATCTTTTTCCTTGCCTCAAAAATTTGAAAATATAATTTTTGACCCATTTCTCTCGACTTTTCTCTGTTGCACGTGAATTGGTGGGGGCCACGGGTGCATATATGACCCTGGACGTCTCTTATTGAAATGAAAATTAGTGTCCAAAGTATTCGGTAGAGGCGATTCGAAAAATTTCTACGAGATTATCCCTATAAGACTTTTCGATTGCATTAAATCGCATGTCAAAAGATTGAGTAGAACCGGAGACATTTGAGAGAGAGAGAGAGAGAGAGAGAGAAAAGAACGTATTTTTGAGGTTATGGGGGCTAGGAATGATTTTCGAAGCTGAAAATCTAAGGAAATGATTTTCTCTCGAAAATGAATTGAATGACCTATTTTGACCCTCAATCCGTTTGGGGGAACTTTTCACTATCTTTTCCTTGTATACTTTTTTTTAAGTTTCAAGTTCACATATTATTTATATGTATTTCCGTAAAGTAATATCAAAAAGTTGGCTATAAGATAGGATAAAAATATATGCAGAAATAATATATTTGAAAAAATCAGTTTTGGCCACTTTTCGAGCGTTTCGTTCCACTGTGCGGCGGTGCTTAAGTTTTCTGCACCTATAGCATTTATATTGATATGAATTAGATTTCTTGGACTTGTATGCTGCCCCATTCTCACTTGTCTGTTCCTTCTCAAGTCCTTTCCTTCTTCGTTCCTTATCAAACAAACCTGTTATTAACTTTAACTATGGTCAACTGTGTTGGATCTATTATTTCCAGTACAGTAATAATAGACTCGTATGATTTAGGTAAAAACAACAGTAATTGGCATACTAGAGTTTCTTCTTCTACTTTAGCACCCACATTCTTTAATTCCCTTCCAGTTTTGTTAAATTGTAGGAGATGATTCTCCTTAGATTCACTTTCTGCAAGTTTCATTTTAAGAAGTTGTTTTCTAAGAAATAATTGACTAGTGTTAGATTTCCTATGAAATGCTGATTCTAGTTGCTCCAAAATTTCTGTGGGGCTGCTCGTACCTATAGCATATTGTAATTGACTATCAGCTATTCTACATACTATTATTGTCTTAGCCTTTTTCTCCCTTTTAATCAAATTTTCAACTTAGTTTCTACTAGCTTCTTTTTCGGGGTCTGCAACTGATTTTCTCATACGAAGGCCATTCAACATATTGAGAGCGTCCTGAGTAGCGAAATCTAATAGATCATGCTGATCGAGTACAACCTCTAACCTCAAACTAAGAAGGATTTTGAATATGTTTATATATTATAATTATTTTTGTTTATACATCATGACGTCTTAAAACAAGAACATAAAGATTTGGTCATCAGTATTTCGATTTCAATACTCAATCCAACAATATCCGACGATAAGCAGTCCTGGGCCTATAACTTGTTGAGATTTGGGTAGTCTTAGGTTGAGCAATAAATAGTCTCTATGTAGAAATATTGTTGAGATTTGAGTAGTCCTGGGTTGAGCAATAAATAATCTCTGTGTACAGTTGAATTTTTGAAATATGTCACTCCAAGGTCAAACATATGCCGTACGATTCAAGATTTTAGCTCCGCCCATTTTGTTAAATGCAGTGGTGCAGTTCATTTATTTTTGATTAGGCATATAATAAAATTTTAATTTTGTTGAAAGCAATAACACCAAATTGAACGAATATATCACACGAAATCGATCAAAACGATGTAAAAATTGCACAAACTAAGAACTGACGGAAGCAGAAACAATTGCACAATATGCTGGAAATACAGTAGAAATTTCGTGTTCAATAAAAGAAATGATATATTATTGAACAAATGTTATACATAAATTGCGTTGGACACAACAACGATTGACTAGCGGAAAATGTCTGTACTCTATTCTGAAATCCCGAAAACCCGCGCGACATTCATACTCTATCCATCATTCTCTTATGCATATCAACATGCGAGAAAAAAAGATGCTATCACGATACACTTACAACGGTATGCTCACGCACATGCTAGCTCCATCCGTGTCGCACTATTCTGGCGTCACGTTCGAAGCAGAAGCTCGAAGTCATAATACTTTACATGCACATTTCGATCTTTCTTTATTACTATATATGACTGACGGGATTGTTATAATGATATTATTTATTTTTCAATGATATAGATGGTATATTTTATTACAAAACTTTAACATCAACTATGGTATATATAATCATATATTATGTAGCAATAAGACAGTATTCGAAAGAAGTCTATTTAAAAAAATCGGTTGTGGCAAACACAGACACAGTACTTTTACGTAGTTTTCATTAGAAATATATATTCCAAACAACTTGTCAAAAAATACCAATACTCCAAAGTAATATCCTGAAATTGTACCATTTAGCGTATCATTTGATTATTTTATCAAATATTGTTTCTTCCATATGAAACATAGATGTTGATTTTTAGCTCGCCGTACGTAGTACCGAAGAGACTAAAGCATTCGGTCGTGTGTCTGTAGCATTCTCGGAACAAAAAATTTCATTGAGAAAAAGTGTTCGTCTCCTCGCCCTGATTCCGAAAATGTATATAACTTATATACTTGGATGTTAGTCGTCGCTCGTAAGACCAAATTTGTGCCCTCTACTTCTCTGAAGGTACCGGAGCGATTCACTCCAAATTTGGTACACATATTATTTGGCATCCCATTTGAATCCGCTCGCAGTTTAAATCCAATCGCCCGTATACTTCCCGAGTTATAGGGCCTTAAAATTTGGAGCCCCCCTTAATACTGCCCTTATAAAAATAATTGAAACACTTAAAAATTCTAAGATATTTTTTGTCTACAAGATTTTTTCATTTTGTTAACCCAAAGCCCGAAAAAAATTATTAAATATTATAATTTTGAATTTGAAGTATGAACTAAATTATTTTTTTATCAATATTATCTAAATTTGGTACACATATTATTTGGCATCCCATTTGAATCCGCTCGCAGTATAAATCCAATCGCCCGTATACTTCCCGAGTTATAGGGCCCCAAAATTTAGAGCCCCCCTTAATACTGCCCTTATAAAAATAATTAATACACTTAAAAATTCTACTAAAAATTCTAAGATATTTTATATCTATAAGATTTTTTCATTTTGTTAATCCAAAGCCCGAAAAAAATTATTAAATATTATAATTTTGAAGTATGAACTAAAATTTTTTTTTTATCAATATAATCTAAAATTAAATGTAAGACTTTTTACACCTATAACATATTTTCAAATTGTTAACCAAAAGGCCATAATAATTAAAAAGCACTGCTCGCAACGCATATTTTACCTAAGGGCGAGCTCTGCGCGTTGGTGCGTTTTACGCGTACCAAATCTTGTTTTAAATTTACTTTATAAATATATTCAAATATAATTTTTAATACGTACTGTTTTTCAATATTTATCTGCAATAACCATTACAAACACGGTCTGAGTATATTTATTTGTGTTAATCAGTGCAGAATAACAAATGATTTCTATTTTGTTTACCTGCCAAATTTTGTTCAGGCATATATAATACGTTGTCCGTAGGAGTTTTCTCGTAACTGGTACATTTTTTGAAGAAATTTTTCAAGCAAAAGTTATGCGATATAATAATAATATCTTTCATTATAAACATACCTATTTTTGCCATAAGTGTAATCGTTCTAGTGATATTGGAGGTAGAACAAAAAATACATAGAATAAACTTGAATATTCTTAAAAGAAAAGAGATGTACAGCTAGACCATATACAAGTCTTAGGTTTGAAGTGTCACAATTTAAGTTTTTACTCTAGATCGTTCACATTCGATTTAGAGAAGGTCAAAATGGATATTTCCATTAAAATTGCGAGGTTTTAGTGTTACATATTACTTCGTAAAAGAAAGTTTTTTTTTTTGCCATTAGTAAATGTTGATATCTTATGTCTTATCTAATTTTCTACGGCAGTTACCAAAGTTTATCTTCCGGTGTTTTGGGCTATATTTTAACTATTGTTGCCTAGTGGTATTTCAAAACTGCTGGTATCAAAATGATCGAAACAAGCACATGATATAACATAAACGCAAATATTGGCGCATCTTGTCTATTAAGAATTATTCGAAAGGGTGACGCGAATTATTAATATAAAACATATTTCATTAAGATAAACTTAACTTAAGGACGACCCTAATATACTATTTAATAATTTGCCGTATTATTCGTCAATGTTCTGTTTTAAGTCGCCATCTGATAGATGGCAAATATGGTTAATTATTATGGACAAAAACGCTTCAAATATAAGTTATACGGTATAAAATTCTGCATGTAAATCAACAAATATAATTTATTTTGTATGCTTTGTAACGACGAAAATTAAATATAAAATTCCAATTACTGAATTATTTATTCATCTAATATTTGGTGTTAATTTAACAGCTTTTCATGAAGTCTAAATGTGAGTATTTTATTACATTCCCGCTAGTGTTGCAATTGATTATAACAAAACAATATTAATTAATATGTTTGTACCTCTATAGATAATTGCAATTGATTAGGACAATATGTAATATTAATGTGTTTGCACCTCTAAAGATAGTTGCAATTGAGTATAACAATGCAATATTAATATGTTTGTATCGTGAAACTACGGTGTTATTGTTCACTTAAGTAATGAATTATAATTCATCCAAATAAGTTTATTTCTTCCTTACCATTTTTAAAATTAATGTTGTCACTTGTCGGCGTGCATGAATCCACTTCTTTTTAAATTCCTCATTTTTAGAAAATGTAAAGTACTTAACCTCCATATTTTTTGGTCGTCTATTATAATTTTTACAATTCAACATTCGCACAACCTTGCTTTGTTGATAAATAAAGTTTATTTTTGTGTAAATTCAAAGCGAAATACAATAAAAACAGTGTGTACACAAGTGTATTACCGCTGTGTTGCTTCGAATGTGACGTCATGCGCGCTGATGAACGTATTTGAGTTTACAAATGAGCATACCGTTGTAAGTGTATCGTGGATGCTATTAGGTATTCGTGGTTCATACCGATTTATTGATTGAAATACAAATCTAAATTTGAACATAGGAGTCACTTTTTGCATGGATTAAAATTCAATATTTTATTTTGACGCTGTTATATTTTTTGTTTTTATATTGTTAATCTACTAGAGACAATACAGATAACATAAAAAATGAGCATAACATAATTACTTTCTCACATGAGCCAATGCTTCCCACATAGCACAAAACTAACTGAAAGACGTCTTTAAGATGTCAAAGTCTTTAATGGCATGAAGTCCTAAGTCATACAAAGCGACGTCCTCTACACGTCTAACTTCGCTTGTTTAAGACCAATTTAAGACGTTTTGATAAGACGCCGTAAAGACGTAATTTAAAGACTTTAAAAGGATAACTATAAGCAGAGACTAGGATATTTTACAAAGACCGCTAACGCCATACGATTTTATGCAAGACATTCGTTTGTAGCGGTGTGAGAGAGAAGTGTAGTCAGTTACTAGCGCATTTCTACTCGTGCGTTCTCTCTTAGGTATATATCTAACTCTCTCGGCAAAACTAGTTGCAAGGAATATCTGTAGTAGATTGCGCTTTTGTATTTCTTTAACGGGAGTACGGCAGAATTATGAATAGTAATAACGATTATTTTGCAATAAAAATAAATAAATTCCAATTATACGATATAAACTCATTATAAAATTTAAATGTTCTTGCAATTTTATAATAGAATTGGATTATTATTTTATACTTACAATCTTAAATATGATCTAATATTTGTAATTTTCGTTTTTTAGGCATTTGAAATTGCTGAGATTCCCATTTTAAAGTCATATTGATTTTAACAGTAATTAGATGATTAATTAAAAATAGTCTATGCACATAACAATTGTTTGATTTTGACAGCCACTCCGGATTTTTCGTTTGGTACCTCTCGCAGATGTTGCATATTTTAAAATATGAGATTTATTTGAATCCTTTGAGGAAGTATTACTGGGAAAAGTAATTGATGCGGTTGTTATTGTTGTTCATGTTGTAATTGTTGCTGGCATACTTGATACTCTCAATAGCGAATTGTATTCTATTGGTACAGCATTGTGAACCAGTTTATGATGAGTTTCATTAATAAACGATTCACTAGAAAAATGGTTTTCACACAATAAACAATTTAAAAGTTTTTCTTCGGATATTTTAAATAAATTAAAATTTCCACTGTTTATCTTCTAATATTCGCATCGTTCTTCATCTTTTATTGGAAATTTAAAGAAATGTACATTTTTACTATTTCTTCTATTATTAGTACAATTAAAATAAGTCCCACTTGACACAGACATATTTCAGAAATATTTTGAATAATTAAACTATAAAATGCAATAGTTCTGTCTCTATACAAAAGATCTAATACATTAGTCGAACGTTTGATAACTGATGACCCACCCCTCCATGTAAATGAATGTGCAGTATACATTGTTTACATAGTCTACAATGTATGTCCACAATATTGGAGACTACATTATTTGCAAAATCTACATTTACACGAAACAAAATCGTAAAAATAAATTGTTTCAAAAAATAAAAATAATTTTATGATTAAATGTAAATGATTATTAGCTCGTCGTACAGTAAGTACAAAAGAGCTATAGTGATTGGTCGTGTGTCTGTAACATGCTCGGATCTGCCCTTAGTCAACTTTTAAAAATTTTAGAATTTTCTACTCAACATTCTAAGATATTTTATGTGATTAAAGTTTTTTCAAATTGTGAGCCCATAGGCTTAAAAAAATAATATAAATATATTTTGAAGTATATCAGACATCGATCGCCATCTGTTAGTAAAATGAAGAAGTTATATTTATGTGACAGTAATTTGTTTGGTTATATTTTCCAATGTATAAACCATTTGCTTCTGTGTTTTAATTAATAAAATTAGGAAATGTTCATCAAATAATTATCAATATCCTTGGCAAATCACGATACGAACGATATTAACGTTACCCATGTGGATGTGTGCAATTTTAAATGTGGGGTTTTTGGAAATTAAAACTGTTATGGTACAGGAATAAATAAATGTCGGGATCATAATTGGTTAGATTGGTTCAATGGGCTATGTGAGTATAATGTCGATGATTAAGAATTATATACGTAAACTTAGAAATTTATTCATTTCATATTAAATGCCGATGAAATATCATAACAACAATAAATTTTGTACTATAATAATTGCCATCGCTTTTAGTTTTGTATTTATTGATGTGACCGCGCTCGCCGGAACGGCGAGCTGATAGCACTGGCGCTAGCGCCAGTTCTTGTTTTAATTTGAAATACATCTTTTAATATTTCAATAAAGTAAAAAATATGCAAATAAATCTTTTTATTGATAACGACCCGAAACATACCTCAACATTTGTAAAAGAGTGTTTAAACAAACATAAAATAAATTTCTTGAAATGGGCAGCATAATTTCCAGATTTAATCCTATTGAGAATCTATGGGAGATGATATAAAAAAAGAATCGTACCAAAAATCTTATTGGACCAAATGGTAATAATCTCCCCTAAAACGTTTATATTTTTAGGGTAAACAGTTTTTCTTTCAAAGTCGTTCCATTCTTGTCGCGGCGATATATTACGTATGTTAAGTAAAGTTATAACATCAGACGTATCTCTTACTATGTATCTATATGTGTATTATAAACATGTTTAACTATGTTATATTTATAATTTTGATCGAAAAGAAAATTTACAAATCTCTTAACGTTTGAAAATTAAGCAATAATTTAAGTGCGGCGCTCTACTTTTGTCCGATACTGTATTATATATATATATATATATATATATATATATATATATATATATATATATATATATATATATATATAAATTATGCAATTGCGGAGAAATTGCAGTTAAAAAAAATGTTTATTATTCGCACAAAGTACATTCAAATAGATGTTAACAATACAGTAGTTAATTCTTGACTAAAAACTAATAAGTATGAAAATGATTACAAAGAATATAAAAATGGTTACAAAGAATATGATATGATTACAAAGAATATTTCTTATCGCTAAACATAGCATTTACATGGGAACAAGTGTTCTGCATGTAGGGAGATTATATGTGGAATGCGCTGTATCAGCATTTGGATAGAAGTGGCGGTGACCTAACTCCTCCATCCTTAAAATGAAGCTTTGTCCGGAAGATTCAACCTGGGCCGTGGGGTTGGAATCGGAGATTCTCGTTCTTGATCTTGTTTTGCAGGTTTTGAATTGTTTGCTTTGCGGACCCTTCTTCTTACGTATGTTACTGATAGGGTAGTTCCTGTAACTATTAATATGACATACAATATTATGATATAATAATTTATGTTGTCGTTATTTTTGTTTTCTTCAATGTCTTCATATTTGTTGATTGGCAACTTGAGTTCATGGATTGTGTTTAATTCGATTGAAATCTTCGGTATTTGCTTCGTTTCAAGTTGAATCTTGAAGTTTTCTATTATGATTGGTTTCCCATAGGTTTTGTCATGGAATGTTAATTTTTGATTTTGAAAAACTAGTTGACATTCGTCTTCTTTGAAGAGGAAGATTCCTTGCAACAATTTTATCTCGTCAGCGTGTTTACAAATTAGGTGGATATTGTCTGGTATTGGAAGTACAGCCAGATATTGGTTAATATCTTCAACAATTTCTATGTGATTCCTTTTGATGTTCAATTTGATGTATTGGCAATTTTTATTATCATTATTTAGGATAATATTTTTTTCGCAGGTGTCATTGTTTACTACATTTGCTTTATTTGGACATTGATAGTAAGTTCCTTTTGTACATCCGACGTTCAGAGATTTAATTTGATTGTCATTTGTTAATAAAAAATATTCGTAACTGGGAATAATAGTTACGTATTCAGACTGATAATTGGTAGGAATGGATATGAGATGGTATAGTACAAAATCAGTTTCGTAGTTTATTGGTATTTCTAAAAAATAAACTATTTTATCTGATTCGATTCCGCAGTTTACAGTGATTAATTTTTCAAGTTCGTACATGTTTTCAAGAGTTGGCTCGATAGGAAATTCGTTTTTGTAATGTTTATAAATTTTATTTAATTCTTCGTGAAGATCATGAGTTTTTATAATACTGGGGTGAAGTGCATGCAATTTACAAAAAGTCAGAGAATTTTCTATATCTTGAAGTACATTCAAAATTACACTAAATAATGTAGATAACTGGTTATAAATATCTTTAGCAAATAGAATATCTTGCGTTTGAATTTCTTGTTTTAAGAATTGTGCTAGTTGCATAATTCTTGATTTTAGTACAAGTTCGTTGTGTCTAATTGTTTCAATTGTTTGATTATATTGGTTGATTAAATTATTATTAGTGGTGTATTGATATTTTAATTGTTCATTTATTTTATGTTGATTTTTCTGTAACTGATTAAGAATGTTGTCATATCGATTTTCGTCTTCGGCGTCTAGATTGCCGGTGATGATTTTAATTATGGATCCTAATCCATTTACTAGGCCTCTTTTATTTCTGTGTATTTTTGAGTGAAATGTTATGTGGTTGATTTTATTCTCAATTGAATATTGTACGTATTTAATTATTTTATCATTATTTTCCAGTTCTCGTATAATAGTTTTATTGTTACCAGTGGCTTGTTTTAAATTGGTGTATTGGTCGTTTAAGTTTGCGTATTCTTTGAATAGTGTTTGTAAGTCATAAAAATGAAGAAACGTATGTTTTGTTTTTTGTAGTTTGGCTGGTCCTAATTTAATTGTCAATAGTCCGGGGTTATGTGTAATATTCTTGATGTTTATTCCGTAGATGTGGATGGAATAGAAGGATCTGTAAAATTCGAAATTTTGTGAACAATCTTTCGAGGTCTTTTTATATTGGATAAGTGTATTTTAGGTTGCTTTTTACTTTTGGGGTCTGTTTCGATAATAGCGGTTTTTAAATTTTCATTTAATTTTTCTAACTTTTCTTTTCTAAATTTTACATCTTGAGTTTTGTTAACCTTTTGTTTATTTTTGACATACACGGTTTCTGGTATTTTTGGTAAGTTTTCACGGTTTTCGTTCAGTTTATTTATTAATTTCGTTTTTCTGTTTTGTAGTTGTTCATTAATATTTTGGTATAGTATTTTCGTTTTTTCTTTGTGGTTTTGTATGTAGTCTTGTGTTACTTGTTTTTCTAATTCTAAATCAAGTGGTGAATTGGTATCTAAGTGTCCTGTGATTATTTCTATAGGTTTTAAGTTTGTAGACGTATGATTAGTATTATTATATGCTAATAATGCGTAATAAACTTTGTTTTTAATTGACTCTCTCTTAAAATGTTCTTGTGCATTAAACAATCGAATATGTTCAATTAGTGTAGAATGAAATCTTTCTACAATTCCATTTGAGTCAGGGTGCTGTGAACTAGTGAAATGAATGTCAATTTTATGTAAACTTAATAGTTCTTTTATTACAATATTTTTAAATTCTAAGCCATTGTCTGAGATGATTGACTTTGGTATTCCGTGGTGTGAGAAATATTTCATTAATTTATTTGTTACTTCTAGTGCGTTTGTGGATTCAATTTTATAGGCTTGAGCGTATTTTGAAAAAGCATCAACGATAGTTAGGAATTTACATTTTTCTAAGCTTAAACTGTCAATATGAATTGTTTCAAACGGTTTTTTAGGGGTTGGTGTTATATTAAATTTTGGTTTTATCGGATTGCGTTCGTACTTGGATGCTAAACAAATTTCGCATTGGTTAATGTAATCTGTGATAGTTTTAAGTTGATTTGGCCAGTAATATACTTTTTTAATCTGATAATATGATTCACGTGTTCCACGGTGATTAGTTTTGCCTTCGTGGTAATTTTTAATTGTGTTTAATATTTCATCTTCTGTTTCTACGTCTATTAATTTATTGGTACATTTAATAAATTTAATTTCAGAGTGTTTAAAGTGTGTTTGTAAGACATTGCTGAATTTTTCATAAACAGGTGTTTCAAAATATAAATAATATTTAACTTTTGGCACAATATATCCTTTAATAAATTCGATAACGTCTTTCTCGAATTCATTTTGAGATAATTGGATGTGAATTCTCATTTTATCTGTGTGTAATTTAGAAATAATGGGATTTGAGGGCGAGTGTAATACTTCAGTGATTATTATTTGGTTTTTTCCTATATTGACAGGTGATTCAACAATAGGTATTCCGATTATAGGGTCTTCTGAGTTTGAGTGAATAGTGTTGTCTGTGTCTGATTTGTGTGAATCATCTGGTTCAACAATCATAGATTGTGATTCGTTTTGTGGTCTAAAGGTGTCATTAAAATCTTGCATATAATTAAAGAATTTCTCAGTGCCTTGATCCGTCGAATTAACATTTAATTCAATTCGAGAAAGTGCATCTGCGTTCTTATTTAGTATGCCTTTTTTATATATAATTTCGAAATCAAATTCTTCTAATTTTAATCGCCATCTTACTAATTTGGAATTTGGCTCTTTAAGAGAAAATAACCATTGTAAGGGTTTATGGTCTGTAATGATTTTGAATTTTCTGCCGAAAAGATATGGCCTAAAGTATTTTGTTGCCCATACTATTGCAAGTAATTCTTTTTCAATAGTAGAATAGTTTTGTTCTGAATCATTTAAAGTTCTGCTAGAATAAGCGACAGGTAAATCAGATCCAATTTTTCCTTGCGATAATATGGCACCAATAGCAAAATTACTTGCGTCTGTTGTTAAATTGAAGGGTTGATTAAAATCAGGGAATTGTAATATTGGTTCATTCATAAGAAGATTTTTACATGTGTTGAAACAGTTAACGTACTCAGGGTCGTTGACTTTTATCTCAACATTTTTCTTTAAACACTTAGTCAGCGGTTTGGTTATCTTTGCAAAGTCTTTGATAAATTTTCTATAGTAAACTAGTAGTCCTAAAAATGCTTTAATTTGTTTTGTCGATTTTGGGATAGGGTAGTTTTTAATAGCTTTAATCTTTTCAGGGTTAGGTTTTACGCCTTCTGGTGTTACGATATGTCCAAGATAGGCAACTTCTTTGCGAAGAAACTCGGATTTATCAAGCTGAATTTTTAAATTGGCCTTTTTTAATCTATCAAATACATTTTTTAAACGGTCTAAGTGTTCTTGAAGACTAGTGCTAAATATAATAACATCATCGAGGTAAACAAGACAGATTTCGTTTTGTAGTCCCTTTAAAACATTATCCATAACACGTTGGAACGTGGCAGGAGCGTTTTTAAGCCCAAATGGCATTCGTGAGAATTCATAATGACCATTCTCTGTATTAAACGCAGTTTTTTGGACATCGTCTTTGTTCATCTCAATTTGATGAAATCCTGATGCTAGGTCAAGGGTAGTAAAGTAATGACATCTACCTAGTTGATCTAAAAGTTCGTTTATATTGGGTATAGGATATTTATCATCTATGGTTTTTTCGTTTAATTTTCTGTAGTCAATTACTATTCTCCATTTCTTTTCGCCTGATGCATCTAGCTTTTTGGGCACGATCCAAACAGGGGATGACCATGGTGAATGTGAGGGTTGTATAATTTTCTGGTCTAACATTTTTGTAATTTGTTTCCGAACTTCTTTTCGGTGAATCTCGGGGTATCGATATGTTTTTGTGTAAATCGGTATATCATCTTTAGTGCGAATATGGTGTTTAATTTCGTTAGTGAATGATAGTGACTTATCGTCCGAGTGAAAGATATCAGAGAATTGATTTATCAATTTTGTAATTGCTGTTTTCTCTTCAGTGTTCATGTGATTGGTACGAATTTTGGAAATATCAAATTTAGTATTTGATTTTGTATAATTAAAATTCTCGTTATTTATATCATAATTATTTAGAGAATGAGCACGAATAGGATTTACTGAATTTATTACTTGTTCGTATTCATTTGGATTAATAATTGGATAAATAATTTCGTGATTTTGGACATTAGCTAATCCTTCTGGAATTACTAAAGTATTTATGTGTGTTTCTGGTATAAGTGCCTCACCGTTCTTAATGTGTTTAACATAGAATTTCGATAACTTTTCTGTTTTAGGTGGTATTTTGGTGTAATGTGAATATGGTATGATTTTATGATAATGAATTTTAATATCTAGTGAAGGGGTTATGATTTTATCGCGGGTGAAATCAATTATAGCTTCTAGAATTTTTAAATTATCCAAACCGAGTAAAATATCGAATTGATTATGGAAATTAAATAAGTGATATTTTAATATAACATTTTGTCTTTCAAACAATTTTGAACATGGTATCAAAATACTGAATTTTTCAATAGATGTTCCGTGTGCGGATGTTATTTTAAATGGATCCTTTTTTATTTGATTCTTAAAATACTTTTCTGCTATTTCGGGTTTAATAAAAGAGCGAGTGCTACCTGTGTCAATTAGTGCTTTTAAATTGTATTCTGGAAATATAACGAAAGGTAATTCACTTTCATTATGTGTTAAATTCATAAGTTCTATTCTGTTTCCGAGGCTGTTAATTCTAAAAAAGAATCCGAATCGTATTTTTCGTATTCTTCTGAATTTTGATCTATTTCGCAAATAGTAACGATATTATCTTCAGGATTTTGTTCACCATCAGATATTTCGTATATTTCTGTATTAAAGAGTTCTTCGGAATTATAATTTAATGGTTTTGATTGTTGTTGTCTGTACGGGTATTGTTGTGGACGTGGTGTGTTGTTTGTGTGTGATGGACCGGGTTTAGGAGTGAAAGTTTGTTTAGTACAAATGCTCATAGGTGTTGGTTTAGTAAATTGTCGATTTTGATTTGGACTAAAGGCGTTAAATTTATTTGGTTGTGGTGATGGGAATTTATTAGTTGTACTAGGTAAATTTGGTCGATATGTTAGTTGGGAATTTGGCATATTAGATTTGTATTGAAATGGTTTCATAGTTGTGTAATTGTAAGGTTGTTTCTGCTTGATAGAGAAATTAGTTTGTTTTTTCGTCTGTGTTTCCAATTGGAAATCGTTAGTAAGCATGTTAAGTGCGGTACTTAAATCTGCAGGGTTTTTTGTACGCATAAAAGTTCCTAGGGGTTCTTTAAGACCTCTTAGTAATATTCTTAACGCGAATTTTCTAAAATATGAAACAAGAATTGCAGCTTCATCAGATTTTATGTGTGTACAAAGATATGATACTTGAAGATTTAACAAATCTTGTACTTTGTCATAGAATTCAAATGCAGTTTCGTTACCTTGTTTCAATTCTGTCATTTCAATATTTAGGGTATAACAGTCCCTTTTATCTGCGTATGTGTTAACAAGCGCATTTTTAATGTCTAACCATCGAGTAATTGTGCAACTAGCAATGTTTATCGCGGCTTGACCTTTTATTTTAGCAAGTATGCTTGACATAAGATATTCATTTTGAAAATCATTTACGTCTGTAATATTATAAAATTTATTCACTAACTTTTCACAAATTTCAATGAACCGTGGGAGAAGTTTAGTGTCTCCATAAAAATCTGGGATCATTTCTATATAATCCTTTTTAAGTACGGGTACTGACATTTCGGCTAGATTTAAATTTCCTATTTGAATTATTAAATCTGAACTGATTGACGTATTGTACGTGGGGGTTGATGGGGGTGAGTCAGAGGAATTGTCTGAATCTGTATCTATTTCTATTTGACGCGTATCTCTGAAGGACATATGTACTTACAGGAATAACATCAAGATTATCTTGTCCATTGGCATCTACCGACGGTTTCAGCGTGGCAGGAAAAGGTGAACGATGACTTGGAGGTCTTCTGTTTTCATACGATATACACTCGTAGATTGTCGAGGTCTCTGGTGTCTTGTTCTTGGACTTGAAGTTCTTGTTCGATTCTCAATTAATCGTAGACACGAAACAAAAATAACACAATGCTTATCGTTATCGAACGATAAGGGTCTTTTAAACAAAAACTTTTTACACGGTGTGATTTGTTTGAGAATCCTACCGACTGCGCCAATTATGCAATTGCGGAGAAATTGCAGTTAAAAAAAATGTTTATTATTCGCACAAAGTACATTCAAATAGATGTTAACAATACAGTAGTTAATTCTTGACTAAAAACTAATAAGTATGAAAATGATTACAAAGAATATAAAAATGGTTACAAAGAATATGATATGATTACAAAGAATATTTCTTATCGCTAAACATAGCATTTACATGGGAACAAGTGTTCTGCATGTAGGGAGATTATATGTGGAATGCGCTGTATCAGCATTTGGATAGAAGTGGCGGTGACCTAACTTATATATATAAATTTCATATTTGACATATCTGTGTTAAAAAAAGATTACTTTCCTTCTTTTGTAGTAAGAAAATTGAACTTGTGGTAATTATTTCCCGGAAATTGTTCACATTCTATATTAAGAACACTAATTCAAGATCAATTCCATTAGAGATCCTGCTGTCATCATTGTTATAACAGTTTATAATTCCCATAACATAAATACTGAATTTAAACTTTACCGCGATTAAATATAGTTCTGTTGCTCGGCACCAGAGTTCGATGCTAGCGACTCCAAGCGGCCAGTAACAAAAAAGTATACTATCAAACCCATATACGTTAGCGGTCTTTGTAAAATATCCTAGTCTTTGCTATAAGTCAACAATAAGACGTCCATAGGTCGTTCAAAATGACTACTATTAAGGCGGTATCACATTACAAGGATATCGATATCCTCCTTCTTTATGAGATACCGATGATCGATATTTGTTTCTATCACATTAGCAAATTGACATCAGAAATTTAGTAAATTTCTTTACTTGGTGGTGGTATTCTATTTGGTTTTAAAAATGATATGTAAACAAGCAGAGATATTTTATTATCTTTCTTGCATTCGCCTTTTTAAAATAAATATAATTATAATTAATAGATCTTGCTGTTGGCACTTGTTGAAACATTTTTAATAAAATTTGCAATAAAAACACTCGTTAAGTTTCAAAGAATTTGTTTATTGTTAATACGTATTTCGGCTTCTTAGGCCATCATCAGAACATATACAAGAAAATTACAATGGGGTCTGTACTTATATCTAAGACAAATTGTAAACAATATGGAGGGGTTATATTAAGGGAAAACCAAGCAAGGATTAGAGTGGTTTTAGAAGCGGTGACGAGTTCAGATCTAACTGTTCATTCATTATGTTCTTGTTCTGAGAAACTGCTTTATTGATCTCTAATGCTTCTAGAAGGTTCAACTTTAATCCTTTCTTGTTGACATGTAAAATCTTAAGACTATGGATGTCAAATTTATGATTCGATTCTAACATATGTTTGGCAACATTAGAATCACTTTTTTGTAAACGCCAAGATCTCATGTGTTCGGAAAATCTTACATTAAAATTACGTCCTGTTTGACCTATATAAGAGAAATTGCAATCATTGCATGATATTTCATATACACCACTTTGTGCAAGTTGGTTCCGTGTAAAGATTTTATTATTAACTAAATGATTCTTTAAAGTGTGTTTATTATAAAAAGCTGATGTAATGTCAAGTGACTAATTAATTTCATAGGCAAAACCAGCTTTAGAATATCAGAAAAACTAAAGTCACTTGATATTACATCAGCTTTTTATAATAAACACACTTTAAAGAATCATTTAGTTAATAGTTTTTCTGATGATATTCTAAAGCTGGTTTTGCCTATGAAATTAATTAGTCACTTGACATTACATCAGCTTTTTATAATAAACACACTTTAAAGAATCATTTAGTTAATAATAAAATCTTTACACGGAACCAACTTGCACAAAGTGGTGTATATGAAATATCATGCAATGATTGCAATTTCTCTTATATAGGTCAAACAGGACGTAATTTTAATGTAAGATTTTCCGAACACATGAGATCTTGGCGTTTACAAAAAAGTGATTCTAATGTTGCCAAACATATGTTAGAATCGAATCATAAATTTGACATCCATAGTCTTAAGATTTTACATGTCAACAAGAAAGGATTAAAGTTGAACCTTCTAGAAGCATTAGAGATCAATAAAGCAGTTTCTCAGAACAAGAACATAATGAATGAACAGTTAGATCTGAACTCGTCACCGCTTCTAAAACCACTCTAATCCTTGCTTGGTTTTCCCTTAATATAACCCCTCCATATTGTTTACAATTTGTCTTAGATATAAGTACAGACCCCATTGTAATTTTCTTGTATATGTTCTGATGATGGCCTAAGAAGCCGAAATACGTATTAACAATAAACAAATTCTTTGAAACTTAACGAGTGTTTTTATTGCAAATTTTATAAATATAATTATCAACTAACACGACCAGTATATAAATCTACAATGAATGCAAACAACACAACTGACAGCTAACAACAAAAACAGGGACATTTCTTTAAGTTGCTCATGCGCACAACACAAGACATCGATAATTGGACACCGATAGGCCAAGGAATACGAACACGTTTCATATTTAAACGCCTATTATTTGCTCCCTATCACATTAGAATAGACACCGGAAAACTGAAAAAACATCGCAAAGTCGATGTCAAACTATCGATATTCTCGAAATGTGATACCGCCTTTAGACTCTTATAGGTTTAAATAATGACTTCCAAAATTGTCTTGTGGAGATTTTTATAAGACTAGAAAATTCTGGTATTACATTTGTTTTACTATCTACACAAAATACACATTTGTTTGATACTTAATAGTACATCTAAATGTGTTATTTTTAGATAGAAAAACAAATGTAATACCAGAATTTTCTATAAATATCCAACCAATTCGAATTAAAAAAAATTGTATAATACATTATTAAACATATTACAAATAAAGAGCAGTTGATTTATTAACTGGAATTAATTATAATTTGCATGTATACAGTCACATACTTCATTTAAGATAGATTTTTAGTTTACATACGTCGCAACCGTAGCACTCATATGTATACAACGTATTATTTGGGTTGTCCGCTACGGTTGTGAAGCACAGAACATATTGAAACTGAAGAGAACATATTCAAAATCACAGTGTGTACGGCAAAATAGTATTTTTATTTGCCAGGTTTAGCCGATCGTTAACATGCCTCAACCATTCTCGTTCTCGTTCAGTTTTTGTTTCATCATTGGCAGTTACAGTTATCTGTACGCAGCGCTTCTGAAATATACAACAATTATACTATAATATTAATGACAATTGAATTATTCAATTGTTATCGGTTATAATTTTCATTAGGGGCGTTTCCTAATGGCCATATATTGCATCTGTCCACGTTCATTGATCCTTCCTCCAATACTAAGTATTTTTTGTTTCTGTAAAATAAAAATATGTAACACTAATGTTGTGAGGTGTTATCCTCTTTGTTCTATAATATTTTGTTTCTTGTACTTTTAGTGAGGTTTTGCTTTATGAACATTGCATAAAAACTGTAGAACATGCATAATATATACATTTTAAATTAATAACTAATGCACAAACTTGTTACACAGCAAATAATTGTTTGTAAAATACTTACTTTTCTTACTTGTTTGCATTAGCTGAAACTACTTGTAGAATGCTCTAGAATGTTTGTTTGTTGGACCTGCATTTTTTGCTCTGTTCATAATTTGTCCTTATTCATTATTATAAGTGGAAGAAAGACAAATCATGAACTGATCAGTCAGTGCAGGACAAACAAACAAAGCTAAGTATAGGTTCTGAAAATTTAATATAGGTGGCAGCATATCTCCGCATTTGTTTGGTCTTGTAGACCAAAAAAAGACGTCATTACGACCACCTAAATTTGTCTGAATGGAAGTCGTTAAGTTGTCTTGTGCACGACATTACAAGACGTCTTATTTAAGTCCAACTTAAAGACGCCTTGAAGACTTTGTTAAATGTTGTCTTATTTATGTATGTCATTAAGACGTCCTAACTAAAAGTCTTAAAGACGTCATATTTTTGGACGTCTTTATTAGGTCTTACGGGATTTGGTGCTATGTGGGTTGTAATTAAAAAGAAAGAAATGAATGTGAATTTAATTTATTGATAAAGTAGCAGTATGGACGCGTTCTTGGCACGGACATATACCTAAAACAAACAGCGGTAATTTCAAGCAGATTCTTAAACCAAATTTACTGTTTTAATATAGATCTGAAGTAAAGTCAACTAAGAAAACCGCGAAAGCAGGAGCTCAATCTGGTACTAAAATTCTAGTACGAAATATTCCGTTCCAGGCAAACAAAAACGAAGTTAACGAATTATTCAAAGCTTTCGGCGAGATCAAAGCGTTAAGATTGCCCCAAAAGATGACTATAGGTGCAGAACAACATCGTGGTTTTGCGTTTGTTGATTATGTCACAAAAAGTGATGCAAAGGTATATAAATATTTGTTTCCGGTAGCACTTGATTCGTTATAGATAACTGTGTTTATAGCGAGCTTTTCAAGCTCTATCTCAAAGTACTCATTTGTACGGTCGACGTCTTGTTTTGGAATGGGCTTCGTCGGAAGAAGGAGTCGAAGAAATTCGAAAACGAACAGCAAAACATTTTCATCCAGCAGAAGAAGTTCGGAGTAAAAAAAGTGCAGTGGATGCGGAGAGTTTTATCGGATCATAATAATTTTGTAATTTTTTTTTTTTAAATAATTATATTTACATATTAATGTTTAACTCCATGTGTCCTCTTCAGTCAATACAGGCGCCACCAAAAAACGGTGATTTTCAATGTCAGAAAGGCTTGTGTAAAAACTAACTGGGATCACATTTATCTAAAATAACCTTCGTTAACTAGCAGGACTAATTATTAATATCAAAATTAAAACTTTATGACAATAGACCTTTTTTATTTATATAGTTCTCTCATTCCTTTTGACGTTACGAATGCATGGGCATGCTCATAGTATGTATTCGTGATCGAAATCAACGATGATGGCGCTGATGCACGTCGAAACATAGACACTGTACGGCTTACTGATAGCTAAAGTTTGTTGCATTGTAGGTTAAATTTGACGCGAGTGTGTATTGCAGTGTTTTGTGTTATATGATACCGAGTTCGTTAACGAATTTTTTAACCTTCACATTCCAGTACACAATATTTGTTATGTTAGCACTACATTATAATACCAATATTGATTGTCATATTGTCTCATATTACTATAATATTGTATTTTAATATTGGAATTATATTTTTCATCAATTTTGGCAAAATATTGCAAACGAATATTGTATTCTCATACGAGGACTATATTAAATAAATATTGCATGTTTAAGGATTCCTTATATTATATGATTATTGTCCCACAATATAAAATAAATATAACATCTTTATATTTACCCAATATGAGTTATATATGTATAACCTATATCGCGTAAATATGTAAATGAAATATTTATTAAATCTTGGTTAGTATTGGCCTTAACTTTGTAAAACTCCATAATAATGTAAAGAAAAGAAACAATAAACTTGGTAAAGGTTTTACGTATTTTTATTTAAAAATTAGCGACTAGTTTCACCATTACCAAGTTTATTGTATCCTTTTCTTTACGAAATATTTATTCTGTATAACCCAGAAATGTTTGTTTGTTTGTATGTGAGTGTGTGTAGAACGCTTTTTTTGTAAAATGCAAATTTACATAGACGGGGATTGAACTCACGACCTCCAGGGTAAGAAGCGAGAGTCTTAACCACCATGCCATGGCGACAGATAAGATTTTTATATATAATATCAAATAGCTTATACTGAAATAAAAGACTACACAACAGCAATTAATAAATTTCTAATCAAGTAATCTGCTCTACGTAAAAATAAAAGGTTATACGTCAGAATAATTCAAATGTCAATTTTAAATATATTCCGAATCTTTAAAATACATATCGAGTTGTGTACATTGTACCATTGTGTTTTAGCATAGGACCCATTGTCACTTCTAAAACTGCCGTGGCACTGCAAAATTCACAATCTAACCTGATTATTTGATTCAAATATAATAACAAATCAAATGTCAAATCATTGAAAGTGTTGTGTAAAATTGTTTGTAATACATATATTTTTTGAAAATCGATTCAATTAGAATACAGAAACCGTAAGTAAATTTATAATCCCGATTTTTGTGTAATAATAAATGCATGGAGACTGTTTTAATGCACGTGTACAAATGTTCAAAATATTGTTTGTATTATTTAGTTCACAGTAATACCGCAGTTACAACATCTAATAAAAGGAATAGACAAATTATGAAATAATATTAGATTTTTGAAGAGGTAGCAAATCTAGCGCCGGTTTTTTTTACTAAGGTACATCTGTCAATAAAAATATATCAAATTATGAATATTTAATTTCTTTTAGGTTTGTTAAACGATACAAACTGAAGTAAAAAGCGTGTAAGGGTAATCCCTTATTTTTATATTGTAACTATGATTTACAAGAAAATTCTCCACCCGTCCAAACTGACCTATATGTGTACCATATGGGCACACGGTGCCCAAGTGTGACCCTAGTATACTTAGATTAAAATAAATATTAAGAACTCAGAATTAATAATAAATATGAATATATTTAATAAAGTTTACTGCACATCAGTAACTAAGTAAGAGCAGAGACTAGGATATTTTACAAAGACCGCTAACGCCATACGATTTTATGCAAGACATTCCTTTGTAGCGGTGTGAGAGAGAAGTGTAGTCAGTTACTGGCGCACTGCATGGCCTAAACATGAACTATTCATTTCTATTCGTGCGTTCTCTCTTAGGTATGTATCTAACTCTCTCGGCAAAACTAGTTGCAAGGAATATCTGTAGTAGATTGCGCTTTTGTATTTCTTTAACGGGAGTACGGCAGAATTATGAATAGTAATAACGATTATTTTGCAATAAAAATAAATAAATTCCAATTATACGATATAAACTCATTATAATATTTAAATGTTCATGCAATTTTATAAAAGAATTGGATTATTATTTTATACTTACAATCTTAAATATGATCTAATATTTGTAATTTTCGTTTTTTAGGCATTTGAAATTGCTGAGATTCCCATTTTAAAGTCATATTGATTTTATCAATAATTAGATGATTAATTAAAAATAGTCTATGCACATAACAATTGTTTGATTTTGACAGCCACTCCGGATATTTTTTATTGATAGCCGAATGCATATATTCACGTAACTTTAATTTAACTGAACGCTTGGACTTAATTTCTTCAAAATATTGATGAAATACAAATTGAATTTTTATTATATTGTTAAATTGATTACTGCACGTTTTTAAATATGAAGGAGTATTACTTTTTGTATCGTAATCTCTAAATATGGTTAGTAAGTGAGTTTGATTGTTACTTTCTTTTACAGAGTAATAAGTAAGTATTGTAATCATGAAAAATTTCGAACTCGAGATTTCAACGGATATACATGTTTTGACCTTCTCAGAATCGAATGTGACTATTTTCGGAATGACGTCTGTCGTCTGTCTGTGAACGCTCTAGGGCCAAAACTGTCGAACGAAAAATTATGAAACTTCAAACTTAAGACTTGTATATGCCCTAGATGTGCACCTTCTATTTTTGAAACGAATATTCAAACCGGAAGTGCATGTTTACTCTATGCATGTTTTGTTCTATCTCCAGTAACACCAGAACGGCTGCACTTATGGCAAAAATAGTAATGTTCATAATGAAAGATATTAATATTTCGTACAACTTTTCTTAGAAAAGTTTCTTCATAATTTGTACCAGTTATGAGATAATTGCTACGAAAAAACTCAAATATCTTATTTACGTTGCCATAGTGTGTGACGTTCTTCCCTTAACGTTACAATAACCCTTGTTGTGCTTCGGTTCTGCCGGTTGCTCGGGCGCCAATTTCAGTAACTGCTTTAACGGGTTGCACAAGGGTTGCCCAGGATATGCTTCAGTGGAGGGGGGTTCAGGGTGACGTACAAGAAAAAGTCGCAGATGACTAATATATAGGTTTTTATTTACGAAAATAAATATATGGGTATACAAGACATAAATAATAATACGGTCTGAGCGGTGCTAACACCGTTGTGTCGAAGTTCTGGCTTACGAGGAAAGCGTGACGTTGTAGATTTTACTGATGTTACAAGATTTCGCGAACCGGTAAAATACCGTTTCGCGGAACGGTTGTACGGAGTGATTCTGGTCAGAATCCGGTAAAACCGCGAACCGGTAAATAATTACCGGTTGGGAAATTACTTGGACGAGTGCCTAGATTCTAATTCTAGGAAAACGCGAACCGGTAAAATTACCGGTTTGGCAAAATGATGATGCGGATGTGTCTAGCTACTGCCAGGAGACCCACGGCGGCCACTAGACACGTGAAACGGAATTCGCGGAGGTTCGGTGAACCGGTAAAGACGCGACGCGGAACGGTGAATACGGAGGTATCTAGCTACTGCCAGGAGACCCACGGCTGCCACTAGATACGGCAAACGGAATTCGCGGAGGTTCGTTGAACCGGTAATACGCGACGCGGAACGGTGAATACGGAGGTATCTAGCTACTGCCAGGAGACCCACGGCTGCCACTAGATACGTAAAACGGAATTCGCGGAGGTTCGGTGAACCGGTAAAGACGCGACGCGGAACGGTTAATACGGAGGTATCTAGCTACTGCCAGGAGACCCACGGCGGCCACTAGATACGAGAACGGTAATCGTGAGGTTTCGGCGAACCGATAAATACGCGACGCGGAACGGAGGTGTCTAGCTACGGCCAGGAGACCCACGGCTGCCACTAGACACGTAAAAGGGAGTAAAGCGCGAAGTTACGGAGACTCACCTCGAGATTGTCAGTTAGCTGTATCAGAAGTCGACTAGGAGACCCACAGTCAAGACACTGATACATACTGTCGTGAACTCGCGTCCGGAGCTCTTATTTATACCGAGGTAGTTAATTGATCTTACTAAAACTTGCATGAAATGGCAAAACATGCTGAATAAAATGTAAAAAATGCGATGTACTCGGCCGAGGTTTGATCCGGGTACCTCTGCCGTAGTACGCCCGGGCTCTACCGTCTGAGCCAGCGTGCTTGATGTTAAATTTAGCCAGAACTTCGTCACAAGTGATACCTACACTTGTGACAAATTTTATTATTTTTAAATCAGATCAACCATGAGTTACATCATTTGTTTCTTGAAAACAAACAAGCATTACATTGACAGTTATCTGTATGAATTATTATTTAAAATATTGATTTCTTATTAGAATACATTGTATCAGGTAAATTATTATAGAATCAATTTATATTATATATTTGCTAACATAATTAATTAACAATTTCAGAGTTTTACTGTGGAGTTTGACTGTTTAAGAGTGAATACGATAAGTACTTCAAATTCAGATCCATTATAAATTGGTATAATTATCCAGTTATTTTCATTATATTATATATATATATATATATATATATATATATATATATATATATATATATATATATATATATATATATATATATATATATATGTATATTAATATCTATCTATTGAAAACTACGTAAAAGAAAGTTGAGTGCAGGCCCCTCCAGATATTTTAATATTTCATTTGATGATATGTCTTCTTCGCAAATCTTGCAATTAAATTTTTTAGTAGATGTATATAGTAAGTAACCCGCGAAATAAGATATTGCACAATCTTCTATAGTTAGTGGTGCTCCGATTCCTATAACAACAATCTTGTATGTGGTCGTATGTCAGATAATCCACATGCATTTGGATTTTTGTCATTCGCTCTTTTACAATTTAGCGCATCAAACAAATCATTAATTTTCTTTAAAAATATAGCTGTATCTGTGGCGGTTGCGGATTGCAATTGTCTCGTTACAATTACGGGATTCATGGCTGCGGATATTCTGTTGCTAAATATTTGTGTAGCAAACTTGACTTTCATTTTTTGAAAACTATTGGGCCAAATGTGTTGATCCTAGTCTCTGGTAAGAGTTATAAAACATATATAGTATTATAGTGTAAATATATAAAAACATAATAAACAAGACTTACTTATTACTTAACAAATTAGTTTGGAGTCTGTGGCTGATAACTTAAAAAAAAAAATAATAAACAAGATTTGGTACGCGTAGAACGCACCAACGCGCAGAGCTCGCCTTTAGGTAAAATATACGTTGCGAGCAGTGGTTTTTAATTATTATGGCCACTTGGTTAACAATTTGAAAAAATGTTATAGATATAAAAAGTCTTACATTTCTTTTTAGATTATATAGATAAAAAAAAAATTTAGTGCACATTTCAAAATTATAATATTTAATAATTTTTTTCGGGCTTTGGGTTAACAAAATGAAAAAATCTTGTAGATATAAAATATCTTAGAATTTTTAGTAGAATTTTTAAGTGTTTCAGTTATTTTTATAAGGGCAGTATTAAGGGGGGCTCTAAATTTTGGGGCCCTATAACTCGGGAAGTATACGGGCGATTGGATTTATACTGCGAGCGGATTCAATTGGGATGCCAAATAATATGTGTACCAAATTTAGATTATATTGATAAAAAAATAATTTAGTGCATATGTTAAAATTCAAAATTATAATATTTACTAATTTTTTTCGTGCTTTGAGTTAACAAAATCAATAAATCTTGTTCACAAAAAATATCTTAAAATTTTTAGTAGAATTTTTAAGTGTTTCAATTATTTTTATAAGGGCAGTATTAAGGGGGGCTCCAAATTTTGGGGCCCTATAACTCGGGAAGTATACGGGCGATTGGATTTAAACTGCGAGCAGATTCAAATGGGATGCCAAATAATATGTGTACCAAATTTGGAGTGAATCGCTCCGGTACCTAGTAGAGGGCACAAATTTGGTCTTACGAGATACCGAGCGACGACTAACATCCAAGTATATAAGTTATATACATTTTCGGAATCAGGGCGACGAGACGAACACTTTTTCTTAATGAAATTTTTTGATCCGAGAATGCTACAGACACACGACCGAATGCTTTAGCCTCTTCGGTACTACGTACGGCGAGCTAAAAACAAAATAAGAATCAACAAACAACAATATACATATAACAAAACACTTATGCATCGCTAACTAGGATACTACATTCTTTTTTATCTTTAAAGAAAAATAGAATCTATTTTTTAATGATGAAATCCTTCAGATGTACTGGTAGCCTTTTTATTCGGGATGGCCGAATTTCAGGTGGTTCTTCTATACGGAGTTCTTCAGTTGATTGTGTCGTATTTGTATACAAATTGTCCGTTTCTAGTTGTTGAAGTGTAATTATTTTGTACATATATTATTGAAGTTGGCTTTAGTGAATATGTTATGTTATTGTTTTGTTTTTGTTCTATTATTGAAAAAGTTTGACATTTATAATAAAAATACGACTTTAATAAATCATTTACACACACATCCATTCGAGCCTCGCTTAAATAACAACAGGTTATGGGCCCAGAATTGCTCACGTTTGGATTTTGTGGACTGTGAAGTGCAAGGACAGTATTCGAAAGACAGTGAACGTATTTTTTTAATAGTCGTCAGATAGTCGTATTTACAGTCATGGACGGATCAAAAGCTCAACTTGAAACCTTGTCAGAAAACGCACAGAAGGAAGTTAATTATGTATCGTGGCGTTTTAAAGTTGATCTTATTTTGAAATCTAAAGCTTTGTTCACAATCGCGACAAGTATAGATTTGAAATGAAACCGACAGTAAAGTGAAAGCGTGGGTCAAGAAAGACGTTGATGCTCAAGCTATTATTGGTTTAAATGTAGATAGTAAAATCGCACTCAAAATTGCAAATTGTTTATCATCGAAACAAATGTTAGATAAACTTTGTTTATTATATGGCAAAAAGTCTGAGCTCACTGTCGAAGGTTTACAGAGACGCTTCTTTAGTTTTAAATACGACACTAGTATATCAGCAGTCGAGAATTGTATGCAGATTTTCCAACTAGCCGAAGATCTACAGACTGAAGGCGAAGTAGTCAAAGATAGCTGGATCTTATCAAGAATTCTCGGGCTATTACCTCCGAAGCTGCATCATTTCCGTACTTCATGGGACAACGTCACTGCTGCTGATAAGACTTTTGATCAACTCGTGGAGAAACTACGTTTGGAAGAGGATCGACTGAACGAAGCGCAATCAACGCAAAAAGCCTTTATCTCAAAACAAACACGCAAGCCACAGACAGCAAATGTAAATTCACGTGACTGCTCAGCCGTCGAGTGTTTTAAATGTGGAATGAAGGGCCATATCAAAAAGTATTGCAGAAATAAACAGTGTGCCAAATATTTATTGTATTGCAAGAACAATTACGGTTGCAATATTTGCAAGCAAAAAGGACACTTTGCCAAGGATTGTCCGGATGAAAACTCGATCCGAATTAACGACGAAACCGATAAGACCAACTCCAGGAACACCAGTCGTCGAGCACTCATTACCATTGGGTTATCAACGGTCAACATAAATCATCACAACTCAAGATCAGGTCAGAACAACTCATGGTATCAGGACTGTGCTGCTTCACAGCATATGACGTTTAGTGAGGATTGGCTTTCTAACGTTGTTCCACTTCAAGAGTACTCAACTGTGATGATTGGAGACTCAACTAAACTGAAGGGAACTGCAGTGGGAGATGTGGACCTGGAAGCCTTTAATGGGAAAGACTGGGATCGAGTGACTCTGAAAAATGTACTATTTGTTCCGAAACTAACTTTCAATCTGTTTTCGGTTACTCAAATGCTAGACAGAGGTTATGTGCAGTCAGCGGATGCCAGTAAGTCAACTTTCAGAACTCTGGATGGAAGTCAAGTGGTCGCCGTGGCCAAACGATATGGAAAACTATATGAGATGATGTTTCGTCAGGAGAAGTTAGAAAAATGTCTGCTAACTACCTCGATTAAGAACTGGCATGAGAGGTTGGCACATCAAAATGTCAGGTATATTAGAAATGTTCTACAGAAAAATCGCATTCAGTTTATAGATGAGTGGGGAGACTATGTGTGTGAGGGCTGTGCATTTGGTAAACAACATAGAAATTCTCATCCCCGAAATTTTAATGTTGCTGAAAACATTCTTGATTTAATTCATGTTGATCTTTGCGAGATGAACGTCACATCTTTAGGAGGAGCCAAGTACTTTCTGCTCTTCAATGACGATTATTCCCATTTTCGAACAGTTTATATTTTGAAGACGAAGGATGAAGCTGCCAACATCCTTGACAATTTTATGAAGATGGTGGAAAATCAATTCGGTAATAAGATTAAATGTTTGATGTCGGATAATGGCACTGAAATTAAAAATGTAAAAACGCATTGGGAGTTTCTCACATTACGTCAAATGCCTATTTTCCTCAGCAAAATGGCAGGATTGAAAGAGAGATGCGAACCATTGTCGAGGCAGCACGCACTATCATTCATGCGAGAAATCTGAATGAAAATCTGTGGGCTGAAGCAGTCTGTTACTCAGTCTTCACATTGAATCAGACGGGAACCAGTTCAGTTAAGGATCGGAGCCCAGCGGAATTGTGGTTTGGACGCCAACTGAAGATTTAGAGACTGAGAAGTTTTGGATGTGACTGCTATATTTTGATTCCGGAGCACAAACGTGGGAAGATGGACAGGAAGTCGGAAAAAAGACTCACCGTGCTACAGAATTTACCGGACCGTGCAGCGTGATGTCGTATCTACCGACAACGTTATTTTTGATGAAGAAGCCAACGCTGTGAAGAGGAGTTCTCAGATATCTTTGGGAGAAGATCGCAAAACTGACACATTAGAAGAGGAAACAGAATCTAATTCGAGTTCCCAGATGTCGTCCCCAAGACACGAAGTTTTAGAACCACGAGATGAATCTACGCCTGAGTCAGAAGTTCAACAACACAGGGGACCGAATTTGCCCATGACCAGTCACATGAAAATGATTGAGCGGATTTTTCGATACCTGAATGGGACAGACAAGTTTGGGATGTTCCTCGTCATTGTTTTTCAGGTCTACAGGATTTCGTTCAATAAATTTTCGAACGTCCGTCGAATTGCGGCGATAATTTTCACCGGATTCCGCTTGTACCTGTACTGCGTTTCTGTCTTTAGCAGTTACTTGAAACTTACGTGGACTGAAGGTCGTTGTTCATTTATCCTTTTTGTTTTGTTTCAATAAAACCGAATCGCCAATTCCAATATCAGAACTTCTTGCCAATGTTTTTGTCTGCATATTCCTTGCCTTTTTCTTTGATTTGACGATCTCTATCCCTCATTTCTTCGTCTTCTATGAATGTTTCCTGTTCCTTATCTTCAACATCAGGCAGTCGGTTTCTAATTTTCCGGTTGTACAACAGTTCGGCTGGCGTTTTTCCTGTCGTAGATTGCGGAGTTGATCGATACATTAGCAAAAATGTATTTAATTCTATTTTCCAATTTCGTTGACTTGCCTGAGCGATTTTTAAAATTTTCAGCAAAGAACGATTTTGTCGCTCTACCTCCTCATTAGCTTGCGGCCAAAGCGGAGTTACATGATGAATTTTGATATTCCTTTCTTCCATGTATCTTTTATATACTCCACTTATATATTGCGGTCCATTATCTGATGAAACCTTACTTGGCAATCCATGTCGAGCAAACATGTCTTCGAGATGTGGAAGCATAAGTTCTGCGGTGATGGTTTTCATTATGACAACTTCGAAAAATCCAATTCCATTTTAAATGTTATTTTTTTAATTCGTGCACTAAGTGAATTTATATGTTTTATACATTTTCTGAAAGGTGTCAGTGTGTAGATTACAAAAACAGTTCTAAATTGTTTCTTAGACATTTAGATTTTTTGTAAATTGGGGAAATGTCTATAGTCGCGGGTGCACCATTTTGATTCTATTCAATGTACGTTGAGTACACTTATTCGATTTCTATGTATTATATCTTAAATGATAGCCAAAAGTGCACTGATTAAGATGATGTATCACATTTGCATATGGACTGTGTAGATTTTCATACAAATAAGCATAAGCTGCAAGCTAGGGGCACGCCCACTTCAATCTTCAACTGACAGATAATCGTGAATAACCTCAAAACTGCATTGTTATTGTTAAATTATGGAATGATGTTTTATTTTGTTTTGCAGTGTTGATTCTATATGTTTTATATGTGTAATGAATGTTCTTTACGAATAAAGCTAACATTTACGAAGGGAACGCTTAGTTTTTCTTTAAATTAAGAAGATATAGCCAATTCCATTTTAAGGTCGCGTAAAAATGTCAATTTAAGTCTTGATACAAATGAGTGAAATATTTCCGTAATTATCTCAACACACAAGTAATTAAATGTAATTAAAAGTAATATATATATATATATATATATATATATATATATATATATATATATATATATATATATATATATATATATATATATATACAAACTAAACACATTTATAATTATTATTATATATATATATATATATATATATATATATATATATATATATATATATATATACATATATATATATATACATACATACACATATTATAGGCTTGATAAATGCCAATGGCATCATTGAAATCAAATGTATGTATAGTTTAGCCGGCTTTAAATTGCCGATGAAGGCAGAATTAAAAAAGAAAAATATTTGTTTAGAATTAAGAAATAATGAAGTTAAATTAAAAAAGAGCCACGACTATTACTTCCAAGTAAGATAAAACACATAGATGTTGAAATTTTTATTTTGTCGCATTTACTTTTAGATACAAGATCAGCTTCTAATATCAGATAGGGAATATTGTTATTTTATAATTTATAGAAATGATGAAGTTGACCTGCATATTGAAAAAATTGTGAGAGAGAGTGATTTCTGGCAAAATAAAATGCAGGATAAATTAATACATTTTTATAAAGAATGTATTCTGCAAGAAATAGTTAGAAGAAGAATTCCACGCGGGCTCAAATGTTTTGAACCGCAACAAGATAAATAAATAATATTTTTTAAATACAACATTGTTATTTGATTGGTTTCCCCGCGCCTTTACAACCTACCGACAGAACGAAACGTATGTATGTAGCTACTTCAGTTGAGAAGTAAATTTTGATACTAAATTTGTGCAGAAACTCACAATCACGGAAAGTACTAGTGGCGGCACGGGAGAGCGTAGGTTGAGTGTTAGAAGAACTATGTAATTTTTAATGCTCCTTAAAATGTTACTTTTTTAATTCGTACACTGCGTGAATTTATATGTTTTATACATTTTCTGAAAGGTGTCAGTGTGTAGATTACAAAAACAGTTCTCAATTGTTTCTTAGACATTTAGATTTTTTGTAAATTGGGGAAATGTCTGTAGTCGCAGGTGCACCATTTTGATTCTATTCAATGTACGTTGAGTACACTCATTCGATTTCTATGTATTATATCTTAAATGATAGCCAAAAGTGCACTGATTAAGATGATGTATCACATTTGCATATGGACTGTGTAGATTTTCATACAAATTAAGAAGATGTAGCAAGTAGCCAATTCCATTTTAAAATGTTATTTTTTTAATGCATGCACTAAGTAAATTCATGTTTTATACATTTTCTGAAAGGTGTTAGTGTGTAGATTACAAAAACAGTTCTCAATTGTTTCTTAGACATTTAGATTTTTTGTAAATCAGGGAAACGTCGGACGTGCTGTTTGTTCGTATGAGCCGGGGGTTTTTAATGATAATTCATCATTCCTGAACATATTTCTACAGTTTTTGATTATATATAGATAATTATTGATATTCTACACAAAATGAAACACAATTGAGGTCTTACTACCACGTATTAAGTGAAATAAAAATCTAGGGGATTTTTAGTTTTTTTATGTTGGCAACAAAAATTGTATGCTGTAGAAAACTGTGGATAACTTTACCGACATAAGAATGGGACGTAATGGTAAATATTTTTTCGTTGTGGACGTTGATGGGGCAACTTTCCTTGATATAATGAAAGAAGAAAAACTAAATATTGGATGGATAGATGCAGAGTTGTGGAAGCATTTAGATTAGTGCAATGTTTTAGGTGTAGAGGATTTATTCACATGGCGTCTGAATGTAGAAATGAACAAGCATGTTTAAAATGTGGTGGAAAGCATAAAATCAAAGAATGCCAGGAAGATAAAATAGAATGTGTGAATTGTAAACATGCATATGAGAAACTAAAAGTTAAAGTTAATTTTAATCAAGTTGCAACAGATTCTGAATGTCCTGCTTTTAAAAGAAAAATTGAAATGGAAAGAAGATAAATTAATTACCAACTATGAAATTCAAACAATTAAAAATATATTAACAGTATACTCGAGGACACAGAACTAAAAGTAAACAACTATATAATAACATTTTGTCAGAGAACTATGACATCATATTGTTATCCGAAACTTGGTTAACTACTGATTATTATAGTTCCGAACTATTTGATCATAGATATACTGTATACAGAAGGGACAGAAATACAATTTCAACTGGGAAGACAAGAGGGGGTGGTGTACTAATAGCTGTAAACAATAAAATTGAATCTACACTTGTCAAAAACGATTGTGAAAAAGTGAGTGTGTGTGGGTAAGAATAAAAATTTGTGCTAAGACTTACTATTTCAGTTGTGTGTATATTGAACCAAAATCAAACATTAATAATTATATGGAATTCTTCCAAAGTGTTGATGACTTCGACTTTTCAAATGGTGAAGTCTTAATATTTGGTGATTTCAATATTTCCAATATAAATGGAACTCAGTATTCGTTAAACCAAGAAAACTCAATAGAGAATGAGCTGATGACATTCATAAACTCTTTAAATTTAACTTCTTGCAATAATAATCCAAATATTTATAACAAGACCCTAGATTTAATATTAAGTACAATCCAACTAGATGTACTAACAGACACTGATTCATTAGTTAATATAGATGTTTATCATCAACCTTTGGTAACCGACATAAATATTATACAAAATTATAAATATAAGGAAAACACAAATCAAGCAAGGTATAACTTTTGAAAAGCAGATTTTCTATTATTATACCAATTATTAAGTGAGAAGAATTGGCGCGAATTAAATAGTGCTGAGTCGGTAGATGAAGCGTTAAATATTTTTTATCAAGAAGTATACAGTATATTTGACACATGTATTCCAAAATGCTGCCAGCGTAGGCAAAAATATCCTGTTTGGTTAATTATTAATTAACAAATAATTGAAAATATTAAACTTAAAAATTATTATAGAAAGAGATGAAATATTTCAAATTATTTTATGTACAAATTTTGAGAAATGAGACAAAACCTAAAAAATTAAATACGACATGCTCACTCTAATTATCTTGAGTCTATTAAAAATAATTTGATGTCAGGTGACGTAAACGTGTTCTGGAATTATGTTAATAAAAAAAGAAATCCACAAAATTATGCTAAAAAATTAAAATTCAAAAATATTGAGCTTGAAACTCCACAAGATATTGCCAATGGCTCCGCTGAATATTTCAAATCTGTTTATACAAATACTTCTTTGGGAGATATTGCATATGCAGAAAGTAACAGTTTCGAAATAGATGAAAAAGATGTAATTCATGCAATTAAAAATTTAAAACCAAGGAAATCTAGTGGAGTGGATCAAATACCCCCGTACATGTTAATAGGTTGTTGTAATATAAGTAAGCCATTAAATATAATTTTTAACTTATCTCTAAGACAATAAACTTTTCCTAGCCTTTGGAAAATTAGCAAAGTAACACCAATTCCAAAAACTGGTGATATTTCTAACATGGAAAATTACAGACCAATATCTTTGTTGTCAGCACCTGCAAAATTATTTGAACAAATTGTGTATCAGAAAATGTATTCGCATGTTTCAAATCAAATTTGTTTCGAACAGCACGGTTTTACTAAGTTCAGGTCAGTTGAAACGAATCTGAACACACTTATGGATCATATTACGCGGGTTATTGACCAGGGTGATTCTGCTGATATCGTTTATACAGACTTTGCAAAAGCATTTGACAAGGTTGATCATGTTACTTTATTAAATAAATTGAGTAGATTTGGGTTTTCCAATAAAATTGTTTTATTTTTCAAATCATATTTATCTGAAAGATTTCAGTTTGTTACTAATTGTAACAAAAATTCAGAAAAATACATTGTATCTTCTGGTGTTTCACAAGGCTCAAACCTAGGACCATTATTATTTTTGATTTTTATAAATGATTTACCACGTTGCATAAATTATTCCAACAGCTTATTATTTGCTGATGACTTTAAAATTTACTACAATTGGACCTTGACAAAGTGTATACGTGGACAATTGCAAATAAACTTCCTTTGAACTTAATGAAATGTTATCATTTGCAATTTTCCAAATAGAAACATGATACTGTTAATCAATTTAGAAATAATAAAACCATATTTATTTTATATAATGCGTTTGTTAAATCTAAATTACAATTTGCAAGTACAGTCTGGAATCCACGTGAAGAATTCTTAATCGAGAAAATTGAAAGAATCCAAAAGAAATTTTTAAGATATTTATATTTTAAACAATTTGGAATATATCCTAAATTTGTCTCCTATTCTGTAGTATTAGCACAATTCCACATGATAAGATTACCAAAAAAGCGAAAGTTAAGCGACGTTATATTTTTATATAAACTGGCAAATAATCAACTGTCGAGTCTATACTTATTGGGAAAGTTGAATTTTTATGTGCCAGCTTATAAGGGAAAAATTAAAGCATTGTTCTATGTAGAAAAGTTCCCTACAGATATAAGAAACTATTCACCAATCTCCAGAAGGTGCTTGTTGTATAATAATTTAGGATTAAATACTTATGTTGACCTATTTTGTTCAAAATTAAATTATTTCATAAAATCATTAGAAATTAGTTTAGACTCCTATTAATTTTTCAATGTATGTTAATATAATTTATGTGAAACTATGTAATTTAGACATATTGCCTGTTTAGTTTCGTAAATAAATAAAACAATGACGGCATGTCCGGCATCAAAGACGGGCATGTCCGGCATCAAAGACGGCATGTCCGGCATCAAGGATGGTATGTCCGACATCAAAGACGGTATGTCCTGCATCAAGGACGGCATGTCAGCAATAAAGGGGGGCGTATGCAGTATTTGGAGGAGGTCATCTGTTGGTAAAATCGGTAACGCGATGTCTTCACACCTCTCCTTTATACATAGTAGCCTGTTCTTCTCCTCGTTGTCGTCGTCGCTACTATCGATGAATATCGGCGAATCAATGGTTGATGGAGCTTGTACACGTTTTCCTTGCGTGTTGCTAAATTAATAATAATAATAAAGATAATATTAGTTTGGATGCATTTTGCTATATTTATAATAAACAAATGTTAAATTAAAACATATATTGTTTCTTTACCTTGTCCTTATGATCGAAGCAGTAGTTGTCACTCTGTTTGCTCTTCGCACTATTTGGATTCTTTAAATATTTATTTTAGGCATGATGTATCCGTTGTGTTAATAAACGATGTGTGATACTTCCCTTAAGCTAGGGGTCACTATATATAGATATTAGAACAGTATAACAAACATCTCTGTTTCTTTCTTTCTTCCTTTCTTCAAATATTTCTTTTGCTTAATACTCACCCACATAGCACAAAACTAACTGAAAGACGTCTTTAAGATGTCAAAGTCTTTAATGGTATGAAGCCCGAAGTCATACAAAGCGACGTCCTCTACACGTCTAACTTCGCTCGTTTAAGACCAATTTAAGACGTGTCGAAAAGACGTCTTAAAAACGTAATTTAAAGACTTTAAAAGGATAACTATAAGTCAACAATAAGACGTCTATAGGTCGTTGAAAATGACTACTATTAGACTCTTATAGGTCTAAATAATGACGTCCAAAATTGGACATTTTGTGGTCTTGCGGGAATAGGTAGTGATTTTTATAAGGCTAGAAAATTCTGGTATTACATTTGTTTTACTATCAACACAAAATACACATTTGTTTGATACTTAATAGTACATCCAAATGTGTTGTTTTTAGATAGCAGAAACAAATGTAATATCAGAATTTTCTATAAATAACCAACGAATTCGAATTAAAAAAAATAGTATAATACATTATTAAACATATAAATATTACAAATAAAGAGCAGTTGATTTATTAACTGGAATTAATTATAATTTGCTTGTATACAGTCATATATTTCATTTAAGATAGATTTCTAGTTTACATACGTCGCAACTCGCAACCGTAGCACTCAAACCAAGAAGTCTGGGCATATGTATACAATGTATTATTTAGGTTGTCCGCTACGGTTGTGAAGCACGGAACATATTGAAACTGAAGAGAACATATTTAAAATCACAGTGTGTACGGCAAAATAGTATTTTTATTTGCCAGGTTTAGCCGTTCGCTGAACGCTCATGAACATGCCTCATCCATTCTCGTTCTCGTTCAGTTTTGGTTTCATCATTGGCATTTACAGTTATCTGTACTCAGCGCTTCTGAAATATACAAAAATTATACTATAATATTAATGAGAATTGAATGATTCAATTGTTACCGGTTATAATTTTCATTAGGGGCGTTTCCTAATGGCCATATATTGCATCTGTCCACGTTCTTTGATCCTTCCTCCAATACTAAGAATTTTTTGTTTCTGTAAACATCATGTATTTATTTATTAAATATGTAACACTAGCGTTGTGAGGTATTATCCTCTTTGTTCTATAATATTTTGTTACTTGTACTTTTAATGAGGTTTTGTTTTATGAACATTGCATAAAAACTGTAGAACATGCATAATATATACATTTTAAATTAATAACTAATGCACAAACTTGTTACACAGCAAATAATTGTTTGTAAAATACTTACTTTTCTTACTTGTTTGCATTAGCTGAAACTACTTGTAGAATGCTCTAGAATGTTTGTTTGTTGGACCTGCATTTTTTGCTCTGTTCATAATCTGTTCTTATTCATCATTATAAGTGGAAGAAAGACAATTCATGAACTGATCAGTCAGTGCAGGACAAACGAACAAAGCTAAGTATAGGTTCTGAAAATTTAATATAGGTGGCAGCATATCCCCTCATTTGTTTGGTCTTGTAGACCAAAAAAAGACGTCTGTACGACCACCTAAATTTGTCTGGATGGGAGTCGTTATGTTGTCTTGTGGACGACATTTACAAGACGTCTTATTTAAGTCCAACTTAAAGACGTCTTGAAGACTTTGTTAAATGTTGTCTTATTTATGTATGTCATTAAGACGTCCTAACTAAAAGTCTTAAAGACGTCATATTTTTGGACGTCTTTATTAGGTCTTACGGGATTTGGTGCTATGTGGGCAGTATCGTTAATTATAGTAGACATATCCACAAATAATGTTAGTTTGATTACTAATGTAATGTAATTGTCATCCCGTAAACGATTAACAAAACCTTAAGACTAGTGTATACACATAGTGTCTTTTTCGTTTAACAGGTACAGATATATGTATAGTAATAATTATAAAAGAAAATGCATTATAGTAATTTGATAGAAATATATATATATTAATAACAATATGAACAATAGAGACATATTATTATTTAAGTCTCATACATGAACGGATATTATGTTTTATTATAAAAGCTGGTTCACCAAATTTCGTGGTTATTTTAAAAGTGTATGTACCACGATTATTTTCTCTCTATTCTTTTATTTTACTGCGTAATTTATTCATATTTTCTAATCTCGCAGCATAATTTGATTGCTCCATATCTGTAAATATACATAAATAATAAATGTTAAATAGTCAGTATGGTTTATTTAGTACTATAATAGGTGAAATATAAATATTGCCTATTAAACAATATTTAAATTTGATTTACTTACTCGTTTCTATTACAGGTTTAAATTTGAAGTTATGAAATAGAACTGTTACCTTTCAACCTTTTAACATTCCCTTATATAGCCCTTCCTCAAACTGGAAAGTTCACAGGGGAAATACTTGCTATAATTACTAAACAATAAAAATGTCAAGGTTAGTGTAGAAATAGCTTAAAACTATATATTAAATATTCTGGGTAAAAACACAACTTGCATGAAGGAAAAATATAATAAAAATAACGACCAGTATTAGTAAAAGTTTAAACAAAATGTAGCATAAATGTTAAGAATAATATATGAATTATAGAAGTATGCATATGCACAGGTCTTGTACCTGGGATCGTCTATTTATAATCCCTCGTAATCCTTTTCAACTTCCAAATACAATAAGTATATACGTATACACAAAATATCGTTTAAAATCAATTATCAACAAGTAACATTCAAATATTAGCATAAAATAAAACTTAGAAAATTTATATATCGTGATTCAGCCGCATTAATTCTTTGTACTTAGTTCATAAACAATATTAATTTTATCATATAACTATATACAGGTAATATAATGCTACCTAAGTACTATCAAGCCCAAAGGAATTTTTGGGAAAATTTCTAAATTCTCTGACGTCAGAACTTTCAAATTTCTTATACTTTTTTTTTTTTTTGGAAAAGCCCATAATCATATGACGTCATAGGCGCCATGTCTGGCTAATGATGTCTTGTCGAAACAATCCCTAATACTACTATTGTCAGGTAGAAATATTTCTTAATTTTTTTGTTTATTAAATTTAATATATTTATATAAATATCAGATTATCGGACATGTAATGAAGCTGTTTATAACAATAAATATAAATTAATATCTATGTAACAATTAATAACATAAATATTTACATATTAATACTAACGCTTTAAATATTTGTTATCTATTGTATGTCTAAAGAATTTAACCAAGATCTTAAAGTATCTATTGAAAATATAACTGAAATAGGTATGTATACATGTGTATAACTTATCTAAAAAAATTAATGGTGAATCAGCCTCATGGGCCATTCATATGTACAAAAGTATCACGAATAGTATTAAATTTTGCTTTTATTGTTATTTAAATCCAATTAATTCTATTGATGACAATAATATAACACATAGAAAATCTACTACGGTACATTTAGTAAATAATTTATATTTCCATCGATATGGATGTCAATATTGCGATGATACTGCATCACAACACCACATGATTGTTTCTGTAGTAAAATATATTTTACAAATAAGAGTATTCATAATATTAATGAAAATTGTAAAAAAATTGCTAATTGTAGAAAGATAAAGAATATTATTAAAAGGGAATATAATTTGTAAATGGTATAATAATTAACTAAAAAATGTTTCCTTGCAACAAATGTGGTCGTATTTATAAGTCGATACAAAACGTTAACCGGCACTAGAAATATAGCTGTGATAAAACAAGTTCATCGGTACTATGTCAATATTGTGGAAAAAGTTATAAATAACTTTCCCTAAAATCACTTTTAAATATAATTCATAATATAAGCGACATGACACGAAGCGATAAACTCTCCACAGGAACAGTATTAGTAATGCATCACTAAATAAAAATACGAAAATTTGTGCAGAAACAACGAAACTTTGTGATATTCAAGTGTTGAATACATTATATAATTCACATTTAAAAAGTAATTATCACAAACTAAATGCATACGAAAATTGTGAAGACGGAATTACAGTTATACAAACTGCCTTTAAAAACAGAACAATATTTTATAAAATCGAAAATAAGAATTCATTGGACATCAAAACATTTCTAAACGCGATTAAAAACAGTTTGCTTAATTTATTTCAAAAACATTAGAAATGTCACCATAAAACTAAACTTTGACATGTTGGTTTTGTACAAAAAAGTCGGTCAAGATAATACCGTTAAAGAAGACCTGAAATCATGCATTACAAAATTCAACGATTTTCTAGTCTCAACAGATATAGCTGAATTGTACGATTTCTTTTCATTGAAAATCGATACAAAAAGTATTGAAATTCAAGTGAGTTACTCATAATTATAGTTTAATAATTATTATATTCGTTGTAGGAAAAATATTCCGGTTGGGCTTTAGTATTGGTAAAACATTTCGAAGTAAATATAAACAAATATTTTCCCCATACACAGATCTACTACCGGACATAAAATATAAGCACGCTTGCATTCATGTTGTGAACGATGATCAAGAATGTTTCAAGTGGGCAATACTAGTAGCAATTCATCCTGTGCAACATAATCCTGTACGGGTAACTCATTATCAATAATTTAGAAACGATTTTAATTTTAGTGGTATTCAGTTTCCTGTGGACATAAAAAATATTCCAAAATTTTACTTGTTAAACAATAACTCGGTTAATATGTTTGCTATTGAACAAAATTTGAAAACCGGTGTACATGATAGTATTGGTCCCCTACATCACACCAAAAGTAGACATGAAACACATATTTATTTATTTATTGGTTACAATGATCGAAATCATTACGTTTGGATTAAGTATTTTTCACGTTTTGTTAGTGGGCAAATAAAAATGCACGGTCACAGAACATGATTTTGCGATGTATGTTCAATACACTTTACTTCCATGGATAAACTTAAGGAACATCAAACCTACGATTGTGGGCATGTAGTAACTATTTTACCTTCGGTTGGTGAAAATATTTTAAAATTCAACCATTTTGAATGTAAATTAGATGTACCTTTCACAGTGTACGGTGATTTTGAGTCACTACAAATACCTATACTCACATTTTCACCAGACAACACTTAATCGTTTACCAATAAAACACACGTCCACAAACCATACAGTTTTGCGTATTACATTAAATGTTCCTCTAACGATTCACTGAGTAAATTACATACGTATATGGGAATAGATGCGTCCCTTAAATATGTTGAAACTATAACAAAGAATGTTAAAAATATTTATAACAACCATTTAGGTCAATGATGACCTATTGTACCGTTATTGGCACTTTCGCAAAAAGAACAATATATTTATAATTTTTCATTACATTGTCACATTTGTGAAGATAGTAAATGTAATTTTTATTTTACAGATTCCAAATTTTATTCCTATACTTTTTCACAATTTAAGTGGCTACGATTCACATTTATTTATGTATTTATTTATTTAAGATTTAGCTTATAACAATCATAATATTGACATAATTCCGCAGAATAAAGAAAGGTATATTTCTTTTACAAAATATATTTTAGTCAATGATGATAAATCGGTTGAAAATAAAAAGAAAGTCTTTTTACAACTGCGATCACTGTGTAAATCACTTGACAGTTTGGCAAAAAAATTAAATTCGAATCAATTCGTGGAAATTTCCAATTTCTTTACTAATTCAGAACAATTAAATCTAGTTAATAAATAAGGTGTATTTGCCTATCAATATATGAATTAATTTGAACAATAAAATGGATCATAATTACCAAATAAGCATCAATTTTATAATAGTATGAATAATACACATATTTCAGATGTGGAATATTTAGAGGCTCATGCAGTTTGGAGTAGATTTAGCTGTAAAACATTGAGTGATTATTTCGATGTTTATTTGAAAGGTGATGCGTTACTTTTGGCAGATATTTTTGAAAAGTTCCGATGTATATACTATACGGCTCCAGTTGGGATGCAATGTTAAAAATTATTAAAATTATACATATAATTACCCAGAAATGTTTGTATGCGAGTTTGTGTGTAAGTGAATATGTGTAGAACGCTTTTTTTAATTGCCAATTTGCATAGGCGGGGATCGAACTCACGACCTCCAGGGTGAAAGGCAAGACTCTTAACCTCTGCGCCATGGCGACTGTTAATAATGTTATATGAAATAATCAAGTAGTCTATACTAAAATAAAACAATCACTACTTTTCTGAAGTTGCTAGGTCGGTAAAACAAATCGAAAGAGACAAAACGGATAAAAATCAAATATAATCAATTGACATTTATTTTCTGTCAATTACCATGTTCACATGGAGGATTCAATACAGGAATGAGATTAAACTGCGTACGTTCCTCATGTGTTCACATGTCTGGGATTGAATTTGAGTTTCAATACTATTAAAAGTTCTTAAAAATCCCGATAGGTGCGCTGTCACCAGCTGATGACAGCTGCCATTCATGGGCGTCGTTAGGATTTCAATTCTTGGGGGGGGCAAACATTTACCGATTCAGTTACGTCATATAAAATGTGAATTTGTGATGATATTTCGTAGGTATCTATATTTAAAAAATAAATTTTGGGAAAAACAGGCGGGGCGCAGTTTAAAAGAGAGGGTACGTGCGCCCCCTTTGAAATGGCCTATCGACGTCTCTGCTGTCACGGAACTGCGCATGTTTCATTTCAATCCGATGCTTTCACAAGGTAAAATTGAAAATAAGTTTTCAAACCAATCTCACTAAAAATGAGACTGGAATGAGTCAATCCAATCCTTGTTTTTTAAGTTCACATGCGGGATTCAATACCGATAACGAATTCAATACCGAATTCAATCCTCCTTGTAAACATGGTAAATATCAATAATTTTGAGTAGCTATTAGGCATTTATGTTGAAATGACCGACCAAAGAACAAATATAAATAAAAATGCTACCACGTGAGCGTCAAAAACAGTTTTTCAATGTGAATTAGTGACGTACGACTTATGAAATTTCAATAGAGGTTTCTATTTTTAAAAACATATATTATTTTATTATCGAAGTTTACAAATTGCTTACAGAAATTAGACTGACTTTGTCAAGTCTTTACTTTCATAAACAGATTCGTATTATTATTTGTCTTAAATATAAAGCGTCAGCATAGATAAAGCATAAATACAGATTATAAATATAGTTGGGTCTACATAACTCCTCTTTTCTTAAAAAGGAGCTTTATCTCTTTCTTCGTTTAATTCTTTTAATTCGAATTTTGATCTTTTAAATAATATATGTTTATATTTATTTTATTTAATTACAATTATTACCATTAGTATAATTATAGTGATAACAATAATAATTACTATAACTAAATTAATTATGGGATGATGGTTCTGGTTAATTTCAATTTTCTCAATTTTTGGAATTTCGTTCGTAATAATATTTTGTTCGTCTATTTGTTTTAACAATTTCTTCGGTCGGTATTGCAGTTATCAACATGTTGGTCGAGAACTACGGAATCTTATTCAAATCTAGTTCACGTGTTCTCAGTAGCTTTTGCTTTTAGGAAAACTTTCAGTGACTTAGTTTACTCTAAGTTACGTTACAGTTGTGTTAAAGTGTGGACACGGTATGTTTATTCACGAATACTCCCGCGTATCCTACAACCTACAACAGGTTATGGGCCCAGCGTAAACAAACGTGACGCTGAAATAAATCAATATAGTTATCGATTCATCGTTTTATCGAACCGCGCAGCACCTCGAGTGAATCTCCAGCAACATAAGTTCGCACAAAAACGGTAAATCGGATGTTGCGGCGAACGAAAAGGTCAAACAAAAGACCAAAATCCGTTGCAACAAGTGCAAAATATTCGGACATTCAAAGTGCTAGACACGTCAAAGCACAGCCAACTCAATCTCGCGGACGGTGGCTCGACGTATTGCATTGCCGAAGGGACGGTCGAAATCGCGGTTGACACGGACATCGTGCCCCAAACCGTCAACCTCGAATGGGCCATGCACGTTCCGAACCTGCAGATGAATTTGATGTCTGTCGGAAAAATCACAGAACACGGTTTTCGGGTCGTTTTCGAGAAAGACGGCGCGTCGGTTTTGGACTCTCGCGGAATTGTGTACCTCGTCGTGGACAAAGTGGACGACCTCTATTACGTGCGTGAATACGAGGAATCCGCCTGCGCTGTGGTCGAGCACTCGACTTCCGCGGCACCTTCGAACGACGTCACCATGTCTTGGCACAGGCGCCTTGGGCATCTGAACATGTCGGATCTTCGTGACGGACAGCAGAAGGGGACAATTCGTGGACTGACATCAGCGAAGATCGAAGTCGACGCCCAATGCGAGGTGTGCATCAAGGGGAAGATGTCTCGCAAGCCGTTTCCGAAAAAGTCGACGCGTGAGTCAGAGCTCCGGGATATCATGCACTCCGACGTGTGTGGGGCCATGCGTGTCGCATCGTTGACAGGCGCCAGATACTTCGACGAATTCATCGACGACCGATCGCGCTGGTGCAAGGTCCAGTTTCTCCGAGTTAAGGACGAAGTGTTTCAGGTTACCAGAGACTACATCGCACTCGTTGAAAACCAGAAGGAGCGCAGGGTGAAATGCCTTCAGAACGACAACGGAAGGGAGTATCTGAGTAACGACTTCGACAGTTACCTGAGGTCGCGGGGAATTACACGGCGACTGACATTTGCATACAACCCGGAGCAGAACGGTGTGGCGGAGCGCAAGAATCGTAGCCTGCTCGATACTGCGCGCTGTCTGCTGATTCAGGCTGGCCTGCCGCCGACTTTCTGGGCCGAGGCGGTTAACACCGCCAATCATGTGAGAAACCGGTGCCCAACGAGACATTTGGACGGAAAGACGCCGTTCGAGTGCTGGACTGGGCAGCCCCCCGATGTCGGATACCTCCGTGAATTCAGAAGTCGCGTCTACTGCCTCGACAGGAAACCAGCCAAGGGGAAACTCGAGCCTCGCTAAAAGAACGGGATCCTCGTAGGTTTCTGCGACGAGTCGAAGGGATACAGGATCTGGCTCCCTGAGGAGAGGATCGTCATCACGTCCCGAGATGTGAAGTTTTCCACCCAGGAGATCCCTGAGACAACCAAATTCGAAGATGTCTTTCCGGATGGACCGGGAGAGAACGACGCGGTGGACAATTAAGTCCACGAATTAGATGTCATCGAAGTTGCACTGTCTCACCCCATCTCCGATCAATCAGAAGTGGACGATTACCCGGAAGATGCTGGCGCAAACGGACAAGGGCCGTTCATGCAGCCTGCTGATGGGGACGCCGCAACCAGGAGAGGGCCGGGGAGGCCAAAGATCATCAGGACGGGTCAACCTTGTCCCCCGAGGAAGAAGTATCATCCAGTCGTCGAGCACGCCTTCTTGTCGGAGATTCCCATGCGACAACCGCTCTCCGGACCAGAATCGGAAAAATGGATGGGCGCCATAGCCGAAGAGATCCGGGCAATGATCGAGAACGATACTTGGCAGCTAGTCGATCATCGGGAGCAGAATCATACTGCGCAACAAACTTGGATCTGACGGCAACCTACAACGGAGGAAAGCTCGGCTAGTGGCTCGAAGATTCTCTCAAATCCCGGGAGTGCACTGCACCGAGACATTCGCGCCAGTGGCCCGACTCAGCACGGTTCGGCTCATTGCTGCCCTCGCCGCTCAACACGGGATGAGGAACATCTGTGACACCGAAGAGGAGGCGACAATCAGGGTAAAGGCGGAGCATGTTTCGGAACCTGGAGGCGGGAAATAAGGTATGCTTGCTCAACAAAACGCTGTATGGGCTTCGCCAATCGGGGAGACAGTGGCACTCAAAACTCATTGAGGTCTTGTTATAGTTCGGCGCCAAACGTTCCAATGGCGATCCATGCCTGTTTTACACAGAAGAGGGGGAGAACATTTGTCTGATTGCAGTTTACGTGGACGACATCCTCGTCGCGTCCAGAAACTCGAGCCAAATCTCACAACTTAGTGAGAGCCTGGCCGCTCGTTTCAACCTCAAGGACCTCGGACCGGTCTCCTACTGTTCGATCGAATTTCGCCAAGATGACGACCAGATCACGCTGGGTCAGCGCGGTTACATTACTGACCTATTAGAGCGTTTCAACATGGTCGACTCGAAACCCGTGAGTACCCCGATGGACGTCAACGTCAAACTAACCAGAGTGGCCGAATCGCTCGAGCTCGAGAGCGACGTCCCGTATCGAGAACTCGTGGGATGCCTCACGTACCTGGCCTTGGCAACACGACCTGACATCGCGTTTGCAGCCAGCTGTCTCGGCCAGTTCAACAACTCGTATGGGAAAGCACACTGGATCGCCGCAAAAAGAGTCCTGAGATATTTGAAGGGGACTCCATACCTGGGCCTGGCGTACTCAGCTGAGTCTACACCGCTGACGGGCTACGTCGCCGCAGACTGGGGCAACTGTCCGGACGACCGTCGCTCCTTTTCTGGCTTCACATTCGTGCTGAGCTCCTCGCCAGTATCCTGGGAGGCTCGGAAGCAGAAGACCGTGGCCTTGTCTTCTACAGAAGCGGAATACATGGGGTTAACGGAAGCAGTCAAGGAGTCGATGTACTGGGATTCCTGCAGGAGCTCGGCTTCACTCAGCTAGCCGACGACTCATATTGCGATCAAGCACCACCTTATCAGGGAGGCGCTTGTTGAGAAACGTCTTCAAATCGATCACGTCGGGACGGAGGACAACATCGCAGACATGTTCACGAAGGGACTCGTAAGGACCAAACTAGAGAGGTGTATCACCCTTTCGGGGATGCAGATCATCAACAGTCACCTCTGAAAACTGAATATCGTTGGATCGAGGGGGAGTGTTGGACCGACAATTTCTTCGGTCGGTATTGCAGCTATCAACATGTTCGTCGAGAACTACGGAATCTTATTCAAATCTAGTTCACGTGTTCTCAGTAGCTTTTGTTTTTAGGAAAACTTTCACTGACTTTTAGTTGACTCTAAGTTACGTTACAGTTGTGTTAAAGTGTGGACACGGTACTTTTATTCACGAATACTCCCGTGTATCCTACAACCTCCAACAATATAAGAGTTTTGTTACTCATTTGTTGGTTCTTAATATTAAAGTTGTAATTTTCAAAAATTATTTCTTTGTTGGTGGTTGCGTAATTTTCTAAATTATATTCATTTATGATACAATTTTTGTTTGTTTTAAATTTATATATTCCAATAATTTGTTTTTGTTTTTCATAGTCTTTACATTTGATGTTTAAGTTTTGATTGACATCAATATCTATTATAACAATGATTAAATCTTCCTTTTTTATTATAACAAAACTTTCGTGATTTTGATGATATTCGCATTCAACATTGTGTTGTAATTTTATAATATTACTTAAACATTTATTTGCTTCTATGTAATTAGTTTTACACAGGTAATTAGTTTGAATTTTAGTACAACTTTTCATTATTACATATTAGTCATGTCTCATAATAAAATCTTTACTTATATCTAACATATGCATATTATTATTGTTAAATATAGGTATAGGAGTTATTTGAATAAGTTTCTTATCATTTATTTTGTATACAGGTATATCTAGCAATTATTCTATCATTTCGTCTTCCAATCTACAATGGCTGGTTAGCTGTGTTGAGATTGTGACGAAGTTCTGGCTAATATTAACATCAAGTACGCTGGCTCAGACGGTAGAGCACGTCCGAGGACAACCTGGCCACATTCCTTGCAGAGGCACTACCAAAAATTGCCCGGCCCAAAAGGGTTACTCCTGGAACAGAACGCCGGATCAAGCCAAAAGACAGAGCACCTCTGAAACAATGCAACCTTCTGCGCAACCCCCGGATGCCGCATTACGATTATGACACCGTCTACCGCAAGGGCAGTCAAAACCACATGGCTTATTGAATTGTTATATTTTTTCTTGACTATTACTGTTTTTAAAATCTGGGCTTTGATTAACTATTCTAAAATGTTCTATCACAGTAGAATGAAATCTTTCAAAACGCCCATTACTTTTAGGTTTGTCCACGCAAGTCATGTGAATTTTAATCTTATACATTATTAATAGTTCTATCATTTAATTATTACTTAATTCAGTACCGCCATCATGAATAATTTCGTCGGGGATTTTATATGTATTAAAATAATTAGTTAATTGTTCAGTGACGGTTACCGCATTTACATTTTTTAAATAATATATGTTAACTGTGTTGATAGTTTTCCTTGTTGGCTGTTTAATATATCACACTTTGTGTGTTGATATATACAACACAGAAACTTTTAACATGTAACTTAAATAAAAGATCGAATTTTTGAAAACAACTCATTTTTTATTGTTAGATGACACACATAACTTTCTTTTCTTTTTTTTTATATGTAATGTTGTTTTTTCATAGCAAGCTTATAAATTACAAAATGTATTGGTGCGAAACATCCCGCCCGCCTTGAAAGGTTTATCTTTCTATCATTTAAAAGAAAATACGTACACTTGATAACAAAACTATACTAGAAAGTAGAAATTTTAAGTTGAGCATAACACTGCACTAAGCACTGAAATTGTTAATGGGCAATGGACACAATTTTATTACGGGTCTTTTGAAAAGGCCTGCTGATGTGCGTATTGTAGCTGCTCGTACAACGCCGTCTTGTCCAGGATGAATCGTATCGATACGACCCATTGGCCATTGAAGGGGGGAAGTGTTGTCTTCACGTATTAGGACCAGCTGTCCTGGTTTGATGCTGCTGGGTTCTTGAGATTTCCATTTGCGGCGTTCTTGCAGTTGAGTAAGATATTCTTTAGACCAACGTTTCCAAAAGTGCTGTCGAAGAAACTCAACATGTTGCCATCTCGATAGGCGGTTAATAGAAATATGCATTATATGTGGTTCTAAATTGCTATTTAATGAGTCTCCAATCAGAAAATGCCCAGGGGTTAAACATGACATGTCATTAGGATCATTAGATAGCGGGGTTAGAGGTCTAGAATTTAGTATTGATTCGATTTGCGAAAGAAATGTATATAATTCCTCATAAGTGAGAGATGCGTTACCGACGACTCTTTTTATATGAAACTTTGTGGACTTCACTGCCGCTTCCCAAATTCCACCAAAGTGAGGTGCAAGTGGCGGTATGAAGTGCCAATTAACATTATTTTCTGTCATGTATTGCAATATTTTATCTTTGCTTGTTGCATTCGTCAGTATCTCATGCAATTTCTGAAGTTCTTTGTTTGCTCCAATAAAATTTGTGCCGTTATCTGAGTAGATATTCAGCGGCTTGCCTCTACGTGCCATAAAACGTTTCATGGCTCCGAGAAAAACTTCTGTGGACAAATCAGTAGCAAGCTCAATGTGGACTGCCTTTGTAGAAAGACAGATAAATATAGCGCCATATGCCTTTGTAGTTTTACTGTTGCGTCTTCTTCCTTCACGAATATATAGAGGTCCAAAATAATCGACACCGCAGTTCGTGAAAGGTCGAGATACATTTATTCTATATTCGGGCAAGTTGCCCATGATATGCTTTTGGGTTACAGGTTTTACCTTAAAACATATTATACATTTTCGTATGACGTTACGTATCAAACTGCGTGCTCCCAGTGGCCAATATAATTTTCTAACTGAAGCAAGAGTTGCTTGATTCCCAGCATGAAGATTTCGCTTGTGCTCATATTCAATAATAAGTTTGGTTAACATATGACCCTTTGGTAGAACAATTTGATGTTTGTGTGCATATGGAAGCGCTGCATTGCGCAATCTACCGCCAACTCGTATCAGGCCATGTTCGTCCAAGAAAGGGTTTAAACAAAGTAATTGACTCTTAGCATGGACCGAATTTTGCATTTTTAAATCATACAACTCCCTTGCAAAGGTGGTTTGTTGCACAATTTTGGCTAAACATATTTTAGATTTACTAAGTTCCATCGTAGTCAGAGGACCTGTTACATAAGTATTGTGTGTCTTGTCTATTTTATTCTTCGCATTTTCAATAAAACGTAGACAATAGGCAGTAATACGCAACAATTTTGTGAAGTCTGAATATTTTGAAAAAATATCATAACTACTAATTGTTGTATATGTAGTTGCGATAGTAGTACGACGTTCTGGAATAACGGAGTTAGACGGGTTTACTTTTGATGAGAGGCGATGTGTGATGTCGCTTGAGATCCAGGTTGGTCCAAACCACCATTTTTGACAGTTTATTAGCGATTCAATTGTTTCTCCTCTCGAGATAATATCAGCAGGATTATCAGCAGTCGGTACGTGAAACCAATGGGAGGAATCAGACAGATCTTGAATTTCTCCCACCCGATTTGCGACGAATGTTTTCCATGTTCTCGCAGATGATTTGATCCATGATAGTGTTATTGTGGAATCGGACCAATAATAAATCTTATTAAATTTCATATCGATAGACTTAAGTACTTTGTTCATCAAACGTGCCAATAATAAAGCGCCACATAGCTCTAGTTTTGGTAATGATATGTTTTTCAGTGGAGCTATTCTTGATTTTGAGCATAATAAGTTAGACGAACGTTCACCGATATTGTTGGTAACACAGATATATATACAACTTCCATACGCTCTTTCACTGGCATCCGAGAAACCATGAAGTTCTATATATATTGGTTGTTCACAATTAATAATCCATCGTGGTACTGACAGATGATTGAGGTGATACAATTGGTTTTCAAATTGAATCCAATTTGTATGAACCGTAAATGGTACCGATTCATCCCATGATATTTTTAGTTGCCACAATTGTTGCATAATTAACTTGGCTTTTACGATAGTTGGACCAATTAATCCAAGAGGATCAAATATTTGAGCGATGTTCGATAAAATTTTTCTTTTCGTTAAACGTGTAGAATCTTCGTATTTTGGTTGCGAAAACTTTAGAACATCATAATGCGCATTCCATTGCAGGCCTAGTGTTTTTATGCTCTCATCTTTTTCCAAACTAACGGTTGCAAGGTCAATATTTGTTGAAATCCCATGCACGATTTCCGGACAATTTGATATCCATTTACGCAATTCAAAACCGCCATTTGATAACATGGTGCTGATTTCGGATTGAATCTTTTTTGCTGCGTTAATAGTGTTTGCACCCGTCAGCAAGTCGTCGACATAAAAATCACGCAATGCTATCTTGGACGCAATTGGGTAGTTCGAATTCTCTTCAATAGCAAGTTGAGAGAGGGATCGAATTGCTAAAAATGATGCTGAAGCTGTGCCATACGTAACCGTAGACAGTTCATATGTTTGCAAGTTTTCGGATGGATTTTCACGCCACAGTATGCGCTGTAAACACACTTGTGTTTTGTCGACTAGCACCTGCCGATACATCTTTGCGATATCAGCAGTCATAACAAATTTGTGCGTGCGAAATCGGATGATGATAGAAATAAGATCTTGCTGAATAACTGGGCCCACTAGCTGGATGTCATTAATTGAGACACCTGTTGTTGATCGAGCTGAACCATCAAATACAACACGTAATTTTGTTGTGAGATTGGTAGCTTTTATAACGGCATGATGTGGAAGATAATATGAAGGAATTGGGTTTGATTTGATATTTGCAGATGGTACGAGCTTCATATGACCAAGGGATAAATATTCTTGCATGAAAGCAGAGTATTCTGCTTTTAGATTAGCATTGGTTGCTAATTTTTGTTCAAGCGAATAAAAACGTTTAGTTGCTTGTGCTTTGGTATCCCCAAGCAACTTTAACGAATTTTGTTTTAGTGGTAATTGCACTATGAAACGACCATCGTCATTTCTTCGGAAGGTTTGTTTGAAGTGATCTTCGCAATACTGTTCCGATGGAGAAAAACGTGGTTTTTCAGCGTATTCTTCAATTTGCCAGAATTGGGTTAGTTTATTGTTCAATTGATTGCTGGTTGAGAGATTGCATGAAATTTTATTTGCATTCGCATGAGGCATTACAAGTGAACATTGACCGGAAACGATCCAGCCTAAATTGGTTTTTTGCAATATTGGTTGATTTTTATTTAACTTAATTTGTCCTATGCATAGCAAGTCCCAAAATAATTCTGTACCAATCAGTATGTCAATCTTGCCAGAGATATGAAACTGCGGGTCAGCTAGCTTGATGTTTTTTGGAATAATTACATTCGATTGACGAAAAGAATGCAATGGTAGATATTCAGTAATATTTTTCAAAATCAGACAATATACATTGTTTTTATACGCATTGTACCTCGATTTAATTGTTACATTAACACGAGAAGAAATTTGAGTTTGCGTTTGATTGATGCCTCCCACCGGGACATTTACTGGTTCTACCTTCAATTTCAATTTATGAGAGAGAGATTCAGTTATAAAACATGATTGCGAGCCTGAATCAAGTAATGCGCGACATTGTTGATATTGTCCTGTGTTGTCGCAAACATCGATGATTGCTGTGGCAAGTAAAATTTGAGATTCAGTTTGAGTTGTGTATGTGTGATTAGAAATTGATGGAGAAGTAACCGGTTTTTGTGTATTTTCTAAATGAAGTAGGGTATTATGAGCTTTGTTGCATTTTCGACATGCTCCTGAATTGCATTTATTTGCAGCATGGCCCTTTCGCAAACAGTTTATACAAAGACCTTTATTTCTGGCTTCTTTTATACGGTCACTTATTGAAAGTGCTAAAAAGGCATTGCAATGATAAATTGCGTGTTCGTCTGAACAAAATGTGCAGGTATGCTTAGTTGCGGACACATGCGCTGTTGTATATTGCTTATTTTGATTCTTGTTAACATTTGAAGCTTGAGATTTGTTGTTTATTGATGGATTGTATTGATATCTTCTAGTTACCGCCTCTAAAATACCGCATTTATGTGATAGAAAATCGGTTAATTGTTTTAGATTAGGTATATCGTTGCGTTGAAGAGTTGATTCCCATTCTTTTGTGGTAATGGAATCGAGTTTGTTGGTGATTACATGGATTAGTATATCATCCCACTGATCAACTGGACGATCAAGTGATTTTAATATACGAACGTGCTTAATTATTCCGTCTAGAACTACACGCAAATCTGGACCATTTTCCTTTTGCATATTAGGTAGATCGAGTATAGAGTGAATATGTTTATTTATGATGAGACGTTTATTATCGTACCTATCCTTTAGCATATCCCATGCGCAATCATAATTAAGGGCAGAAATTTCTAGTGAGGATAAAATTTCAGCGGCGTCTCCATGCAATGATGTTTTTAGATATTGCATCTTTTGGATTTTTGATAAATTTTCATTAGCATGGATTAACGAATGAAATGTATTATAGAAGTTATACCAATCCTCATATGAACCAGAGAATTTAGGTAAATTTATTTCTGGTAAACGAATAGAGTTTTGAGTTGCAGTTGAGAATCCATTTGAATTTGAATGCATAGATTCTACCTGAGCTAGAGAGTTTTCACGCATGTTTTGCTGGATTAATGCTTCTGCTTTACTACTGATTTTAAAATATTGACATTCGAAGTTTTCGCGCTCTTTTGCTGAGATTGCGGAATCTTCTGTTTCAGTATGTGACTCAATTTCCAGTTGAATTTCATTAAATTGCGTTAATATTGGCTCGAATTTAGACTGTCGGCATTTAAGCTCAAGAATATTGATATTATGTGTATCCACTGAGTCTAAATAGAGATCAAATCGCGTAGCAGCTCCTTTGTATGCACCTCTCTTTATGTTAAGTGTTTTCAAATCACACGCCATTGTGATTAATGAAAATTTAAAGAAACGATATGCAGTAGAAACGCAGAAAATGAACAATGATTGGAGACTCACCTTGTATTCGATGACTGTTGAATTATTGGATTTTGGTTGTTGCTGGTGTACCAAATATCCGGTTCGAAGGACCAAATGTTAACTGTGTTGATAGTTTTCCTTGTTGGCTGTTTAATATATCACACTTTGTGTGTTGATATATACAACACAGAAACTTTTAACATGTAACTTAAATAAAAGATCGAATTTTTGAAAACAACTCATTTTTTATTGTTAGATGACACACATAACTTTCTTTTCTTTTTTTTTATATGTAATGTTGTTTTTTCATAGCAAGCTTATAAATTACAAAATGTATTGGTGCGAAACAATATATTTATTCGAAATTTGAGAATTGATCGATTATAGTTCAGTATTTTTCTTGTTCCAATGTAAGAGAATCGATATTAATTATTTCAAAAGGTTGTGTAGGTGTTTTTGTTAAATTATCATTTAATTGATACGGCTTTCGTTCATATTTATGAAATTGGCAGAGTTCACAATTATTTATGTGTTTCTGAATATCTTGATATAAATATGGCCAGTAATATGTTTGTTTTATTTCTTGATATGTTTCTAATATTCCTCTATAATTGGTTTTACCCTCATGATAATTTACAATGGCTACTAATTGTTCGGTTTTTTCTTCTATGTCTTCTAATAAATTTTCGCATTTAATCAATTGATATGAGTCTTTAGTAAAATTTGGTTTTAATACATTGTTAAAGTTTAAATGCAAATTTCCTTCGATTAATCAATGATACTTACATTTTGGTACTAGATATTCTTTTATAAATTTAATATTTTCAGCTTCTAGATTTTGATTATTCATTTTAATTATAAGTCTTTGTTTAGTATGTTTAAATGGCTTTAGTAATTGAACATCAGTTTCTAAATTATGTGAAGATATTACTATTTGTTTTTTTCTATGTTAATAGCTACTTCTTTATATGTTACTTCGTTTTGAATACAATAATTTTTTAATTTAATTAAACAATTTTCTATAGTTTTTAGTGTGGGTTTTTCAAAATAAATATCTTTTGTTTTTGGTTGAATTAATATATCGCCAATATTTTTGATTTGTTCTGATAAATATTTTTTGCTGTTAAATTTGGCTTCTATTTGTTTGGCGAAACCCTACCTAGTTTTTTGTCTGAAGATATACAATGAACTAAATTATAATTTTTATCAAATATGTCTTCGTTAGTAATTTTAATTTGCAATTTTTTTAGATAATTCGTCATTGGTTTAGTTAGTTTTGCAAAATTTGGAATAAATTTCCTATAATAGCCGAATAAAGCAAGGTAAATTTTAATTTCTTTTTGCGTTTTCGGAATTGGAAATTCTTTTACAGCTCTGATTTTAGAGGAGTTTGGTTTAACACCATCTTGTGATACCATGTGTCCCAAATATGCAACTTCCTTTTGTAGGAATTCTGACTTATCAAGTTGAATTTTTAGGTTATTATCTCTTAATTTTTAGAATTTTTAGCTCGTCGTACAGTAAGTACAAAAGAGCTATAGTGATTGGTCGTGTGTCTGTAACATGCTCGGATCGAAAAAAAATCTTAACAAAAAGTTCTTGTATTTTCGCCCTGAATCCAAAAATATATATAACTCATATACTTGGATGTATGTATCTCGCTCGCTCGCTCGCTCGCTCGCTCGGTCGGTCCGTCGTAAGACCTGAGTTTGTGACCGTAACTCGTCTGAAGGTACCGGGCCGATTTTGATGAAATTTGGTATACATATAATTTCCATGCCCGTGATGTTCCCGTCGCATTTTAAATCCAATCGTCTGTACAGGACCGGCGTTATAGGCCCCCAAAATTTGGAACCCCCCTAAATACTGCCCTTAGTCAACTTATAAAAATTTTAGAATTTTCTACTCAACATTCTAAGATATTTTATGTGATTAAAGTTTTTTCAAATTGGGAGCCCATAGGCTTAAAAAAATAATATAAATATATTTTGAAGTATATCAGACATCGATCGCCATCTGTTAGTAAAATGAAGAAGTTATATTTATGTGACAGTAATTTGTTTGGTTATATTTTCCAATGTATAAACCATTTGCTTCTGTGTTTTAATTAATAAAATTAGGAAATGTTCATCAAATAATTATCAATATCCTTGGCAAATCACGAAACGAACGATATTAACGTTACCCATGTGGATGTGTGCAATTTTAAATGTGGGGTTTTTGGAAATTAAAACTGTTATGGTATAGGAATAAATAAATGTCGGGATCATAATTGGTTAGATTGGTTCAATGGACTTTTTTTTTTTTTTTTTTTTTCTCGTATAATTCGTTTATTGAAGTTTCAAGTTACAAACTTTTTACTTCCATTTTTATCTTAACATTTAACATTATAAAATTAATATACCTTATAAAAGTTTATATGCATATGTAAGAACTTTGACGTACATTTTTAACTTCATAGTGTCTAAGTGTTCGGTAGTTTATGGGGTAGTTGTGTGGGTTCAGGCAGCATTGTCCCTTAGAAGTAGTCTGGGTCGTTTGTGTTTGTGGTAAGCATATACGTTATATCTTGAAAGTTCTCGTATTAGTTCATTTGAGTGCAGAGGTAAATTGCCAAAAAGTGGCTTGGCTAATTCTATGATTCTGTCCTTAATATAAGGAACTTGCAAGTCATTGTGAACCATTTTGTTACTTACAAACCAAGGGCATTTAGTTGCTATGCGAAGAGTTTTATTTTGAACTATTTGAAGTTTGTTTAGGTTTGTTTTGGCGGCAGTGCCCCAGATGGCACTTGCGTAAGTCATGATTGGTAGGATTAATGATTTGTATAAGATAAGTATGTTTTTAATACTAAGTGCGCTTTTTCGGTTAATCAATGGGTATAAGCAGCATAACCGTTTGTTAGCTTTGTTGGCAGTTTCCACAATATGACTCTTCCAGGTTAGGCGTTTGTCCATTGTTACGCCGAGATATTTGGCCTCGGTTGTCCATTGTATTTCTTGTCCGAAAAACATGAGATTTTGTTCTGGTTCAGCTTTGCGTTTAGTAAAAAATACGGCTTTCGTCTTGTCGGTGTTGATTTTAATCCGCCACTTGGTATACCAGTGCTCTAGACTATACAGATGTTGTTGTAGATTATTTTTGATTATTTGTGGACTCTCTGAGGTACTGTACATGGCAGTATCGTCTGCATATAATGCTAATTGCGTGTTTTCATTTTTAGGAATGTCATTTAAGTAAATATTGAATAAAGTAGGGCCAAGGATTGATCCTTGTGGCACACCAGCATAGAGCTGGAGATATGTTGATGTTTCATGGTTTAATTTTACTTGAAATTTTCTGTTGTGTAAGTAAGTGCTTATTGTTTTGATAATGTATGTGGGAAATTTGATTTCGATTAGTTTGTACAGTAGCCCTTGGTGCCATACTGAGTCGAAGGCCTTGGCTATGTCCATAAAGATGAATCCGGTCGAATGCATTTGGTTAAAGCCTTCTGTGATGTCTTCCGTTACTCTTAGAAGTTGTTGGGTCGTGCTGTGATGATCGCGAAATCCGAATTGTTCGTTTATTTCTAGTTCATTTTCTTGAAGATGATTTTTAACTCTCGTGAGCAGTATTTTTTCATAAATTTTACCCAGAGTGTTCAAAAGACTGATTGGGCGATAATTTTGGGGTTCTGATTTGATTTTGCCTGGTTTGGGAATTGGTATTATTACAGCAGTTTTCCAGGCCTGCGGGAAGTAACTATTTTTCATAGATGAGTTAATTATATTTTGTAGCATGTCTAGTGCTTTATCTGGGAGATGTTTTAGCATTTTATTAGTTATCTCATCGATACCTGGAGATTTGTTATTTTTAAAGTTGTTTATGTGTGTTTTTATTTCTTCTATTGTTGCCACAAGTATATCGTTTGTGTCGACTATTTGATTCTTCAGAAAATGTTTTATATAGTTATTAACTGTGTGAGTGAATACCGGATCCCAGGGATCATAGTTTGGCGTGAAAGTTTTTGCAAAATGTGTTGCCAGGCAACTTACTTTTGCTTCATCAGTTAAGTATTGTTGATTTTGAGATTTTAGTGGTGGGATATTTGTTGGAACATTTAGAATTTGCTTTGTTAGTTGCCATAGTGATTTGTCCTGTATATTAAGAGATTTTAATTTATTGTTCCATTGGTTGTTTCTATATGTTTGTATTTCTGTGCGTATAGTGTAAGTTAGTCGGTTTAAAATCGTTTTATCTATTGGGTCTCTGTACTTGTGCCATCTTTTTCTTAATTTATTTTTAGTTGTTATTAGTTTTTTAATTGTTAAAGGCAGTTCATATACATTTTTGATGTCTTTATTTGCTTTGCTTGAGAACTTTGCAGCATTTATAATCGTTGAGGTTAGAGTTTGGACAGCTTTGTCTATCTGTGTGTTGGTTTTTAAATGTTCATTGTTTATAATGTTGTTGTTTATATTTTTCCCAAAATCTATCCAGCTGATGTTTTGGAAATTGTATTTCCTAGGTGTGATAAAGGAACTACGAGTGTTGAGTGAAATCAGCACGGGCATGTGGTCGGAATCTAGCTCATGTATGACTTTTAATGATGCAGTAGCTGATATATTTTTCATTAGGCAGATATCTAGTAAGTCTGATTCTCTATTTGTATGGGGTGGATAGTAAGTATGTTCGTCCGGGTTGAAGATTGAGTAGTTATTGTTGGAGCAGTGATTATGTAAGATAATTCCGTTGGCATTTGAAACTCTACTGTTCCACGCTGTATGTTTCGAATTAAGATCTCCGGCAATGATTTTGGATGTATTATCTGCTAGTAATTTGTCTATATCATTCGTAAGTATAAACCCGTTTGGTTGGTTGTATACTGCTATAAGTTTGATATCTCCCGTAGGCGTTTGGATGGTGACGGTAGTAGATTCTAATTTTCGTAGAGTTGGTGATATGTTTTGGAAGTGTTTTATATTGTTCTTGATAAGGATGGCGGTGCCACCACCGTGAATATTTCTGTCGTTTCTGTAGGTTTGGTAATTGGATATTTTTAGTTTTTTCCTTTCGTCTAAATGAGTTTCGTTTAATAGGACAGCGTCAGGATTATGTGCGGTGATGAAGTGTCTAAATTCGTTAATTTTGTTTGTTATACTGTCGCAATTCCAGTATATAATTTTGAATTCGTTTATGGCTGCCATTGTTGTTGGTTAACGATTGTAGGTATGTGCGTCATGAGGGTAGACATGACTTGTGCTAGTTGATTTTGACATTGATTGATAGCTGCTAGAATTTGCGTAAGTTGTTGAAGAATATTTTTAGTTAGTGTATTTTGATTTTGGGCGTATGCTTGTGATATATCGTGTGGTTGGGATTTATTTGTGTTGTTATTGGATGTTATTTGGGCGTAGGTGTGGTTCGGTGTTGGCTGTTCTTGTGAGTTTCTGTTGGTTCTACTTGTGAAATGTTGGAATGTTGTGTATCTCGGTATAAGAGCTGGATATTCATGGCTATTGTTCACATGTGTTGTGTTTTGGTTATTTGAGTTTATAGTTTGTTCTTCAGGTCTCTTCTTTTGATTGTTATGATGTTTTTGTCTTTTGGTGACGGTAATGAAGTAGGGGCATCCTCTGTAGTTTGATGGATGTTCACCACCACAGTTAACGCAATAACTGGGTGCATTAGGGGTTTTGTTACATTCGGTAGTTAGGTGTTCTTTTGCGCATTTGCGGCACCTAGGAGTTGCAGTACAATAGGTGGAATTGTGACCGAGTCTTTGGCATCTATAGCACTGGTGAGGGCCACCAGTGGATCGGTAATGTTCAATTAATACAGTCATGTGTAAGAGGTGTTTAACGTCATAGATTTTTAAGTTTTCTGCATTATTAGGTAGAGTAAGTAAGAATAGTGGTAGTTTTTTATTTGAGTTTTCGTAGGTTTTTCTGGATGTAAGCTGTGCAATATTACTAGCTTGGAAGCCTTGGAGAGATAGTTCTTCAACAATTTCTGTTTGTTCTGTGTTGACTGGCAAGCCACGGACTACTGCTTTTATAGGTATTTTGTTCTTGTCAATTTCGTAAGAATGACATTCGATGTTTCGTTCTTGTAAAAATTTAAAAGCTTTTCTAAAGTCATCACTGTTTTGAAAGCAAACTTTTATGGAGTCGTTTGTGTTTGTAGCTTTAAAGTTAGTTGATATACTTTGTCTTAGGTTGCGAATAACTGTGCTCCAATTATTTGTACTGTAGATATATATAGGTGGGATGTTGGTTTCTGTACTCACCGTTTGGTTTGAAGAGTGAGGTATATCTGATTGCGTAAGGACGTCGAATCTATTTTGAGTCGGAATCGGGTAAGTCAGGGTTGTTTGTGTGACTTGATCTTGCGGTTGATAATATTCGGAAGTGTCCATGTTCGCATTTGTGTGTACTGGCACTGTCGCTGCACTGTTGTTTGTTATTGTTTGTTGGGTAGTTTTTTGACGTTTATTTTGCATAGAATTGTTTAGGTTGTTGTTCTGTGAATTATTTCCTTGCGTGGATTGACCGGTTGTCGGTGCGTTAAAGTCTTCATAAATTAGGGCGTTCATAGCATTGGTTATGCACTGGCCGGTATCCGACACTGTTAATTGGTCATTATGTATCATAATGAGTGGGTACTGATATAATCTCTTGGAGCAGAGGGAATATACGTGTTGTTCGCTCGAGAGCTAGACAACGTATCGGTTCAATGGACTATGTGAGAATAATGTCGATGATTAAGAATTATATACGTAAACTTAGAAATTTATTAATTTCATATTAAATGCCGATGAAATATCATAACAACAATAAATTTTGTACTATAATAATTGCTATCTCTTTTAGTTTTGTATTTATTGATGTGACCGCGCTCGCCGGAACGGCGAGCTGATAGCACTGGCGCTAGCGCCAGTTCTTGTTTCAATTAGTTCTTGCAAACTTAGACAAGGCAAATCTTATTTATATAATCTTTTAAAACATAATTAATTAGTCTCTGGAAAGTCGCTGGAGCAATTTTAAATCCAATCGGTCTTTCTGGTGAACTCGTAATGACCAGTATCTGTGCTAGAGGCAGTTTTTTTAATTGAATCCTCTGGCATTTGTATTTGATGGAACCCGGATGCAAGATCAAATGTGGTATAATACATGTTTCGTCTTAATTTATCTAATAGTTCTGTAATGTTGGGAATCGGGAATTTATCATCTATCGTTTTAGTGCATTCAAAAGAAAGTCATGTTTTTTAGCCTGGCTCATTGCAAGGACGGGATGGGTACCTACTCTCCTCCCACCAAAACACTAGCAATTGCTATCGCTTTCATTATTATATACCATGTGATTGGGCTCGCTGGTATGGCGAGCTGAAAGCACTGGTGCTTGCACCAATGCTAATTTATTTTTATAATTATTTTATTATAACTCCTGGGCTCACAATTTGAAAAAAACTTTGCTGTTAAGAACTATCTTAGAATATCTGGTAGAACTTTCTCAATTTTTAAAAAATTTACTAGGGCAGTATTTAAAAGGGCACCAAATTTTGGAGCCCTATAACTGTGGAACTGTACAGACGATTGGATTTAAAATGCGACGGCTGTAGAAATTATATGTATATTAAATTTCATTAAAATCGGCCCGGTACTTTCAGAGAAGATGCGGTCAGTAACTCAGGTCTTACGCCCGACCGAGTGAGCGAGATCCATACATCCAAGTAAAAGTGTTGTGTATATTTTTAGATTCAGGACAAAAATACAAGAACTTTTTGTTAAGAATTTTTTTCGATTCAAGACTCAAGACCAAACACTGTAGTTGTCCTGTACTATCGTACGACGAGCTAAAAATCATATATTTTTTAATTATATAAAAAAATCTTCAATAAATTATATGATTATTATTATATTTATAACGATTTTTCGGATTGTGAACTTGGGAGTCAAAAGAAATATTATTAATAAAAATTTTGAAATTAATAATTTTGTTGATGGATTAATTATTGGATGATTGCAACAATCAATTTTTCCCTCTAGCAATTGCTTTTTTTTTTTCATTATTGTATTCCATGTGATTGTTGCTGTAAGCACTGGTGCTGGCACCAATGCTTGTTTTAAGGATATACTTTGAATTTTAAAATTATTATGAATTTTAAGAATTGCATAGCTTTTGATTCACAATTTGAAGAGTAGATATAAATGTAAAAAGTCTTATAATATTTTAAATATATTTGATATAAATAATTTTTTTTTATTCATAGGCCATGAAGATATTTTGTAGACAAAAAGTATCTTAGAAAGGTTAGTAATATTTTTTGATAACTACATTTTGCCTTTGTAATGGCAGGGAATTATGAGTTATTTATATATTTGAATATAGGATGGCATGAGAAGATTAAATTGTTATGGAAATGTTTCAACCCTAACATGTTACAGACATACCACCAAGCACTATTGCTGTGTTGCTCAATCGTATGACGAGCTAAAATCAAATTAAAATTATAAAATGCAAGGAAACTGAAATATTCAACTTCTTTATATCGCATTATTATGTAATATTTTATTTGTTTAAACTACAGAATAGTTCTGTATCAGCAACGTGCTATTCGGCGAATGAACCCACAAGAATAAAATAATATTAGACATTTATATCTATGTTTGACAATGAATAATATTTAAAAAGTTTTGTATTTATTTGTAAACTTACCTGTAGATATTATTATTAATTAACAAGTTACATAAGAATTAAGTACACGTCTGTTGTTAGGGATCACACATAGAGTACTATACAGCTCGTATATCGAACCGCACGCAAGGTGACTAATATAAGGAAAATAATTAACTCACCGTATAATCTATTTGGTGTATTGTATATATTTCAGCTCGCCGTACGAAATTAAGACGAGCTAAACAGCGGTCAGCAACCTATAGCACGCGTACCACTCGCAAGGCGAATGAAAATTATGAGAAATATTTCAATATTTGCTGTTGTAACTCTGTTAGTACTTTAGTAATAATTGCAAAAAATATTGTATTATTATTTATATATCCTTTTCTTAAAGAAATCTCGTTAAAAGTCGCCAATTAAAAGTAAAATATAAAATTTGTGCTTAAAACAACATTTTATATAGTTTTTTTTTTAAATCTCCCAATGGTAGAAGTGTTATATCTTCTATACTTGGACGTTAGTGGCTCACTCGCTCGTTCACTCGTAAGTCCAAATTTATGCGCTCTACTGCACATATTTTGTAGTATTTATTTAAACTGCGGGCGGATTCTTTGAATTTATACTTCTGGGGATATTAGGCTCCGAAATTTGGAACCCGCCTTAATCCAGACCTTATTGTTAGTTAGGAATTATAAAATTTACAACTAATTCAAATATATTTTAGGCTTAATTTTATTTTCAGTTTGTGAACCCAAAGATCCTAAAAGCAAGCTTAGATACAAGCACCTATGCCATCAGTTTGCCTTATAAAAAAAAAAACGATGCGAGCAGTGAACTTGCCCCCGCTCATTCCGCGCTTGGTATAATATTGTAAATTTAAAAATAATTGTTATTACTATCTTTTACGAAGTAATAAGTAAATAAAGGGATCATCAAAAAAATAGAATTCGAGATTTCAACGGATATACACGTTTCGAACTTCCCTGAACCGAATGTGACTATTTTCGGAGTGACGTCTGCTTTTTTGCGTGTGTGTGTGTGCGTGTGTGTGTGTATGTATGTCTCTAAGCTCTAGAGCCGATTATGTCGAACGTAAAATTATGAAACTTCAAACTTGTCTTGTATATGGTCTAGATGTGTACTTCCTGTTTTTGAAAAGAATATTTAAACCAGAAGTGCATGTTTAATCTATGCATCTTTTGTTCTATCTCTAATATCACTAGAACGTCTGCATTTATGGCAAACATGTTGATAATGATAGATATTAATATTTCGCTCAACTTTTCTTTGAAAAGTTTCTTTAAAATATATATATATATATATATATATATATATATATATATATATATATATATATATATATATATATATGTATTTATAACCAAAACCAGCTGTCAAACTAACCAATACTCCACAGGAATACTCTGAAATGTCATTTATCTAATTAAGTCTATTTTGTTTTCCTGTCGAAATATTGACAGGCGCAGATGATCCAATTTATTAAACTACATGAGAATTCATGGCAACGTAATCAAGATATTTATGATATATCGTAGCAGTTTTATCGTAACTGCTACAATTTTTGAAGAAACTTATCAAACAACAGTTGTACAAATATAAATATCTTTCATTATGGACATAACTATTTCTGCCAGTGTAGCCGTTTTAGTGATATTGGAGACAGATTAAAGAATTCATAGAGTTAACCCGCACTTTCAATTTAATAATTCTATTCAAAGATAGGAGATGCATATCTAGACCAAATTACCAAACAATAAGAATAAAATGCTTGGAGTAAGCATGCACTTCCACATTGAATATTATTTTCAAAAATAGGAGGTGCATATCTAGACCATATACAAATCTTAAGTTTAAATTTTCACAATTTTATGTTCGACAGTTTTGGCTTTAGAGCGGTAACAAACAAGCACACAGACAAACATACACACACAAACGTCACTCCAAAAATAGTCACATTCGATTCAGGGAAGGACATGTTGTAACGGTCGGATCACTTTCTAGTCTAGTGACCTGACTGTAAATCGGGTATCTCTCTCGCCCAGATGATGCTCGCCGGAGCCAGGGTTATTAATGAGAGAGAACAAAATAAATAAATAACACAAACTAGCTTATGTTGGCTATATAAACAATTAACATTTATTTACCCCTTTCATACAAATATTCTTAACTTAACTTACAATAGACCTTAATTAAACTAAACCTAACTTAACTTAAATACAACCGTTATAAAAGGTATCGGGGAAGCTGCGAGCGCACAGCACGGAAGCGAGTGTACCTCCGCTGACAGGGTACTAGGTATCTGGGAAGCTGCGAGCGCACAGCACGGTAGCGAGCGCACCACCGTTGACAGGGCACTAGGTATCTGGGAAAGCTGCGAGCGCACAGCACGGTAGCGAGCGCACCACCGCTGACAGGGTACTAGGTATCTGGGAAGCTGCGAGCGCACAGCACGGTAGCGAGCGCACCACCGCTGACAGGGTACAAGGTATCTGGGAAACTGTGAGCGTACAGCACGGAAGCGAGCGCACCTCCGCTGACAGGGTACAAGGTATCTGGTAGACTGGTCAGGTGGACTGGTCAGGTAGGCTGGTTAGGCGTGAGATCGTGGGAGCGATCTGAGCTTGTGAGCGAGCAACTGCTTCTTATATGCCGGTTGCTCCCTCCAGTATGTCCCCTTGAGTGGGAGATACTGCGCTGTTGGTTACGGCACAGAACTGGTGGGCATGCGCTGGGTGTAAATAAGTACACACGAGCGTAATATGGTTTATATTTTAAATCCATACAAAATAATAATATTATAATAATATTAATAATAACCAAAAATAATAATAAATCAATAAATCATACAAAACAAATAATATTAAATGAAAAATAAATGCTTCAGGGACGGAGCGGGGAACGCACCGTCACAATGTATATCCGTTGATATCTAGAGCTAGAATATTTTCCTGATTATAATACTTACTTATTACTTCGTAAAAGAAAGTAAAAATTAGTGCCTAGATTAAAATTCAAAATTATAATTTTTTATATTTTTCTATTAAATCTTCAGGACATAAAATTTCTTAGAATTTTTCGTAGATTTTTCGGATGCTATAATACTTTTTTAAAGGCAGTATTAAAGAGTGCTTCAAATGTTGGCCCTATAACACCAGAAATATATGGGCGACGGGATATAAATTGTGATTGAATTCATATGAGGCCATAATAATTAAAAGCCACTGCTCGCAACGCATATCTTATCTAAAGGTGAACTATACGCATTGGTGTGGGCGAAGTGGGAGGGTGGAATCTGCATCTCGCGTCGTATATATTACACTTATAAAGCGAGTTGAACGCATAGGTTCATTGCACCAAAGCTTGTCTTTTTAATCACTGTAGATTTAATGATAAAAGCCTATATATAACCATACATATTTGAAGAGATAAGATTATAAAAAAATTATCTATTTAATTAAATACAAGGTTACACGTGGGCACAATGATACGTACATACACATACACACAGACAACAATCCGAATATAGTTCAAATTTTTTTATGATACAGTACTTCCATATATGCATTTACATAAGAAGATAAAAACATACTTAAAGCAACTGTTTCATTGATTTTTTTTAATTACAAATTTATAATATTTACTATCTTGGACGCAGGTCTAAAGAAAGTATTTTAATCATAAAAATGTTCAAAGTTGAAATTTCAATGGATATACACGTATTGAGTTCCTCTGAATAAAACGCGACTATATTCTCGATTACGTCTGTTTGTGTGAATGTTGTAGGAATACTAATAAAACCTAAAACTTAAGGGGTCTTTTAGTTGTGATTGAGTAAAATAGAGCCGTATTTTAATAATTTCGATATCATATCGATACAAAAAAAACCTTATCGATACGATAACGATACGATACAGGGTAACAGATTTTTTTTAAATTGTTCAAATATTTTATTTATGGCGAAGTGTAGGAACCGTAATACAGAAAAGAGGAAACGAAACACATAATTCTTATAAAATTAAAAATTGAGAAATATAAATAAAAGCAACACTGTCAAGTACATAAAATACATGTAACTTATATTTCTCAATAATAAGTTTATATTTTTAAAAACTTTATTATTGAATATGTGTTGCTAATACAAGTTACAAATCAAGACTAACTACGCTTATTCTAACATATTATTGTCTGCTACAGTTCCTGTGATAACGAAGTGCTACATCAGGACAATTAAACAAAGGCGTTGTTAGGGCACCAAATGTGCACCAAATCTTATTTAATCTCACTATATTTATTTTTCTGAATAATATTCAGATAATGGTACAATAAACACTGTAAGTGTTAGCGAATGGACGAACATTCGACATGGTTCTTACTTCGGGCAGGTCAGCCATGTGTACAACTGAAGGCTTCACCTTCTTTATCTTGCAGATAGGACAGCTTCGGCAGGTTTTCTTTACTGCTGACATGCAATTTAGAATCCAGAATTCTGTTCGCTGACCCTGATGACCATACAACTCGTGGTACCATTGGAGGAACAGCTTCGTGAAATGTTGTTTAGGATCCAATATTATTGGGTGCTTCTGTACATTAGTCATTTTTTCTGCTTTACCAAGTCTGCCTAGTACTTTTCGTATTCCTTCCTTGTCCACGAAAGGTTCTAAATCGTATAGACGACTCTTTGTGGAAACAGACTTTCTCCCATTGAGGCTGTTCCACTCTTCTCGAAAATTCTCCTTCTGAGATATTTTAATTAAATGTCGTTCGGCTCGATTCAGTTCTTGTTCTTGAAGCTCCCCTGTCACCTCTCCTAGCTTCCTACTACTATCTACAAATCTGAAGATCCATGCTGTGGTTCAGAACAGCTTCTGGTATTTACTGAATCTGTCCATCTCTGGAATATTGAAGGTTGAAGTTGAAACTTTAAAAGCGTTTTTCTCGAAACCATATTTTTTAAATCGCGCGGTAGAATATCTCGACAACGAATTAACCGATTTATCTCTCGATAAGCGCATCTTAAAGGTAATAAAATTCTCTAGAAGTTGATCCTCGACAAAATGACACTTTTCGTACGATGGTCGCCATTTTGCTAATTATGGTCCAAATAGACCACCCGAGGGTCAATTCCTAGATAATTTAATATACTTTAAAACCCTTTTTTTTATAACAACTGGGACCAGAGTTATGCTACCGCGCGCCAACTAATGCTAAATTGAGCTGCCCACTTTGGACCTGTACATCTTCGCCGGGGCTAAACGTACCCGACTTTAAAAAATACCTTATTAAAGAGAAAAGTTGAATAAATACGATACAAAATCCGCGTGCGAATATCTCGAACGTACCCTGAGAAAAAAATGTCAAAAAACAGCCTTTTTTTCGTGCTCTAAAGGTGAATGCCTCCTTAAATAGGTATAGTAACATAATAAATTTATAAAGCCACAACAAAAGCTACAAGTTAAAAACTTTGATATAACAACTGACTTTCAATTTAAAAGACATGGTGACTTACTCCCCACAGTATAAGATGTCTTATTTGTGGACCTTCAAATTGTGGGAAAACAAATGTTTTGCTATGTTTTTTAACACATCGAAATGGATTAAAATTTGCAAATGTGTATGTATATTCTAAATCTCTTCATCAACCAAAATATCAGCTTTTAGAAATATGTCTATCAAGAGTAAAAGGAATGGGTTATTTACTCTACAATGAATATACTGAGATTGTTAAACCACAAGATGCAAGTCCCCATTCAGTATTTGTATTCGATGATGTAGCCTGTGATAAACCGGATTGTATTCGTAGTTATTTCAGTATGGGGAGACACTCACTTGTTGATTAAATTTATTTATGTCAAACTTATGCTCGTATACCTAAACATTTGATAAGAGATAATGCTAATTTAATAGTTTTATTTAAACAAGATGATATGAACCTTAAACATGTGTACAACGATCATGTAAACACAGATATGTCATTTAACAAGTTTAAAGTGTTTTGCGCGAGTTGTTGGGAGGTTAAGTATGGATTCGTAGTGATAAATAAAGACTCTGATACAGGTCGTTATCGAAAAGGTTTTGATAATTATTTAACATGGATATCTTAGATGTTATATATGATTGTATACCAATCATGATGCTTTTAGTAATAATACTAATATATCAATATCTACAAGACATTTGAAGATTTATCCTTATTTAATCAACAGACTGGAATCAAATCCATCGAAACCTATTATAAATCTGTTTGTTAGATATATCAAATCTGTTGAAACCTGTTACAAACTTGCATCAGAGTTGTTAGAGAGAGTTAAAATGAATAAGATTCAGAAAGAAACATTGAAAGAGATAGTGCAAGTAAGTGATGTTATACGTAAGAAGTACAAATCACTTAAGCGCGGTCATGCAGATGCAGAGGAATTATTTCAAAAAACCAAACCTATAACATCACCTCTAAAAGAATTAGCCGAAAATACAGTAACACAATTAAAGAAAATTAAAGAAGACATCTCAGATAATATGGAAATCACAATGAAAAAAAAAGGAATAATGAATCACCTATTGCATATTATCGGAAACCGGTTGACACACCTAGTAGAGAAGCAATCAAGAAACCTCAAAAATTATTACCAGCATTTTTGGAAACTTAGCAGAGAAAGATGAAGAACATTCACCAAGAACACAATTGAAAACACAGTTAGACACCCCAGAAGGTCTAGAAGATTTTGAACAATTGAAGCAATCTGCAGGAGATATTGCATGCTTTTTTTTGCATTGCATGAGTGTGACACTGATAAAATATATGGAATTAGAAAAGATAGTGATGATACTTTTAAAATGGGTAACATGCCAGTTGAGATCGAGCATAATGATTTAAAGATTGGAGATCATTGGTATGAAGGAACAAAAGGCTTGTATGAATTATTATTAAAAAAAAAACCTACCACCACATTATTTACCAATAATGATAGAAATATATATTTAAATATAATATTACAAACAAGCGCTCATACGAGACACTTTAGTTCCACTTGTCAACTTAATGGATCACGCAATTGGAAGTATTTAAATATAATTAAGCCGGCAATAACAGTTGGTAGATCACAATCAACATCTGGGTATAGTTTAATCCCATCACATATGACTAACGAATTATAATAGAGATTACATTTATTGGAAAGATCCTAATTAACTTTTTGAAAGATTGAAATTGTTGATGGCTTCTCGGAATGCAGGTCACACCGGACATGATAATGAAATTATGTCTATTATTGAGAAGCTTAAAGAAGCAAATATACTAGAATGATATTGTATAATATGATCATATCCAACTGTCCGTAGACATCACACATGTAAGTTTCAAAAATGAAACGAGAATATATCTATTGGAAATGATCCTAATGAACTTATTGAAGGATTTCGTCTGATCATTGCATCATGTGCTGCATGCCATACAAGTCATGTTAGCAAATATATTTGAATAATATGTCATAAAATAAGCATTTTTAAGATGAGTGTGGATAAGTTTGGTAGACAATTACGACCGCATGGCTTAAAACATAAACTTAGTTTAGCAATAAACAATGTGGGTGAATTTGATGCAACAGATCGTCGAATAGTAAATATTGCCGAACCAAGTGATAATAGTGATGTTGCAAATAAAGGTTATTTTGATTTACACATCAATGAATTGAGACAGAAATCATTGGATGTGTTAAATGAAGATGGACAAAAAGCTTACAGTGCAAAAATGAGAAAAATTACACATGTGGTTTATCCCTCAAGTAAATATAACGCTGTTAATAAGTAATATGTTGATATCAGTATAAACCAAAATAAAACTAGGTTAAATGAATATATTAATAAAACGAACTTATGATTCATGATTTAATTAAATCAAACAATAGTCTTAAAGATTTGCAAACTGAGTTCGATTTTTTAACTACAGCTCTTGCTAAGAAAATTAATGATATTGTTGAGCATATACCAATAATGATTGAGTCTACATGCAATAAAATTGTTATTGAAAATTCAATTAAATTAAAAAACGATATAATTCCACTGATTCACAATTATTTGAAGTCATATTTAATAACGAATTTAAACACAAATGTATTAGTTGAAAAAAAATTAGCGGACCTAGTGAACGAGTTGCACAAACCAGTTCGATGGAATTATTCGAGACGTAACTAAAAGAATTGATGATTTATGGCAATGTAATTTAGTTGAAATGATTCCTTATATGCGGGAGAATAAAGGTTTTAAGGTTTTACAGCCAGATAATGGTAAAGAATTTTAAAGTGATAAAACAACATAAAATCAATCATTACTCAACGTTTAGTAATTTAAAGGCTAGCGTTGTCGAACGCTTTAATCGAACTTTAAAAACTATTATGTGGCGCGAATTTAGTCTACGTGGATCATACAAGTGGATTAATATATTACTAAAATTAATAAAAAGTTATAATAAAAGAAAACATCGTACAATACGTATGCGCCCCATTGATGTTTCACACAAAAATGAAAAACTATTGTTGAATACAGTTTACAACAATATCAAAATAGTTGGGTGTGGTAAATTCAAAGTTGTTGATCCTGTACACATAAGCAAAAATAAAAGGTGCTTAATATTATAAAAGTTACACCCCAAATTGTTCAACATAAATATTTACTGTAACCAAGACACAAATAACAAACCTACTTATAAACTAGAAGATTCTAATGGACGACCGATTGACGGAGGATTTTATGAACAAGTACTACAAAGAACAAAATATCCCGACATATACCAGGTGGAAAAAGTTTTAAATAAAAGGATCCAAAGTTTTTGTGAAATGGTTGGGTTTTGACTCAATTCATAACTCATGGATAAATAAAGCAGATGTCGTTTAAGTAAAATATCTATATAATATGTAAAACAATAATTATTATAAAATTCATTAATCTAATATATTGTTTAATCTTTTCCTCAATCTCCTTCATCGTCAGGAATTCTATAATGACCCAAAGGTAACGTATCCGTTGAGTTGTGTAACATATATCGTTAACCATCGTCTGCACTCAATGTTAATTTATTTTGTTCTACAGTAAAGATGTCATGTTGTACTGATACAATTCTTTGTTGCATTTTATACATATTTGTCTTATTAAATAGTACATTTTTGTAATCGTCCATGTTAAGCACTTTAGTCACCACTCCCGAAACACCATTTGCCTTAGATAATGATATATCATTTACCAATGCAAAAGAGTACATTTTAGGTCTAAGCCCAGCAAACTCAGTCATCAACAAGCCAGCGATTTCATCCTTAAATAGTCCAACCACTTTCTTATTGGCATGTGGTATCCCATATCTATTACCTAAAGTGTAATCAGATGTATCATATCTGTGTATGTCTTTTGCTATTTGTAAATATGGATCATGTCAGAATTCATAATTGAGTGAATCTGTATTTATATTTAGTAATTTGGAGTCTATATATGTGTTATGTATATAATTGTAATGAAAGTCGTACATAAGGTGTTTAGAAATGTCAAAAATAGCCATACCCACATAAACTGGTTTATTAAATTTAATTTTGCCTTTATTTAATTCGAATAAGGTTAAATTTGAAGTCCATATAATTGCTCTTTTGAAATTTGGTTTCGCAACCAATTTTCTTGCACCATCTCATTTCGAAACTAATTTGATAATGCGATGTTTTCGAATATTCTCCATACTTTTATCAAAAACAGGGCAATTAATAAGTCTATAAAAATTCTTTTCAAATTCATTTCTAGCAAGTTTTCTAAAATTTGTATTCATATCAATGTATTTCGTCATGAAATAAGATTGTTGAAATCTTATTCCACGATGAACTTTAGTTAATGTCATACCCAGTTTTAAAGATTGTTTCAAATTTCTATGATGGATAATATATTTTCTTTTATCATACAAAGTTGTAAGTAATTTTTTTAATTTTGACCCCGGTGTTGCTTTCTGCTCAGGACAGTGGTAAGTCTGTATGTTTATCATGTAATTGTTGAGGATATTCTAAATCAACTTCAAATATGTAACCATCAGAACCATTTTGACGGATTACATTAAAGTAAAGTCGATTAATGTCTTCATCAGTCAACCAGTCAAAACTACCGTAGGGTAAACATTGAGTCATAGCCCAACCGTATAAATTACAAGTATCAAAATACATAAGATATTTTTCAGGGGTTGTTAGATTGTATATTGCTTGATGTGGACGTGTTGGGTCAGGAAGGAGTGTGGAACTCATGTAGTGGTTGTTGGCATTAGCATACCGGTTACAACACTGACTAATACCTCCACGTATACCTCGTTCAAAAAACAAAACCATGTCGATATCAACGAGCAACTCTAGTTGCACATCAGTCATCTTCAGCATGACATCCCATGCCAATCCTAATAATAATATAAAATAAAATTAATTAATACTATATTAAAAATCAAACTTACCAGGAGTTGTATAGATGTAGGTTTGAAGATATAACTCTATATAATCTCCAAGTGTTTCATGTTTGAATGAATCCCAGACAGTCTGCAACGTGGATGTAGTCTTCATCAGATATGTCTTGGTATTTTAATGTTGAATGAAATGCCGTCTTTTCAGGTATTTCTATGTCGTTGAGTCAATCCCACGAGTTCACATTATCATATGGGAAAATTCCTTTCCTCGTCATCAGTTTAATTTTTGTATTTTCTGGATAATGTTGCTTCAGAAGTTTGAATTCGTTGAGATCCATATAGCTAACAAGCTTGTCCAACGCACTGTTCATGAACCTATTTAACTTTCTTTTACGAAGTAATAAGTAAGAATTGTAATCATGAAAAATTTCGAACTCGAGATATCAACGGATATACATGTTTTGAGCTTCTCTGACTATTTTCGGAATGACTTCTGTCTGTCTGTATGTGTATGTGTGTGTGTGTATATGTGAATGCTCTAAAGCCAAAACTGTCGAACGAAGAATTATGAAACTTCTAACTTAAGACTTGTATATGCCCTAGGGCATCTAGATGTGCACCTCCTATTTTTGAAAAGAATATTCAAACCAGAAATGCATGTTTTCTCTATACATTTTTTGTTATATCTCCCATATCACTAGAACGGCTACACTTACGGCAAAAATAGTTATGTTCATAATGAAAGACATTAATATTGCGCACAACTTTTGTTAAAAACATTTCTTTAAAAATTTTATCAGTTGCGAGAAAAATGCTACGAAACATTATAAATATGTTGTTTACATTGCCATGGCTTCGCATGTACCTTATAAAATCGGATCATCTGCTATTTTGACCAGAAAACAACATAGACTCAATTAGATAAATAACATTTCAGGATATTTCTGTGGGTATTGGTTAGTTTGTTAGCTGGTTTTGGTTATATATATATATATATATATATATATATATATATATATATATATATAACCAAAAATAGCTAACAAACTAACCAATACTCACAGAAATATCCTGAAATGTTATTTATCTAATTGAGTCTATGTTGTTTTCTGGTCAAAATAGCAGTTGATTCGATTTTATAAGGTACATGCGAAGGTTAGTTATATATATATACATATATATATATATATATATATATATATATATATATATATATATATACATATATCTTTATATAAATATATATATATATATATATATATATATTGTCACGATATTTTTGATAATACCGGACATAAAGGGAAGTGCCTAGGCTACTTCAGTGGAGAAGGGAGGGATTACTACGTCCACAGCGTATTTGACTCGACTATCCTTATTACTTCCAGTAAAAGTACAGTCGACAATATATTAGTGAAGCTACTGACTATTGATATATCGAATACAAAAAAAAAGCAAAGATGCTCCAGTGAGCTCGTGGGAAAATTGTGCTTGATGTTGAGCCCTGGTCCAGAATTTATTTTGAATTGGGCGCCAGTCCTGTGAGACCACAGAACGTTCTGAATCCAGTCGAGATAAGAGAAATATGTCTCCACTCTCCCACGGTTTTACTTGGTACATAAAGTGTCGTTGAACCGGATAACACACGAAGGATCAAATGAATAAATGGTAAACACACGAAAAATTTATTTTATCGTCACAATATATATAAATATATATATATATATATATATATATATATATATATATATATATATATATATATATATATATATATATATATATATATATATATATATATATATATATATATATATATATATATATATATATATGTTTATATGTATATATATGTATATATATATATATATATATATATATATACATAAATATATATATATATATATATATATATATATATATATATATATATATATATATATATATATAGTCACGAAACAATTGACTTTTCTCGCGCATAAATAGATGTTATCGGCCAGCGGTTAGCTCAGTGAAGAAGGGGTGGGTTTTGCAATATTAATCAATTATCAAACGAAACTTGAATTTTAAATCATTACAATAAACTAAAATACTAAATCACTTCATATATGAAATGAATCTCAATTATTAATTAAACCCAAAACTCAAAGATTACAAATCTCTTTTAGATTTGATTATTAAATAAATTCAAATATCGAATAAACGGAAACATCATATAAAAGTGTGAATTGCAAAATTTTAGAGAAAGAATGTAAATAATCAATTACAATTGTGTAAATAAGAAATAATGTAATAGATACTCCAGTGAGCCCGTGGGAGAAGTGTGCGTGGTGTTCGGCAACGAACTGGTCCAGGATTTGTTTTATTTAATTTGGGCGCCAGTCCTGTTAAATCACAGAATGTCCTGGAATCAGCCGTGATAGCCACAGCTTCACTAGATATCTATACGGTGCTTGTGATCACACGAAAAAAAATATAAATACACAATCGAAATACAAAAACTGAAGTAAGCCAAAGAATTTAAATTAAATCAAAACAAATCAAATAAATAAAGTAATAAATCGGTATTTCAATAATCAAAATTAAGAAGCAACAAAGTATAAGTAACGAACACTGTTATTATGCAACTGAATTTAAAGCAACGATAAATTATAAATCAAATATTTTAAATTAAATCAAAAATCAAATATACGTCGAGGAACATATTTATATCAAAATTAATTTTAAATTAAACAATCTAAATTAAGAGATACGACGGTAATCTCAAATAAACTAAATAATCTCAATAATTAAAACAAAGCAAAATATTAACTGAATAAAGATGCCAAATTCAAATACAAAATTCGAGAATCAGGATAAGGTCATACAGAGTGGCCGCTGTTTATTTCTTCGTTCTGTTGTCGATGCGTTGCAGGTTTAAAACAGAATTCTCCAGTCGATCCTCGTAAAAACGAACAGTATCAAGATGAAGGGAATGAACGATCGGCGACAAAATGTACAGGGTACTAGCTCTCAAAATATATAATTAATTCTATACCAAAATGACTGTATAATTGCAAAACTGCATTCTAAATTGAAGATACTGAAGATACTATGTCGTATGGAACTCTAAATTAATAACCAACTAAATCAAACACATATTGCACGATTACCACAATATAAGAGATGACACAGATTCAATAGAAAAGAATTAGATAATAAAATAAAAGCGAAGCAAGAAACGATAATAAATCTTAACTCAATAAATCCGTAATCAACGGTACCAAAAATATAATAAGTACGACATTAAATCCAAATTTAAAGATACTAGAAAACCAACAAATCACGCATACAGCGCTACCAAAATATAAATCACACAATATCACAAAATCAAATCAAAATAATAAAGAAAACAATTAAAATACGCAGTTCATGACCTCGTACTCAAAGAAAACGTGCTCTCAGTGAAGCCAATTGAACTCAAAAAAACGACCAAATATATATAATAATATTGTACTTATCTGATGAACGACGAAACACTTTCGAATTATACAAATTCTTTCTCACTAAATCAAAGGGCAAACAGAATATATAAAAACACTGACTGAAACGTGTGAATCACTTCAACGCTCGAAGACAAAAGAGGACAATTCAAGTTTGAACGATAGCACCTGGTAATTAGCATTCGACAGGTACCCAAAATTACCACTAGAGCACACTACTGGTTTTCAGTGTTTATCCAGCAAACGAAAATTAGCCTTTTCGTATACATATATCTAGTTAAAACTGCGTAAAAGAAAGTCGAGTGCAGGCACAACAGATATTATATCAATGTATTAGCCTATTTATATATTATAATGTAATATATTTTTTTACCGATAAGAATCTAGATATCTAGGATCCATAACGTTTAGATTCTTAGAAAAAGATATATAACGTTCTTCATTAGTAGGAATAAGTTTTATCTCTTGCTCGTCAGCCCCAAGCTATTTTATAAATAAATAAGAATCATATCCGCTTGAATTATGAAAGAACACAGGGACGCAATCAGATAATTGATATTACAGGTTACAAATATTGTAAACGGCTTCACGGAATTTACCTGAGAAATTAAATTATACAGGATATAGACAAGCTTTATTATTTATTTGATCATCACTATCCCCAAATGATTCACCACACATGTGACATTTTCGGCTATGTTGAAATCAACATAGGTCTGTTCAGTCATAACCAATTTTGCAATATTCATATAGAATGTCTGCACCATCCCAACAACAGTCTTAAGCCGATCCATGAACCATACCGCAGCTTCAGGACCTCGATATGCTTCATAAAATGATATAGAATCTGTTGAAGAAATTAATCTGTATAATTAGTTTAACATATCATCTATTGTAGTTGTTGTCAACGTAACTGTTTAAAAAAAACAACCGATATATTCTTTCTATGTATGTAATATCACAATAAATAAAAACTGTTTAATCTCTAATTAAAGCATATTGAGTTCTAATTATTCATTTAAAACATCAACATGGTAGCAGAGCGTAGTTCGCTTTGATTTGTTTGTGTGTATCAACTGGCACCTCATATTCTGGTATTTTTCAAAACAGTTTGACTTGTACTATACGTGGATTTTTGCTATTATTAGAGCATGGATTTCAACGGGATTGAAAAGCTACGAGGCGCTGAAAACTGGAGCATTTGGAAATTCGCCGTGAAGAATTTACTGCGTGGAGTTGAGGGAGCTCATGAGGTTAGTATTAGAGAAACGGAAAAACCGGTTGGGTTGATAAGTAACGCAACAGCAGAACAGAAACAAGAGTACAATGCTTTGATTAAAGCATGGGATAAAGCGGAACGTGCTGCGAGTCAGATCTTGGTCAAAAGTTTAGAGTCTAAAGTGATGGCGCTGTTAGTCACTTGTGATTCTGCAAGAGAAAAGTGGCAAAAATTACATACCATATTTGAGCAACAGACTAAACAGGCATCTCATACTGTACAAGCAGGGATCTTTGTATTTAGCATGACTCCAGGCGAAGACATGGTCTCACATATTGCAAAATTTGAAGGATTTATTTTGCGAATGCAACTTCTTAACGTAAAACCAGATGAATCTTCACAAATGGTGAAATTATTGGACATACTACCTGATGAGTATGAGGGTTTTCGTCAAGCATGGTGGGCTAGGCCTGAAGAATTCCAAACACCCCCGAATCTCGTTGGATTACTAACATTAGATAAAAAGCGTTGAACACAACGAATTGCCAAACAAGAAGAAATGGTAGCTTTAACAGCAGCCAGAGTAAAACTTCAAGGCAATTGTGGAAATAGCAACACTACAGATGACAGTTAAAATAAGTATAACAATAGCATAAACAGATCCACAAACAATAAGCTGAAAGAAAAAAAGGCAATTTTTAAATGCTATAGCTGTGGTGGAGCAGGCCATATTAAACGAAATTGTCCATCAAAGCAAAATAACTTAAAGGTTCAGAATCAACACGACAAAAATGAGCAGGCTTTCATTGTAGAAGCTATGAATGCTGAAACTGATAACGGCTCATGGATAGTAGATTCTGGAGCAACAGATCATCTAACATATCGTCGAGAATGGTATTCTTCATACGAACAATATTCAACACAAGTCGTAATTCACATTGGTGATAATTCGACAATGAACGCGCTCAGAAAAGGAACAATTAAGTTTGAAGCTTTTGTGGATGGAAATCGTTTTCAATGTCGTTTGGAAAATGTCCTATATGTACCTAAAGCACGTAGAAATTTATTTTCATCTGCTTTAGACAAAGGAATGGTGTTTACGTCATCGAAAGATGGATAAGAATTTGTAGGACAATATTATTAGAGCCCGGGGAGTTCGATTCGGTCAATTATTTTGAATGTTGATTCTTGTCAAAGAACCAAATGAACAGGATGCTAAAGAGGTTAATTTTATGTCTAAACATACTTTACAGATTTGACATGAGCGCTTGGGTCATCAATGCAAACGACACGTGCAGGCAGTGATGAAGCAACATGGAATCGTTATAACGGGACATGATGATGGTTGTGGAGCCTGTGTGGAAGGAAAACAACACCGGAATTCTTTTCAATCTCGTCATCAACGTGCGCAAAATCCTGGATTGCAGAGATGTTAAGGATTATAAAAAATCAGTGTATACGAGAGGTCAAAACATTTCAATGTGACGGTGGTCGCGAATTTGATAATGCCGCCGTAAAAAAATTATTAAAGTCAACAGGAATAAAGTTGGTTACTAGCAATCCTTATACTCCGGAGCAAAATGGTTGTGCTGAGCGGACAATAGTAGATTTAGCTCGCACAATGCTATTAGCGAAGAACCTCCCCAAAACGTTGTGGGCAGAAGCAGTAAATACTGCTGTTTATGTGCTTAACCATACAGGACCAAGTGGAATTGATGCTAAGACGCCACATAAACTTTTTTCAGGTAAGATCACACATCTAAAAATTTTTCATGTTTTCGGAACTGGTTGTCATGTCCATGAACCAGCTGTACAAAGGCAGAAATGGGACGCAAAAGGAAAACGTGGTGTTTTTGTCGGATATTCTGATGACATTGATGGATATCGTGTTTGGATCAAACCAGGAAACAAAATAATTCGTAGCAGAAATGTTGTGTTTGATCCTGAAATCACTGGGAAAACGATTTCGTTATTTCCTTGTCATACTAAAGGTAACGTAGAAATTGATGAAAATGAAGATTCTCGGAACCAAGTGGGAATCAAAACAAGTCATGTAGCGTCTAGATCTTTGGGAGATGAAGTTAAACCTACAATTGAATCAGGTGAAAATTAACTAAACGGTTGAGAAATCGAATTAACATTAAAGCACCTGAACGACTGGTTGAAGATATGTTGGCTGAGATTTACGAACCAAGTTCTTATAATGAGGCAATCAAGTGTGTGGAGAAATTACACTGGGAATCAGCGATGAAGGAGGAGATGGATTCACTAGAAGAAAATTTGACATGATTGATAGTTGAATTACCAGCTGGACGAAAACCTAATTCAAATAGATGGGTATATCGTGTCAAGCGAAAGGCTAATGGCCAAGCTGATCGATATAAAGCACGTTTAGTTGTCCGTGGGTACAGTCAGCGAAAAGGAATTAATTATAATGAGACTTTCAGTCCTGTTGCTCGATTTGACACAATACGAGCAGTGTTAAATGTTGCAACAAAAGAACACCTGGAGTTAGCTCAATTTGATGTGAAGACGGCTTTCTTAAATGGTTTCCTTGAAGAAGAAATATTCATAGAACAACCTGAGGGATTTCAAGATGGAACAAGTCGTGTTTGCAAACTTCAAAGAGGTCTTTACGGATTGAAGCAATCTTCACGGTGCTGGAACCAGCGATTTAAAGATGTGTTGTTGAACTTTGGACTCTGTGAAAGTAAAGCAGATCCGTGATTATACTATCGCAATATTAGAATTGCGATAGTATAAACAAGGAAAGTTGATAGTAGTTTTCTATGTCGACGATGGTCTTGTTGCTGCAACCAAAATGGATGAAATCGAACTTTTTTTACTTCAACTGCAATCAGAACTTCAAATAAGAGTGGAGCAAATTGGGTATTTTTTTAATATTCTCATTAAACGGCATGATGATGGTTCCACTATCATAAATCAGCAAACCTATGCTGAAAGTGTGTTACGACGCTCCAACATGGCCACTGCCAACTCGTTGTCAAGTAACTGTTTAAAAAAAAAAACGATATATTCTTTTTATGTATGTAATGTCACAATAAATAAAAACTGTTCAATCTCTAATTAAAGCATATTGAGATCTAATTATTCATTTAAAACATATGTAGAAGCAGAGGAAGCAGCTAAGGACGAACTCTCGACCGCTCCGTATCGAGAAGCGGTGAGTTGTTTAATGTATCTGGCTGTTGCTACAAGGCCAGATATTACATTTGCAGTAAATTATGCATCACAGTTCCTGGAGAAACCTCGAAATCAACATTGGACGTTGGTTAAACGAATCATGAAATACATAAAAGGTTCCATTTCAATGGGTATTTTGTACAACGTTAATGGAGAAGAAGGACAATTACAAGGTTACAGCGATGCTGATTATCCTAGCGACTCAACAACTCGAAAATCAGTAAGTGGTTTCGTATTTAAATACAGCGGTGGAACAATCATTTGGTCAAGCAAGCGGCAACAGTATGTGTCGTTATTCACTACAGAGGCAGAATACATTGCTGCAAGCGAAGCGGCAAAAGAAGTTATTTGGTTATATCGACTTCATAATGAAATCACTTTATTGCAAGCTGTACCCATACTTCTGGTGGATAACGCTAGCGCAATTAAACTAACAAAAAATCAAGAATTTCATAAAAGGTCGAAATGTTCGCTTACATTTTGTGCGAGAACGAGTGCAGGAGGGTTAACTTATGATTCAACATGTATCTTCGAATAACCAATCTGCTGACATATTAACTATACCAATTCCTCGTATTCGATTTGCACGTCTGGTTTAAGTAATTTATTTTGTGAAATTTGTTAAAACAAATATAAATATTACGGATATTAAACTTAATTGCTACAAATCTAGCAAGTGAACTGATTGCTTTTGTTATTATGTTTAACAACGAAATGTCACGTAATTTGTTTTATTAAATGTTTATGTTTGTATTTGTTATTTTCACAATAAAATTGTATTTAATCATATTGCGCTTATTTAATACTGATAATTAAACGATCAAACCACAATATGGTAGCAGAGCGTAGTTGATTATCAAGCAAAACGTAACAATTTGTGTTGTAGAAAATGGAAGTTATTTCGGTAACAAATAATGACCAACGTCTTCGTGGGGCAGATAACTGGTTGCTTTGGAAATTTAACGTACGAGGTGCATTACTTGCTCACGATCGAGCATTCAATGTTTGCACTGGCGTTTTTACGAAACCAGAGATCAATTAAGTCGAGCCAACGGAGCAACAACAACTATTACATAATAAGCAATTTGATAAATGGAATAAAAGTAATAATCTTGCTATATCAGTGTTAACTAGAATGTTAGAAGCAAAACCCGCGTCCCTAGTAATGGAATGCAACACGTCAAGGGATATTTGGATAAAGTTGCACACGATATATGAGCAGCAAACTCAACAAGCTGCACATAACGTGCAATCCGAATTTTTTATATTTATGTTGAAGCACGACGAAGATATTGTTGATTTGTTATCACGCTATACCAATTGATTATAAGAATTTATTTTATCAGATAATTACGAGTTACTCAGGCAGACATTCTGGGCTCGTCCAATTGATCTACAAACGTTTACTAACTTACGCGACATTCTAACAGCCGACGAACAGCGACGTAAAGCTAGGGCTGGTCGACAGGATGAACTAGTTGCACTTATGGCCAGAGCAATAGGTAAGAAGGATGCCAACAGAACTGGTACAACAAAAACGTTACAAAAACGAACAAACTGCTGCTAACGCTCTATGTCGACGACGGATTAATTGCCGCATCTAATCAATTGTTGCTCGAGAAATTCATGCAACGTTTGCGCACTGAATTTCAAGTCACAACGGACAAAGCCGACCTTTATCTAAATATGCAGATTTAAAGACTTGAAGACGGAAGCATTTTTATTAACCAAAAAATGTACGCTATCACAGTTTTAAAACGATTTAACATGGCTGACGCAAATCCAGTTTCAACGCCAATCGAACGGGGCTCTGTGTCAGGGGAAGCAAATGACAACGATCCAGTCAACGCACCGTATCGAGAAGCTGTGGGCAGCCTCATGTATTTGGACATCGTTACTAGGCCAGTTATCGTATTTGCTGCTAGCTTTGTCAGTCAGTTTCTGGGCAAAGCTGAAATAAAACATTGGACCATGGTAAAACGAATTTTGAAGTACATAAAAGGTAGCGTTGGTTGGGGCATTTTGTACAAAGTCAACGACAAATCTGGAATTTTGGAAACGTTCAGCGATGCTGATTATGCTAGTGACATAATCACACGACTTTCAGTATCTGGGATATTGGTTAAATATAGCGGCGGGGCAATAAGCTGGATGAGTAAACGTCAGCAATCCGTAGCGCTATCAACGACTGAAGCCGAGTACATGGCAGCAAGTGAAGCGGCTAAGGAGTGTGACTGGATGACTCGATTATTCAATGAAATTTCACCGCTAACAGAAATTCCTATTCTTCGAGTTGACAACTTCAGTGCAATTCGGTTGGTTAAAGACCCCGAATATCATAAACGTTCGAAACATATCGACATTCGTAATCATTACGTACGCGAGCGATATCGAGAAGGCGATTTGGGGATCGAACATGTGTCGGGCGACAAACAGGTTGCGGATATTTTAACAAAACCTATACCACGCGTTTAATTAGAGTTCCTGCGCAATTTAACTGAAATGGTATTCAATCGTGATACTAAATAGATTTTGTTTTCAAGGAGCAATTTACGTTTAAGGGGAAGTATTACGGATATTAAACTTAATTGCTACACATCTAGCAAGTGAACAGATTGCTCTTATTATTATCTTTAACAACGAAATGTCACGTAATTTGCTATATTAAATGTTTATGTTTGTATTTGTTATTTTCACAAATTGTATTTAATCATATTGCGCTTATTTAATATTGATAATTAAACGATCAAACCACAACAATAAAGTTAAAGAGGAAGTGTTGAAGAAATTAATCTGTATAATTTGTTTAACATATCATCTATTGTAGTTATTGTCAACGTAACTGTTTTTTTTTTAAACAACCGATATTTTTTTTTATGTATGTAATATCACAATAAATAAAAATTGTTTAATCTCTAATTAAAGCATATTGAGTTCTAATTATTCATGTGCACCTCGCACATCTAAGGCATATACAAGTCTTAAGTTTGAAGTTTCATAATTTTTCGTTTGTCAGTTTTGGCCCTATATCTAGTGAAAACTGCGTAAAAGAAAGTTAAGTACAGGCAACTCCAGATATTTTAAATGTGGTTAAAAGCAGGATTTAGATGTGGTAATGATATTTCTATTGTATATTGGGAAAAGATAAAAAATGTAAGTAAACATTTTGCTGAGAATATATAAGGAACGTTTCTTTATTTTATAAAGTTATTATTATTTTAAAAATAGTTAAGAAGCTTATGTTCTCACTTAACAGTCTTTGCGGGACGGGTCGGGTGAAAGAGACACAGCGCGAAAGTGTGAGTAAGGCGGTGCCGAAAACAGAGAGGCGTTGCCCGTTTCAATACTGATAGTCACATGATCGTAATGACAGCAAGAGATGCACTACTCTAACACTAACTATTGTCTCTCTTGTCCATAACACAACTCGAAGCGTACACAATAATCAGATTTTATAGTCAGATCTCTAATAGCAATTATAAAATTTTGTAAAGGTATATTTTTATATGAATTTAAAAGAATAGTATTTGATAGAAAATTTAGCGCCCTATCGTATGGCATCGGGCGGAAAGTGATCTAGTTTTGCCTGCAACCCTTAAATTGCAAATTTGTTGAATTTTAAATAAAAACACTGATAAAGCCATGCCTCTGTTCTTTCGCAATATCACAATTTTCAATACTACATGAAAATAGTCCATGATATTTAAAAAAATTAATTTCATTGAAAAAATGAAAAGGATCAACAATGCGACGTCCTGATCGAACAAATGTGTCCTGTATTTCTTCATTTATCTGTTCGTCTAGTTGCACACCAACATAATTTAAATTGTCATTACAAAATAATCTTGCAAATTTTCATTGATAGGTAAATTATTAATACTCAAACCATAATCAGATTTATTAACTTGCACAGAATTATTATCTAAAAATAATTGTTTTTTGCACACAACACTCTCTTTTTGTATAGTTACGTTTTCTTTTTTTTTTGTTAATATCTTTCATTCGCCTTTTGACACTTTTGCGACGTGCGGAAAGTTTTAAAATAATTTTACTATGTTTTCGCCACATTATACGACAAACACTAACTAATAATACAAATCACTATCATGCACAATAAACAAATATCGAATGTAAGTAGATACTATAATGCCATTCAAAAGGAACATATTTCGGTGTCTGTTTGTCATTCTAACATAAATATCAAATATAGTCACACATATATACATTGTCTTTGCAACGTCATTAAATAACAAACTACGTCACTGAGTTATATTATAAAACAATAAATACTATGAATGCAAGCCAACCTAATTTTAATACAATGTAAAAACATCAGTAATGTCTTGCCCTAAACTTTCTTATACGTAGACAGTATATTTTGTTAAAGAGGTTATTAGAGAATTTTAAACAATGTAAACATACTATATTAGAAATGATTAAACAATGAGTATAAACAAAATATAACTGCTGCGTATAAGAATGTCCAGTGCAATAGTTGTAACCATAATTTCATTGCACTAAACATTCTTATACGATTTCTAATATAAAATATCTCATACCTACATTACTATGGCAATATAAATAAGATAAAGAATAGCGTTTATCTTGTAACTATTACACATTTTGAAGAAATGTTTTGTAACAAACGCGGGCTCTATATTTAATCAACACGCGTTGCCTTACCTCTCAACTATATGCGTCGAGCGATATCAGTATACTCACCTGAAGAATATGGAGATGATGCAAGCTTCTTCGTAATACACACGGATGCGGTTAGAGTTAAAGACGATTTTTACAAATTAATACTTTAATGATACAATAATAAAACGATAAGTACGAATAACAACACAAAAGGCCAGAAGGCTTACTAAATGAACTTATACTAATACAGTGATCTAACCGCAACTTGAACTGAGACCCTGAATGACACACGCCATCGGGGTTTTATACTCAGCTCTGACCCAAATCCAAACCGCTGACTTTGCAAACAAATCCTGACCTAGCCACATTTAGTTTACATTAATGTTTGTCCATTTCGTAGGCAGTTGCAATACTTGTATTGTTTTACCTAGCTCAGCAAATCTAAACTAGGTTAGTATGCAACTTGCTGGATTTGTTACAATGCCTTCCCCTTAAGACTGAATTACATTGAAGATGAATTCAGTCCTTAGGTGGATTTAGGTCAGTTGCTCTACTTACTAACTAATGCTAATGAACAGTCTATATAAACGCACTTCACATCCTTTGATCATGGCATACTAAATTCGTTGCGTGCGAATCCACGGAAGTTCGGGTGGCCGCCCCCGACTCCTAGTTTGATAACGAGGAGTGAAGGTTGGTTCCGCCTCTGGCGTGTCTCGTGCTGGTTCGGGTTCGCTTAGAGTGGGGAGCGAGTTTTCGTTCAGAGAAACTGTCGGTGTTTCCTTAATTGGACTTGGTTCTGGACCGGATCTAGGAATATTCGGGATGATGGGGTAAGTGGGGATAATTGGCACCATTCTACTCTCTTCTGAATCGGAATCAAGTGAGTTTGCCAGTGGTACTTCTCTCAGTTGTTCCAGTTCTGCAGACGAAAGGTGGCAAAATTTCAGGCGGTTGACGTGAACCTTCATTTCCCTCCTACCAAAAATCTCCTTAATTTCCGCATTTACCCCCTTCATGTTTGTGATCCTATATGGGCCGGTCCATTTCTTGGCTAATTTATTTGATAAACCGGCTTTAATGGCCGGGTTAAATAAGTAAACTCGATCACCTTCTTTCAAACGTACCGGTGCAGATTTTTTATTAAAATTTTTGTGTACTCGATCTGTAGCTTTATCTAAATGTTCTCGCGCTTTCTGGTGTGCCGTTTTTAATTTTGATAAAAATTCCGACACGTAATTCCGATCTGATTCCTCCCTGGATTTTAATGGTCTAAATATTTCGTCATATGGTAACTCGATATCTCGACCGAACATTAAATAGAATGGAGTGTCACCCAGCGCGGCGTGAGTCATACTACTGTATGCTGACACTGCAAATGGTAGCCATTCATCCCAGTCGCGATGTTCTTCGTTTATGTAGTGTGATAACAGGTCCTTAAGTGTGCGGTGTGATCTTTCTAGGCTGCCGTTGGTTTGTGGTCTATAGGCGGTTGTGTAGAGACGTTCTATACCCAGCATTTCACACGTTTGCTTCATTATTTTGGAAACGAAGTTAGTGCCCAAATCCGTCAACAATTGTCTCGGAGTGCCATGTCTGAGAATGATTCCTTTCACGAACTTACGAGCGACAGTGCTGGCGGTCTGGTCTTTCATAGGAAATGCCTCTAAATAACGAGTCGCGGCGTCTTGAACCGTCAAAATGTATTTATATCCCCGGTCGGTGCTGGATTTGTTACAGTTTCAAACAAAAGTTGTGCAAAATATTAATATATTTCATTTTTATTGTTACTATTATTACTGTAAGTGCAGCCGTTTCGGAGATATTGCAGAAACAGCAAAAAGTGACGTAAGTAAACATATACTTCCGGTTTGAATATTATTTTTTAAAATAGGAGATGTTCTTGCCAGGCTCATACAGTGTAGGCTGTAGAGCGCATAAACACACACAGACGTCATTCCGAAAATAGTCAGACTCGAATCAGGGAAGGTCAAAAGGTTTATTTCCGTTAAAATCTCGAGATCGAATTTTCATGATTACAATATTTATTACTGCGTATAAGAAAATAATGAGAAGATTTTATATAGCTGAGTATTTATTAGAGTGGCAGTGAGGGGTAAAGAGAGTCTCTTATGACTAGTTGCATTGAACTACAGCATTAGACTCGATTAGACACACCCAGTGTTTCCCCTCCAACATAATATAACTTACAAGGTGTTCGCAAAACACAGTGGCGCTAGTGGACGGATTAAAATGCAATGCAAAAACTAATATTTTTGGGAACATCCTGAGGCTAAGTCCAACACAATTTTGCTTTGAAAATTTCCGTACACATTAGCGAAACATGTAAAAATCTCGCGACGAAATACTTCTATACTTTCGACGTAATAATACATTGAAAATGACGAAATTTACGTGCATATTTTTTTTCCTTATGCCTTTGTCTATGAGGTAAAAAAAAAGAATTAAACCTTTGGAACTGACCAATCAAACAGTATTCGCTCCAGAAATACAAGCATTTTCGTCTAATATTTTATTCGTTCCATAGCCTCTTAATACGAGTGAAGATATAAGTTATTGTGAAATTTGTACATTATATATTTTTAGTTAGTGGCCTGCACTCAACTTTCTTTTACGCAGTTTTCACTAGATATATATATATATATATATATATATATATATATATATATATATATATATATATATATATATATATATCTCCTGATGATGACTGAGAAGTCGAAACACGTGTAATAAATTAAAATATTGTGAAACAACCAAGTGTTCTTTTATTTAAATATATATATATGTATATATATATATATATATATATATATATATATATATATATATATATATATAACCAAAACCAGCTATCAAACTAACCAATACTCACAGAAATATCCTGAAATGTCATTTATCTAATATAGTCAATTTTGTTTTCCTGTCAAAAAAGTAGATGATCCGATTTTATAAGCTACATGCGAATCCATGGCAACGTAAACAAGTAATTTATAATGTTTCGTAGCATTTTTCTCGCAACTGGTATATTTTTGAAGAAATGTTTAAACAAAAAATATTAATATCTGATCTCATCATGGAACATCTAGAAAAGAACATCAAACCAACCCTTAATTATACTCTTCCCTTTTTCAGCCGATATGTAGATGACATTAAAACAGCTATTCTAGTTACCGAAATTGATAACACAGTTACCTCTTTCAATTTCTTTAATGACAAACTTCAATTCACCTACGAAATAGAATCATCCGCTAAATTAAGCTTCTTAGAATTATGCATCCACCATCTTCCTTCAGGAGAACTCATAACTGATTGGTATCACAAACCCACCCATTCTGGTCGTCATATCCACTATTGTTCAGCACACCCAAAAAAACACAAAATCAACTTAATTAATAATCTCAAAACCAGAGCATTAGCTCTACGCCACCCCAAATTTCACCATAAAAACCTACAACTAATTCACTTTGAACTTCAACAAAATGGCTTCCCCGACCACATCATAATTAAACACTTATATAACACCACAAATTCAATAAAACCGGACACTAATAATAACACAACCATAACTCAAACGAACACAACTACACAAAACATTGTCTACTGTCCATTATCTTACACTCCACACCTCTTTGAAAAAATAAAATCCCTCTTACACACCAAAAACTTATTCATAGCCGACAAACTGGATAACACCCTCGCCAAAAACATTTTCACTAACTCTAAAGCCAACTTTCCACTACTCCAAAAATTAAATGTCATATACAACATCCCATGCCATGACTGTCCAGCAATATATATTGGGCAGACATCACAATATCACAACACCCGACTCAATCAATACAAAAACATGGTAAAGAAATACCAAATTCCCGGCATTGACAAAACAAACCTACAACAACAAACAGCTCTCACACAACATGCCACTGTAAACACACACAACTTTAACTTCAACGAAACCACAGTACTCAACACAGCAACCAACCTCAACAATAGATTACTTCTAGAAATCTACATAAGCGCCAATCCACATACAATCAACTTACGGACCGACACACTAAATCTACATGCATCTTACAAACACTTAATAGACAAATACATAGCAAAAATACCGACAAAAACTAACAACAAATCTTAACAAATCACTTAACTTAACAAATCAGACCTAGTAATTACAGCATACAAACATTTATCTTATTAAACATAACCTATATTCATATTTCTTTCTCCTAAACATAACATAAGCAACATATCGATCGTCAAAAACAATAAAACAAACGACAAAATCCTCAGAAAATTAAACCAATTTCACATTAGTAAAAAATATCCCCACTTAATTTCAATTAATAACACAAAGAAGAATATAATATGACCTTCTCCACCATACCCACATTACCATCTTACGCTGCAACACACATCACACTATCATCACACACACCGCATCACCCAACATCGTAATCTCGTAAGTTAATTTGGAATTTCTGTAATCTGCATTATAAAATCTTTTATTTATTGACTCTGTTATACTACATATTTTTACTTATTGCATTTGTATGTATAATGTTATATAACTATATATCTTTGTCCTCCATTTTTTGCTGATTCACATTTGTTCACATTTAATTATAATTTACAAGCACATGTTTCTTTTTTGTTTCTTACATAGCATCTTCTCATGAAGACAATAAATTTGTCGAAATATATGACTACGTTTAATTAAACCAACATCTTAATTGTTCCCTATACTTTGACTTTCACGATCAATAACTACTTTTCAAAAGTAAAAAAAAACTTAAAAAATTCAGTCAAATAAGCTACATAATATAAAGTATCTTAGAATTTTTAGCAGAAAATTCTAAAAATTTTAAAAATTGCCTGGGGCCAGTATTTAGGAGGTTTCCAATTTTTGGGGGCCTATAACGCCGGGTCTGTACTTACGATTGGATTGGATTGGAACCTCACAGGCATGAAAATTATATGTATACCAAATTTCATTAAAATCGGCCCGGTACCTTCAGCGGAGTTGCGGTCACAAACTCAGGTCTTACGACCGCCCGACCGAGCGAGCGAGAGAGCGAGCGAGATAGCGAGCGAGATACATACATCCAAGTATATGAGTTATATATATTTTTGGTTTCAGGGCGAAAATACAAGAACTTTTTGTAATAATTATTTTTCGATCCGAGCATATTACAGACACACGACCTATCACTATAGTTCTTTTGTACATACTGTACGGCGAGCTAAAAATATAAACATAATAAGTACCAACAATACATTAGAGTAAACCAGCAATACATGTACGGTGTCATGGTGGCCAACCAAAAAATAAAATATAAGATACCCTATTTATTATGCAACCAGCATTACACATGAAATAAAATGATATACAACCAGCAATACATGTAAGATAACATGGTGGCAGACAAAAAAATATTTACCCCATTTATTATGTAACCAGCATTACACATTACAAAAAAAAATGAAATAGCTTATTTTTCTATCCGAGCATATTACAGACACACGACCTATCACTATAGTTCTTTTGTACATACTGTACGGCGAGCTAAAAATATAAACATAATAAGTACCAACAATACATTAGAGTAAACCAGCAATACATGTACGGTGTCATGGTGGTGTAACAACGAGCGGGGATTTGTTATTGATAAAAATGTATATTTATATATGTATCTGGTACTTACTTCTCAATATTACTCCCAGTTCGCGAACTAGTCACAATTACCAAGTAACACGAATAATAACAAACACAATAAAATTGTATAATTTGGTATCGCTAAATACCGAACCTTTATTACGTTTAATATGGTACGTTACATTTATTTAGCAAATGCAAATAAATGTAATAACAAAACAAAGCTTTAACTTTAAAAGTAGTGGAGTCTGTTTGAGATCTGTTCTTCGACTGACTAACTTCTGGATCTCATCCCCATCCTCCAGAGGAAAACCGTCAGTGGAAAACTACTCCCATCCGGTACCCCAAGCCAAATCTGCAGATGTTCGTTTAAGAAAAATACGTTAAAACATTAAAAGTGACATTTAAACCTAAGTGCTCTGACAAATGGGCATTTCGTCGAAAAGCGGTAAACTGGCCATTTACACCGCCTCAGAACTGGACACTTGTGCAGAGCGGAAATGAAACAATAGCAGCAAATATTTAAGAAAACTAACACAAATCTAAGTTGACAGAAAGGATCAATGAATTACTAAGACGCGTTTAACATCTGTGGACTTGACTTGTTACAACACTCCCCCTTTAAGACATAATTACGCCTTTATTAGGTATAATTATTCCTTTAAATATCATACCTAGGAATATATAATTAAAACAAAGTAATCAAAAAAATATAAAATAAAAATTTTCTAACCATTGTTCGATGAAGTAAAAAGATGAAATTAACGTTATTAATGATGCTGCAGACATCAAAGTTAAGGTAACTCAAAATTCTATACTCTAAAAAATAATCCTTGGATCATACTTTATCTAACATTGGTTGAGAAATAGAAAACACAAAACAAGTACAATTGGCATGCATTAAACAAAAAAAAGAAACATACATAAAAATAAAACATATAATATCTAAAATAAAACACGAAAGTCTATTAGCTTCTGTGGTGGCAGCGTATAAAATCTACTATTAAACTATTCTAAAATGTTTTGGATATTGTGGCTTGTCAATTGGTTTGTCTTTGGAGAAGGTGCACTGGGGTTCATCACTATCACTGTGGGGTTCGAAGGTACACTGTTCATGTCTGGGTATATGTTTGTTGGATGTTGTTCGACAATTACTGATTCGAGAGGGGTGACTTGTTTCGGTTGGTTCAGGTGTATGTGGTGCAAATACCGATTAGCTAAAGCGTGCCAGAGACTAGCAAACAGAAATGTCCGTGGTTGACTGGTGTTGCACGATACTTTTTTTAGCGCAAAATAATTTAATACCACATTACCGATGTAATTAAATATTCCGAACATGGTGTAGATAAGTGCGATAACTGAAAAATAGTTGCCCATCTTGGAAAGGAATCCCCAAACTTCTTCAGCCGAAGATTGTGCCATTCGCACAAATTCGCTCCTGCTGAACACATTTGGCATATTATATCCTTGGTTGTCGGAAACACTTCCCAACACACGACGTGCAACTAGACTCGTAATTGCTTTCTTCTCAGTTGGGAAAAGCAATGCGCGCTGAAACTCTTCCATTTCTTCTCGTGTATACACACCATGCGAACTTATGGGCGAGATTCTTGTTGTTGGTAATGTCTCTGATTCAGAATTGGCGTCCAACTCAATTGGTTCTGGTCTAGCATGATGAGCCTCAGGAGAAAGTTCTATCCAGTTGCCTTCCAACTTAAACATCGTTGGCAACTTGTCGGAACAATCCACTTCGGTTCCGTGGTCTTGAATCACATGAGTCAATGGTGTTATAAATTTGGAATGATTCTTGTAGGTCACCGGAAGTTCCTGATAACAGTGACTGGTCCTGCGGAATTCTACTACCTTAGCACTACACTTGGCAATGTATAGAACTTCGCCTACAACTCGACCGACATGACCTGGAGCTTCTTTTACCAAACTACTCACGACATCTGGTGATTCCAGCGCAAGTGCCAATCTATTTTGTAGAATTTTCTCACGCAAACGGCAACGTTTCAAAATGGAGTCGTAGATGACGTCACCCATTTGGCGTTGAACAGCAATCTCTAGGAATAGTAATTTGCTCAGAACTTGCGTCATTATATCGGTATTTTGCACTAGTTTTCGTGATTTTTGATAAAAGAAACCCAGACTGTTATCAAAAATTACAAGAAGGCGACTTTGTTCCGTGCGCCATGCAGGTTGCTGACAGAGTGACTCTTGTTTCATCAATCTAAGGGCAAATACTGTTTCGTAGGCTTCTACTATGATGTAGCGATGCACATCGTTGGAACCTTGAGATTGGAGCGTCAAGACGTTGGCACTTCCTTCGTAAAGAACGTCAATGCCGGTTTCAGCACAATGTTTATTTTCGCGATTTTCCCAAGTCACTTCACCCACTGAATCGTCGAAACAATACCCGGACGAATACGAACACACAGTGCCGGAATGTAGATTCAGCTGATTGTCCTCTACATTTGCTACAGCTGTGTAGTCATGTAACTTAATGGTTATGGCGGCACTAACTACGACATTTTCATATACCACTTCATTCATGGTATACTTTACTCCTTGACATCGGCCGCTGGCGTCAATGAAACCTTCTAACGTAGCGGATACTTCCGTTGTTCCGTTAATGTTTATATTGGAGATAATTCCAGCGTCGATGCCTGACAAGTCTACCCGACGAAAACGGTGCGCGTTTAAACAGGCTTCTACTTGGATATATTGCACGAAATGTCCAAGTCCACCTGAGACTGCACTAACGTGAGAATGCATGCCGCAGTGTTGAATGAGTTGTTGCACAGTCACCAAACATGTATATACGTGTACTTCCGTGAACCGACGTTCTTGCACGAGTTGAATTTTTCGTGTGACAACTTCCGTTGCATTACGTGGATCCAGGCAAGGCTTGACCCTTAGCAAAGAGATTCTACTTATCTCTGTGTCGCGGTCTTGACAATCGTAACCGATTATCTCGGAGCGACATTGTGCTAACCACCACAGGATTAGGAACAGCTTCATCTCTCTCTAAAACATAAACATATTACACCCTTTCCCTACGGATCCATGGCATATCTTTTACCGAACCTTTACTACGGGTTTGATAGCGAGAAGTGGTTTCAGTAGTCACCACGGGAGGCGCTGAAGGCAATTGTGGTATATATTCATGCACAGGATTTGGAGAGTCGTTCTGAATAAGTTCTGGGACGTCTTGCGCAAGAGGCGACAAGATGGTTTCTGGTACCGGCACATATTCAGGTATCGTTGGAGGTAATTGTAATGTATCTAACGGCCTAATTGCTGGTGGAGGAATATAGGGCGCTACATGTAATTCGTCTCGCGTTTGTTCAACTAACTCCGGTTCGCTATTGTCAATAAATTCGACAATAGCTTTACACGGTTTTAATCGATCTACATGAACTTTTTGTAACCGTTTGTTAAAAATCTCTTTAATTGTAGCATTTTTGTCACGCAAATCTATTATTCGGTACGGACCTGTCCAACGTTTGGCTAATTTAGAACTAATTCCAACTTTAGTTGCTGGATCGAATAGCAATACTTTGTTACCTATATTGAATTTATGAGGCGTTGCTTTTTTATTAAATTGCCCATGTACACGATCAGTGGCTCGATCAAGATGTTCTCGAGCTCTTTGATTAGCTATTTTCAAACGCTGCATAAATTCAGATATATAGTTTACGTCTGTGTCATATTTTGTTCTCAATGGTCTAAATAATTCGTCATACGGTAGTTCAATATCTCGACCGAAGAGAAGAAAATAGGGACTTTCGCCAAGAGTCGCGTGAGTAGATGAACAATACGCTGAGACGGCATACGGTAACCATTCGTCCCAGTCGAGGTGATCAGCTTTTATATAATGCGAAAGCATATCTTTAAGCGTGCGATGCGTGCGCTCTAGGGCTCCGTTCGTTTGGGGTCGGTATGCAGTAGTTCGTAGATGTTTTACTTGCAACACTTTGCACACCTCGCGCATAATATTTGATAAAAAATTGGTACCTAAATCAGTGAGCAACTGTTGCGGTACACCGTGTCTCAAAACAATCCCCATAACAAAATGTTTAGCCACAGTTGCGGCTGTTTGATTAGGCATCGGGAATGCTTCTAAATAGCGAGTAAAAGAATCTTGTACAGTTAGAATGTAGCGGTTGCCGTTTTGACTAGTTGGTAACGGACCTACTACATCCATGGCTATCTTTTGAAAAGGGCGTTCAACTGGATGAACTTTTATTAGTGGTGACGGTTTTAAATGCGGGGACGTTTTACGTTTCGCACAAGCTAGACACGCGTCAACATACTCTTTTACATCGTGAAGCAATCCAGACCAATAAAACCTTTTACGTAATCGTTCATACGTCTTGTCAACGCCACCATGTCCTGAGAGGGGCGAATCATGACACATCTGTATGAAAGATTTACGTAACTTAGGTGGAATTGTAATTTTTGAGTTCATATCGTCCTCGTTTGACTTATGAAACAAAACTCCATCATCATCAAGAAAATAATCGTGAATTTCACCTGCTTCAACTCCATTTATTATTTGTAACAATTTCGCGTCATCTCTCTGTGCATCGTACAACATTCCACGATCCCACACAATGGGTTCCCATTCTTTTCTTGTTAGAAGTCGAATTGGTTTTATTCGCGAAAGTGCGTCTGCGTTTGTATGTTGTTTACCCGGCCGATAAGTAACGTCAAAGTCGTATTTAGTCAGAAATAGAGACCAGCGTGTCAATCGATTACACGGATCCCGTGTGCTCATTTGCCACTTCAACGGTTGATGGTCAACTATTGCTTTAAAATGGCGACCGTATAAGAAACAATGATAGTGCTTAATAGCCCATACGAGGGCTAACCCTTCGCGATCAGTTGCACTATAATTTGTTTCTGCCTTAGTAAGTTGTCTACTTGCGTAGGCAACTGGTAATTCCTGACCATCATAACTTTGGCTCAAAATTGCACTAATTGCAAATCCCGAAGCGTCAGTACAAAGTATGAATTCGCGATTAAAATCTGGGAATTTTAAAATTGGTTCATGGCAAAGTGCATCTCTTAATTTTTCAAATGCATTCTGGGCTTCCGGCGTCCATTTAAAGTGAATGTTTTTTTTAGTGAGCAACGTTAATGGTTTCGCTGTTTCGGCAAAATGGTCAATAAAGCGACGATAGAAACCAATCAAACCTATAAATGATCTGATTTCGGTTACTGTCTTTGGCACAGGATATTCTTTAATGGTTGATATTTTCCCCGGATCAGGTTTGATACCTGCACCGCTAACTATATGTCCTAAATAACTGGTTTCGTTTGTCATAAATTGGTATTTAGTCGGGTTCAAAAGTAAATTAGCTGACCGTAACCTATCAAAAATGTCCTTTAGTCGTCCTACATGTTCGTCATAGTCGTCTGAGCTAAAACAAATAATATCGTCCAAGTAAACGAAACAATGAGAACCAGTTAATCCAGCTAACACTGCATACATAAGCCTTTGCCAAGTGCTAGGACTATTAGCTAATCCAAACGGCATTCTATTGCACTCGTAATGTCCCCAAGGCAAAGAAAACGCAGTTTTCTCTCTGTCTCGTGGATCTACTTCTACTTGCCAATATCCTTTAGTTAAATCTAAAGTTGTAAATATTTTTGCATTACCTAATTGGTCAAGTGTGTCCTGGATATTGGGAAGGGGGAAGAAATCACGTTTCGTAATGGCATTGAGACCACGATAATCTATACAAAATCGGATGTTACTTTCTCCTTCCACAGCCTTCTTTTCGACCAATAAAACTGGTGCGGACCAAGGTGAGACGGACGGTCTTATTATATTATCACTGAGCATTTCAGTGATTTGTTCTTCGAGTACCTGCCTCCGCGCGAAGGGTACACGATACGGAGAGCGCGCCACCGGTGCGGCATCGCCCGTTATGATTCTATGTTTAACTCGGCTAGTAGTACTTAATTTTTTACTTTTATTTGCAAAGATATCCTCGTATGACATTAAAAATTTACGAAATTTTATCCGTTCTGTTTCTGGAATGTGATCCAGATTCAGAGAGTCAACAATGGGATTTGTCTCGATAGACAACCGCGCAATAGAGGGATTTTCAATTGAAACAGCTGTTGTCTCGCATGCCTCTATGGCTAACCCAATAGGTGTTCTTTTACAAATGTTTACTACACAAGGACAAACATTAATTATTTTAACTGGGACAGTGTTTTGATCAGTTATTTTCATTATAACTCGAGCCACCAATACACCGTGTATTCCCAGTTCGCGTGGTTCTAAAACATACGTTCCATTCGGCATACATTTACTAATTTTACCCTCACATATAACGGTATGGCGAGCAGGTATAGTTAAAGACTCGGTCAGCCGTACTACGGCTTCCAGCGGAGCGGTGACCCCTTGTGGTGCCTTTATATTTTTGGGTTCAGAACTATCTTTGCTTTCTTCGCAACTGATTTTATTAGCTGTTTGTGAATTTAAATTAAACAATTCTAAGGATGTTCCATTTAAAGTTATTAATCCTTTTTCAAAATTCAGGACTGCTTTATTTTTCTCTAAAAAATCTACTCCTAATAAACCATCAGAATCTATATATAATTCATCATTACACACAACGAAACGTTGTTTAACCTTTTGGTTACCGATAGATAAGACGGCGTACGTAACTCCTTCACGTGACAAGGAATTTCCCGAAATATCGACAATATTTTCGTTTGCAGTTTGAATTATTAAATTATGTTTAAGAGCAATATTTTTCTTTATTAAAGATACAGCGGCTCCTGAATCAATGAGAAATGAATGATATACTTTATCTATTAATATTCTAATTTGTTTCACTTTCTCACCTTCGAACCCATAAACTCTAGGCACCACAATTATTTTAACATGATTTATACTGTCTCCACTTGGGTCACTTGTGAGACAGTTTTGAAGTTTAAAGAGCAATTATTTGTTTCTGCGCGATGACCTGCTTTTAAACATACATAACAGAATTCCTGTTTAGAAATTCTGCATTCTCGGGAAATATGGTTCTTTAAACCACAATTAAAACAACGGCCACTCATATGAGGATATTTCTGTACGGTTGATAAACCTTTTCTCCGAATAGTATTACTGTTTATTTCCTGTTTATTGCTAGAATTATTTTTCTGGTCTGTTTTGTTATGTACATTATTATTCGACGCCGAAGCAACATGGCGAATTGAATGTTTATGTTGAGCGTCTGCAAGCGTCTCTTTATATAAACGCGACAAAACTTGCTCACAATGTTCAGCATAAGGGAGAACTTCTTCAATTGTCTCAAAATTCTTAAATCGGCAAATTTCGTTAGTGAGTCGCGTATCGAGGCCTTCAAAAAACTGTTTAATTAAAATGATATCTCTTATAATTTGCGAGCGTATCAATTCTTCACCATAAGCTGCAGTAATTGGATATATTTGATCAGCAGCGACCTCTAACCTAGTTGCAAATGACCTTAAAGGTTCATTTTTCTGACGGAAGATTTTCCTAAATTCGCGTTCGTCACGAACGGTCTCTAAACGTTTTCCGTACATAGAAATTAACCAATTTCGCATTTCGTCTGCTGTTTTAGGACGTCTAGTCGCTGGTAGTGAATAGTACAAGGTTTGAGGCGGGCCACGCAATTTTTGCCGCATTGCTTGTACTACTTGATAGTCGGACCAATTTAAATATCCCGCTACCGCCACTACATTATCAAAAAATGGTTCTAAATCAGCACCTCCTGAATAAGGCTCTATATCTCTAAGTAAGCTAAACGCTTCCTTATCAAACACTGGCGTTTGCGTCTGTGAAGCAAACTTAAAGGGCGAGTACGGTTCTGGGATCTTAGGGGCTGGCATCGTGCCTGGAGGTGCGTATGATATATTTGTTGTGCTTGGGATACTAGTAAAAAGATTATTCGCAGGATTTTCTAACGACGTATTAAACTGCGGAACTTGCGGTATTGGTATGTAATACGGATTTATATTTGGCATCGAGATCGATACCTGCGGACTATTATAAATACTAGTTGTTACTACTGTTGAGGTGTTCAACGAGGCTTGTGTTGTAACTGTAGGTGTATAATGAAATTCAACAATTGTTGAAGCTGTAGTTACAGACATTTTTAAGTAGAATGTAAGTTTACCAAATAAATAATCGAAATATAACTACAAAACAGTTAAGAATATAATCAGCAATTAATAACTATTGTCGTATTTTATCAATGCACAACGTTAACGTAAATTCGCTTGTATTGCCGCTCGAACAAAGAAATAACACCGGAGTTTATTCTTGTATTCGCTGCAGTAATTTATAAATAAAATTTGCAAATTAATTCACAGGAAAACGACAATTCTATCGACTGCGCCAATGTAACAACGAGCGGGGATTTGTTATTGATAAAAATGTATATTTATATATGTATCTGGTACTTACCTCTCAATATTACTCCCAGTTCGCGAACTAGTCACAATTACCAAGTAACACGAATAATAACAAACACAATAAAATTGTATAATTTGGTATCGCTAAATACCGAACCTTTATTACGTTTAATATGGTACGTTACATTTATTTAGCAAATGCAAATAAATGTAATAACAAAACAAAGCTTTAACTTTAAAAGTAGTGGAGTCTGTTTGAGATCTGTTCTTCGACTGACTAACTTCTGGATCTCATCCCCATCCTCCAGAGGAAAACCGTCAGTGGAAAACTACTCCCATCCGGTACCCCAAGCCAAATCTGCAGATGTTCGTTTAAGAAAAATACGTTAAAACATTAAAAGTGACATTTAAACCTAAGTGCTCTGACAAATGGGCATTTCGTCGAAAAGCGGTAAACTGGCCATGTACACCGCCTCAGAACTGGACACTTGTGCAGAGCGGAAATGAAACAATAGCAGCAAATATTTAAGAAAACTAACACAAATCTAAGTTGACAGAAAGGATCAATGAATTACTAAGACGCGTTTAACATCTGTGGACTTGACTTGTTACAGTGGCCAACCAAAAAATAAAATATAAGATACCCTATTTATTATGCAACCAGCATTACACATGAAATAAAATGATATACAACCAGCAATATATGTAAGATAACATGGTGGCAGACAAAAAAATATTTACCCCATTTATTATGTAACCAGCATTACACATTACAAAAAAAAAATTAAAAAGCTTAGTGTAGGCCACACATGAAATGTTTGAACCATCACTTTGGCAGCCACTTAAAATTGATACAACGAAAATCCGGATAAAAAAGGGAGATTTTTTGATTTAGATCTTGATTCTCAAATGTACAAGGTATAAAATTCTATAAAATAACATACTTCTACTCCAATGAAAATTATAAATTCGACTATAAAAATGGGTAAAATAATAACACGGTTTTTCTTCATTTTGTATCGTTTGACTATAATAGTAATACAAATTTCCACATCGCAAATAATAATAAAGAAAAAATCGAGTTCTTTCTTTGAACGCTATTTTGTTCTTAGATCACTATGCTGAGATTAACTAATCGATCGCTTATCATGCACTGTGTAACATCCGATAAATTTAAACAAAATTTTGTTTAACTTTGATTTTAACCTTGTATGGTGCATATGTGTTGTATCATTTAGACAGTTTCTATGATTGTATATAAAAAACAGTATTATAAATTTACTTACGATTTCTGTTTATTATTTGAATCGATTATTCAAATAATATGTATTACAAATCCTTTTTACACAACATTTTTAATGATTTGACATTTGATTCATTATTGTTTTTGAATTAAATAATCAGGCTAGATTCTGAATTTTGCAGTATTAAACTGATGCAGTGTCACAACGGCAGTTTTAAAAGTGAAGATAATTAGTTATATGCTAAAATACAATGGATTGTGCCATCAAAAATAAAAGAATAAAATTGCCAACCAAACATGTTTCTAAATATGTTTGAATTATCTCTTCAAGGTTTTATTTCTCTAATAATCAGAATTATAAATTTACTTACTTGCAGTTATTATAATTTGACGAACTATAAAATCTTACCGCAACTCATATTTTCAAAAATCACTGCTTCTTGGCCATTTTTTGAAGTGAAAATATTAACTATGAATTAAAATAAATGTACGGAAACACGTATTTGCTAAAAATATATGCTAATTAGGCATATTATTTCATATTATATACTTAAAAATTAAAATTATAACATGCTACTCCCCTTAAACTTAAGATTAAACTTTGAATTGAAGATTTATCACAAAAACTTTTTTGACATTTCATTCTGACGTTTGATTCATTTTTGTCTATTTCAAAGCAGACTGAACTGCAGAATCGTAGTGATTGTTTTATTTCAGTATAAACTATTTGATTTTTTTTTTATACAATTATTAACAGTCGCCATGGTGCAGTGGCTAAGTGTCACCCTGGAGGTCGTGAGTTCGATCCCCGTCTATGCCAATCTGCATTTTTACAAAAAAAGCGTTCTACACACACTCACTTACTCACATACACACATATACACATACACACAAACAAACATTTCTGGGGTATTATATTAATGATTCTAAAATTCCATGAATTTTGAAATTCGGTACAATATTAAAAAAGATACAGATTTATATTTTGTGTTTCAATAAAGTGCTTGTTATTGCTACGTAACATAGCAACGACGAGGTTATGCGGAATCGTAGCAACATATAGTTTGTTTTGTAAATAAATATAGTAAGTTAATGAGAGTTCTAAATAAAATAAATATATTTTGATACTTATAAGACTTGTGTACTATAATAACTTTATTATTAAAACAGGGAATTGTACTTTACGTGCTTATGTTGAAATATTATTAAATTTAAAGTTCTAAGATTACATTTCATGTATTTCCGTAAAGCAAAAAAAATAAAACAGATGGTTTTCTGTATTCTGAATTATCCACTATAAGATAGGACAAAAATATATTCAGAAATAAAATATTTGAAAAAGTCAATTTGTGCCACATTTCCAACGTTTCGTTCCATTGTGCGACGGTATCACCTTGTAATTAATAATGTATTTAGTATTAAAATGCTATTACAATTCCATATACAAATCATATCTACATATGTATCTTAAGTTGTTATTATTACAGCTGTATACATAATTATTTTGTAGAATTACAATAATTAGATTAGTTTAATAGTTATTTGACAATTCTTGAAGTTTGCAACCAGATTGTATCAAGAGGACAAAGAGATATATCTTTTGGATCAAATTGAATCGGTGTCTTCGTTTTGGGATCAAGTGAAAATTTGAAATCCTTAATTAATGTAGCCAAAATAATTTTCGCTTGCAGAAGAGCAAATCGAATACCTGAAAATTTAAAAACAAACCGGTATCGTATCATCAATAACTAAATACGCAAAATATTATGTTGACATTTAATCCTTATGTCAATAAATTGTTCGACGATGTTCAATAGCCAGGTACCCTTATGTCGAAAGTTTTATAAGCATCTTGTGTATTAAGATTTATTTTTTACAGAGTACTAAGTAAGGCACAGTAGATCAGTTTTTACTTTCTTTAACGAAATAATTAGTAAGTCTTGTTATCATGAAAAATTTCGAACAGGAGATATCAACGGATATACATGTTTTGACTTTCCCTGAATCGAATGTGACCATTTTCGAAATGACGACTGTGTGTGTGTGTGAATTTTTGCCTATCTGTGAACGCCCTAGAGCCGAAATTGTCGAACGTAAAATTATGAAACCTAGATATGCACATTTGAAAAGAATATTCAAACTGAAAGTGCATGTTAACTCTTTGTATTATTTGTCTTTTCTCCAATATCACTTGAACGGCTGCACTTATAGTAAAAATTGTTATGTTCATTATGAAAGATATTCATATTTTGCACAACTTTTGTATGAAATATTTCTCCGAAAAATTTACCAGTTACGAGAAATCTGCTGCGGAATGTCTTAATTATCTTATTTATGTTGCCTTACATACGCATGTATGGGGATTATATTTTATAAAACGTATGAACTACTGCTTTAAGAACGATCTCACACACGGAGTGAAATGTATTGTAAGAATCATATTGTAAACTCATGCGTTGTATAGCGTACAATAAATATGTTGATTTATACAACACATTTTGTATCAGATACAAAATCTTTCTTGTATAATTCACTATAAAAATGTTGTTAAATTATTTATTGTATGGTATATAATAAAAATTTTATGTTTTATAATAAGATAATTGAAAGCACTTACTGAAAACTTTATTGTTGATAGAATATTTCAATGCATTCTCTGCCTTAAAATAACCAAAGGGATTGGTATGTTATATTAATTGACTTCAACGATCAAAATATCATAATAGTGGAAAATCAACAATATAATATTGTAAAGTTTACAATTCAACATTGTACACTACGTACATTTAAATATTATAAGTTTTACAATATAGATATTGTAAAATAATATCATTGTATAGTTTACAACTCAACATTGTAAACCGAGTACAATTCAAAATTATAAGCTGTACTATATACATATTGTATTACATACAATAAAATAATATATTGTTGTAAAAGTATTACAATTAGGACATTGTACGGCATACAAAATTGTTATTCTTGTCACTTTTGTATAATAATTTATTGTATATGATACAATAAATTGCTCTCCGTGCATTACTAAGTGTTGCGGATTTTTTTCATGGTTTCAACCGTAATGAAAAAATTTAGTATTATTTCGTCATGTGTTACTTTCAAGTATTCTGAGATGGTAATTTTATCGTGTAGAGATACTTGCCTGCGAAAGCTTAGGATATGGTAATATGCTATCTCTTGCATGCTTACTCGTAGTAAATTAAGGCCTCACACTGTATATATTCCTAGTTTTATTAAGGGGGTAGTACACTGTGATGTTTCAAAAAAATTAATATATTTTTTTTTGCTTAGAATGTTCCTTGGAATGTATATTTTAATTTAGTAAAAATTCCAAGTCCGCCAGAATATTCCTTACCACTTTAGGAAGCGATTTTCTAAAAAAGGTACATTTGAGCGCACGGGAAACTTTATCTTTAAACGCGTTTATCTCGAAACTGGTTTTTTCAAACTTGCGTGGGAAATAACTCAAAACAATTTACATTAAATTTGGATGTCGCCTAGGTTTTCGTGTTCAGAATTAAATTCTGCTTAGAAATACGTATCCATATTTTCGATTTTTTCAAAAATAGATTTTTAATTCACGATTTTGTAAGCATTTTTTGGGTGAATAAATTTACTTTTTTTTTCATAAGGCCACAACTTTTGAAAAAATCTATTTAAAAAAAATCGGAATACGTATTGCTAACCGAAATATCATTACTAGCAGGATTCAGTTCGATTTTTGTACCAGGATCACATGGGAAGGAGTATTTTACCACGCAGATTTTGGTCTTCCGCGCGAGGACGTCCGCGCGACCTGGTGTACCGGCCACGGAGGGCCGCCAATGAAGTTGCAAAAAATACAAATTGTAGATCAAAGTATGATTAACAAATGGGTTACAAAACATTTGCCCTCCCTGAGAGTTTTAATGCCAAAAAAAAAAAAAAACGAAAATGACTTACTTTTCCTACGTACATAGTGTACTACCCCCTTAATTTGTTTTCGATTGTGGTGTGGAGAAGATGTGCTTACATTGGATAAGATTATCCTTTTCGCAGGTGTTATTAGACTGCGCAATTTGACTTCGTAGTTTTGTAGTTATATTTTTTAATTTTTACTTTCTTCTACGAAGTAATAAGTAAGTCTTGTAATCATGAAAAATTTCGAACTAGAGATTCAACGGATATACATGTTTTGACCTTCCCTGAATCGATTGTGACTATTTTCGGAATGGTATCTGTCTGTCTGTGTGTGTGTGAACACTCTAGAGCCAAAACTGTCGAATGTAGAATTATGAAATTTCAAACTTAAGACTTGTACATGCCCTAGATGTGTACCTCCTATTTTTGAAAGAATATTCAAACGAAAAGTGTATGTTTACTTCATACATTTTTTGTTATATCTCCAATATCACTAGAACGGCTACACTAACGGCAGATATAGTTAAGTTCATAAAGAAAGATATTAAATTTGAAACATTTCTTCAAAAAATTTACCAGTTGCGAGAAAAATGCAACGAAACATTATAAATAACTTGTTTACGTTGCCATGGATTCGCATGTAGCTTATAAAATCGGATCATCTGCTATTTTGACAGGAATACAAAATAGACTCAATTAGATAAATGACACTTCAGGATATTTCTGTAGAGTATTGGTTAGTTTGAGATCTGGTTTTGGTTATATATACATATATTTATATATATATATATATATATATATTTATATATATATATATATATATATATATATATATATATATATATATATATTTATATATATATATATATATATATATATATATATATATATATATATATATATATATATATATTTATATAACCAAAACCAGATATCAAACTAACCAATAGTCTACAGAAATATCCTGAAGTGTCAAGGGGCACCCCATTATATTGTGTCCAGTAATAATAATGATTTAATAAAACTTGTTTTTGAAATTATTTCCTTTTTCCATGTGAGTAAATTACTCAAGTCCTATAAACCGCGTCACGATGTAAATAGCGACAAGAGACGAGAAAAAAATGGATTGTAGGCGTTGGTTTACCTATGCAATTTCTCGGGCCTTCACCGAATGGTAAAAATGTAAATGGATGTCTTCTTGCTGTTTGTTCATCACCAAATCTTTCTGGATCAAATTTATCTGGGTCTGGATAATATTCTGGATCACGTTGCAATCCCAGTATTGATATTCGAATATCAGATCCTTTTGTACAAGTGTAATCGCTATTTGGCATTTTATAGTCCATTGTACAGTCTCGGGTTAACATTGGTACTGGAGGATATTTCCGAAGCGCCTCTGAAATTACAAATTTTAAATAGCACCATCATGCCTCATCCATCTTACATTTAGTGTCGCATTTAGGCATTCGCCCTCTACTGATGTAGGACCCTAAAATTCAATATTCAAATTATCATTTATAAAGTAAAATTAGCAATCGATGCAGGCATCAATACCATCAGTATATTGTACAACGAACTTAAACGAAACAATCATAGGTGCAGGGACCTGTCTTCAGTTCACCGGATAGGGTATTACAGGATTACAAAATAACAAGCATAGTTGCAGGCACAAATACTCCGTATGTGCGACGAGACAAACACTTTTTGTAAAGGTCATTTTTTGATCCGAGAATGCTACAGACACACGACCCATTGCATTCGCTCTTTTGTACTTCGTACGGCGAGCTAAAAACCATGTAACTAAAATGCTTTATTTAAATGGTGTATCCATGATTAGATCTAAATTTTCAAAGATAAACCATATGAAAAAGCTAAGGTAGAACGCACCTATGCGCGCAGCTTGTCGTTTCGATAGAATCAGCAAAAAAAAAAAAACTGATTTTAAGGACGAAAACATGTCCAGGGTGGTGAATCGAAATCGTGAACATAAGAATTTACATATGTGAATATTATTTTATTTAACAAACAAAGTGTCGATTAAATTTAATTTCATTGTTTACATACATTTAGTGAAACACTTCTTTATTAATTTAAATTATGCCAACAAATTTTCTTGATGGCATATTGTTTGTATTTTATATGTCATTCATGGAATAATTTTTACAAAATATATTTCGAGAGTAATTTCTTTTTCTTGTGTGCCAAAGAAAACATTATACTTTTTTAATAGAGATATATTTTGTAAAAATTATTCAATGAACAAGAGTAACCCGTGGGCACCACGTGCCCATATTGTATACAGAATATAGTTTAGTTTTGACGGTGGTGAATTTTCTTGCAATTTTTTTGTAAATCATAGTTACAATATATAAATAAGGCATTTACCTTACACGGTTTTTCCTAGTGAGCACTGTTTTGTATCTTCGTTATTTTCTCCGTACAGTATCGTCCACATAATATTAGTGTGGTTGCAGTGCACAAATTATTATGGTGGTAAAAGTTTGTCTATAATACTCTGTCAGCTCTGTCATTCCCTTCAAAACCTAATGAAGTTGCTACCAAAACATAAGTGACAAATCAACATTATCACAACACTGCACTAATATTTGTCACTGGCATACAATATCAATATAATATATCAGATGCCACTATCTATAAGCTATACACCGTAAATACACATCAAATCTCCAAATTTATATATTAACCCGCAACTACTACGGACGGGTCAGAATGACCCATGCGAATTTTTAATTTGGCGTCAAATGTTTATTATTAGTCCATAGTTGGCGTGCTTCTAAGTATGTGCATATTTTCTGTTTTAGTGATCAGTGTGCTATATTTTGTGGAACAGTTTGCACGTGTTTTCGTGAAACACTACACTTGGGTCAATTTGCCCCATGTGTGGTAGTAGTGGTTTACGTATCAGATTTGGTTGGAATGAAATGTAAGTAATTAGATATCAAGTTCATTATTGCTGGTTTTTGTGCATTGTAATTTTATGGAAACTGTGTAGTGTAAATTTATTGACAATTCAAATTTTAAATGTGCTGTGTATTCATCATCTAGCAGTACGAGGCGTTGGCCGATGGCGATATTTTTCGGTATTATGAACATTGCAGGGGTCAACAGTACTGTACCAAATTTCTTCAGAAGGTGAGATGATAGCGAGATATAATTATCTGAAATAGCTTGGGCGAGCTCTTTGTGAGCCATATATGAAGAGCAGAATGTATAATGAAAAGATACCTAGGCAGCTCCGAAATACGATCTCAAATATTCTGCAAATCAAAATGCAAATACAAGTACACTGTCAAGAAAAGGTTACTGCCTCAAAAAGAAAGAGATGTAATTTTTGTCCAGTTGGTAGTGACAGAAAGACTAGTATATTTTGTAATATGTGTTCAAGGCCTATCTGCAAAGATTGCACACAAAACATCTGTAAAGACTGTTTGGAGTGTTGAATTGTGTATTCTCATTTATAAGTCGTGTTATTTCATTTCTCACCTTTTTGAAGCATGTTTTAATAAATGGGTCAGTTTGATCTGTCTGTAGCGGTTGTGTCCGTAGTAGTCGCGAGTTAATAGATATATTACAAAAATTCATTGACATTTCATTATGACGTTTGATTCGTTTCTATCTATTTCAAAGCAGACTGAACTTCAGAAGAGTAGTGTAGTGTTTTATTTCAATATGGACTGTATTTACTATTTTTAAGGAAGTAATAAGTAAGTATACGGATCACCAAAAAAATCGAACTCGAGATTTCAACGTATATTCACGTTTCGAGCTTCCCTGAATTGAATGTGACTATTTTTGGAGTGACGTCTGTGTGTGTGTGTTTGTCTGTGGATGAACGCTCGAGCTGAAACTGTCGAACGTAAAATTATGAAACTTCAAATTAAAGACTTGTATAGGGTCTAGTTGGGCACCCACTATTTTTGAAAATAATATTAAAACTGGCAGTGCATGTTTACTCTATGCATTTTTTGCTCTATCTCCAATATCACGAGAACGGCTGCACCTACGTCAAAAATAGTAATGTTCATAATGATATATTATTACATTGCACAACTTTTGTTTGAAAAGTTTCTTTAATAAAAGTACCAGTTACGAGAAAACTACTACGAAATATCATAAATATCTTGTTTACGTTGCCATGGATTCGCATGTAGCTTAATAAATCGGATCATCTGCGCCTGTCAATATTTTGCTAGGAATACAAAATAGACTCCATCAGATTAGTGATACTTCAGAGTATTCCTGTAGAGTTTTGGTTAGTTAGACAGTTTGCTTGGGATATATATAAATATATATATATATATATATATATATATATATATATATATATATATATATATATATATAATGAAAGCTACGTAAATGAAAGTTCTGCATTGGTCACAACCTATTTATTTTTGAATGTATTTTATATATCCTCCAAGGCACAGACGTTAAGACTCTAGCCTTAACTTCGGAAGTCACCAGTTTGATTCTGGTCTATAACAATTTGAATTTTTACAAAGAAGCGTTCTGCACATTCATACTTAGTCACATACTCCAAAACATATACATCTGGGTGTTTATATTTATAAATTGGATCACCTGTGGGCACCATGTGCCCATATGGTATACAGAATATTGGTAAGTTTTGACGGGTGGCGAATTTTCTTGTAGTTTCTTTGTAAATCGTATTTACAATATATAAATAAAAGATTTCCCTTATACAGTTTTTCCTTCAGTTTGTATCGTTTGACAGATAACAAATCTACAAAAATTGAAATATTAATAATTTGGAATATTAATGCCAGCAAAACCAGTATATAAAAATTATATAAACTATTTTATGTAATAAATAATCGAAATTACGAATAAATTTCTTATTCCCATTATAAACATAATTACCAAGAAATGTTTGTATGTAAGTTTGTATGTGAGTGTGTTTGTATAGAACGCTTGTTATAAAAAATAATCAAATAGTTTATACTAAAATAAAATCATTACCCTTCTGAAGTTCCGTCTGCTTTGAAATAGACAAAAACTAATCAAACGTAAGAATGAAATGTCAAAAAAGTTTTTGTGATAAATCTTCAATTAATTTGATGATTTGAAGTTTATTTAGTGTGTTGTGTACTTTACACAGAAAGGCATCTGCTATATTATATTGATATTGTATGTCAATGAGAAATATAAATAATTGCTAGTTAATAAAATTAGGTTTTATTTATTCTAATTTGAAGTTTGTGCATTTATGTTAAAATGACCGACTAAAGAACAAATATAAATAAAAGTGCTACCACGTGAGCGTCAGAAACAGTATTTCAATGTGAATTAGTGACGTACGAGTTACGGAATGGCCAAAAAGCATTGATTTTTGAAAATATGAGTTGCGGTAAGATTCTATAGTTGGTCAAATTATAATAACTGCAAGTAAGTAAATTTATAATTCTGATTATTAGAGAAATAAAATCTTGAAGAGATAATTCATACATATTTAGAAACATGATTAGTTGGCAATTTTATTTTTAATTTTTGATGGCACAATCTATTGTATTTTAGCATATAACTAATTATCACTTTCAAAACTGCCATTGTGACACTGCAATTTAAGACTGCAAAATTCAGAATCTAGCCTGATTATTTAATGCAAAAACAATAATGAATCAAATGTCAAATCATTGAAAATGTTGTGTAAAATGGGTTGTAATACATATTTTTTGAATAATCGAATCAAATAATAAACAGCAATCGTAAGTAAATTTATAATCCTGTTTTTTATGTAATAATACAATTAAGGAAACTGTCTTAATGATACAACAATTATGGCCAGTTGCACCATACAAGGTTAAAATCAATGTTTAACAAAACTTAGTTTAAATAAATCTAAGTATTAAATTTATAGGATGTTAAACAGTGCATTATAAGCGATCGATTAGTAAATCTCAGTATAGTGATCTAAAAACAAAATAGAGTTCAAAAAAAGGACTCGATTTTTGTTTATTTTTATTTGCGATGTGGAAATTTGTATTGTGTAATTATTATTAAATTAAATGAAGATTCGTCGTCAGTCAAAACTGCCCTATGTTCTTTATACCATATGGGGCACATGGTGCCCACGGGTGACCCTAGTTAATAATAAATTAACTACTTAATTAAATGTATAAAGCTCAGATTAGTTACATTAATGTTGAAAGTAATTAATCAGATATATTACAGATAATGTATATCACCTATATAATATATCATATAATATATTCGCTATATAACTTATATGTAAAGTAATATACAATTTAGGTATATGATATATTACATTTGTAATACATCTGATACATATCAGAGATATGCTTTATGGCGGACATAGAGCTATAACTGAGCTATATCTGATATGAGTATGATATATTACATTCATATCTCTGATATGTAATTTGGTTTGCTGGAAAGTGTCGAAATATGTTTGAATTAACTATTCAAGATTTTGTTTATTATATTATTTAAATTATAAATTTATTTACTTCATATACTTGTAGTTAAATATGTAAAATACACATTTAATATTATTTAATAATTTGATGCATGAATTTATTAATTTATAAATGACTATGAATTATAGAATGTCTTAAAAAAAATTAAAGTTTCTGATATTTGGACGGTTAATTAAAACAATTCATTCCGATAACATTAGTTAAAAGCGCGGCAATTCTGAAATACTACTTGATGGCACTTTATACGGTTCAATGAAGTTAGCGAGTTAGTAGTTTTTGTCTAGCAGCAGTGTTGAGCAGAGGTTTTTAAATAACATGCGTGGTTTATAATAAGTAGAATAAGTATATTTATTTAATGCGTCACTCTCGACGGTACAGGAAGATGCGCTACATAGTGTCGCCCTCTGGTGCCCCCTGCCGTCGTTCTATTAAACTACCGCTTTGAAATCTGGCGCAGACCGCGCACAAGTATATTTTCAACATCCTCCCTACTTGGGCGTTTTCGGTACGCGCTCGATTATATTCTACAAGTCCTTCTTCCCTGTCGGAAGTAAATAAAATCCCGAAATTTCGCGTACCTTTGAGGTAGCGCATGATACGTTTTACAGCCACCCAATGCAAGTTGTCGTGGTTGTCCAGGTATCTACTCACGACGCCTACCGCGTAGGCGATGTCAGGACGTGACGTCATGGTCAAGAACAGGAGCGAACCTACGGCTTCGCGATATGGCACTGTCTCCATGAACTCACCGACAGGATATGTTAACTTTGGGTTAGCGTCAGCAGGTGTCTTGACAGAGTTTGCGTCTGCCATGTCAAATCTATCCAGAATTTTGTCTATGTATTTTCCTTGACTCACGAAAATCGAATGGTTGTCATGCGAAATTTCCATTCCAACAAGATAGTTAAGATCGGTCGTGCTGATCTTAAATCGCGCTCTGAGCAGATCTATAAATTCTCGCAAAATGGCGCCCAAGAAAAAACCCATCGTCCACGTATAAAGCCGCGTAAACTGGTTGACCGCAAAAAAACTTTTTGAAAATGCATTTATCAGCGAAACTTTGCGCGAAACCTATTTCGTCGAAAAATTCGCAAACCTTTTCATTCCGTCTGGAATTCGCATGTACGTTGTCTCCTTTAAGTCGCTGTTCAGATAAGCCGTGCTCACGTCAAACTGTATAAAGTTTAACTGTTTGCGTACTGCAATCGCGAGCAAAACGCAAACCGATTCAAAATGTACTACTGGGGAAAAAAATTCGTCGCACTCTAAACCCGCTTTTTGAGAAAATCCTTGCGTGCATAAGCGCGCTTTGTAACGTTCCATGTCGTCGCCCGGGTTTTTGATCTTGAAGACCCACTTAAACCCGATTGGCTTCCTCCCTTTCGGTAACTCGACTAAATCCCAGGTCTTATTCTTTTCATGAGCCTCCAATTCTTCGCGAGTCAGAATCTTTGCTCCTCCGAGCTTCGTCAAAAGTGTTTGGTTCGGTGTACGAAACCGTGTATGATTGGTATCGCTCAGGTAAGCAAATTTCCCCCCGTGGACGCAAGTTAAATCCCGGATCATCGACGTGCGGTTCGTCATGCGGGACGAAGTCGATGATTGGTCCGATCGCGGGTCGCTCTTCCTAATCTAAGTCAAAAGTGATCGGTTCGTTATCCGCGGCGCAATCGTCAAGTTTCGCAGAAAATGACGTTTCGCGAAACGGTGATCCGCGCGGTTCGTGGATCAAACAGTCAGATTCTTGAACTCGTTTTCGTAGCCAACAAGGATTAATTTTTGAGACTTCGTATCCTACTTTCTTCGCATAGTATTCGGCACAAATACATATGCGGTGCAGCCGAATGTTCGCAGATGCTACAAGTCCGGTTTTTCATTTGTCCACAACTCAAACGGGGTGCGCGTGTCAGAGCGTGAACCCAGCGTTTTATTCAGAATATGGACGGCTGTGTTGGCGGCTTCAGCCCAAAGATTCTACGGCAAATCTTTCGCAAGCAACATCGTTCGCGCGCTTTCGACGATGGTGCGTATTTCGCGTTCCGCGCGGCCGTTTTGTTCTGGCGTGTACGGTGACGAAGTTAATAACTGAATGCCCCGTGCATCAAGAAACTCTCGGACGCGCCTATCAGTAAACTCGGTACCGTTGTCCGACCGCACTATTTTTACGTTGCTATTAAAACGGTTTTTCACGAGGTTCAGGTGCTTCTGAAGCGCCTCAAAAGTGTCGCTCTTGTGTTTGAGAAAGTACACGTTGCGATAACCGGTCGATTCGTCCTTGCAAAGCAAGAAGAATCGTGCGCCTCCGACGGACGTCGTTTGCATCGGGCCGCACAAATCGCAATGAACAGTTTCGCCCGGACATACATCTTTCTTCGCTTTGTTTTTCTCGAACGGTTTCTTCAATTGCGTCCCTTGCGGACAGTCCTCGCAGAAAAAATCGCGTTTGTTGGACAAAGACATTCCGATAACCGCGCCATTGTCTGGAGAGTTTATTTGTTTACGTGCCCGAGCCGCTCGTGCCATACTTTCAACGGAACAGTGAATGTGTAATTTACGACATGAGTGATCTCGGTTTTCATGAGCATTCGAATCAGGTTGTTGTCCTATTTTACGCCTTGCGCGATCAAAACGTTTTCCTTCGAATGAATGTCGGCGCGAGCATCTTTGAACGTAACGGATTGGCCCTGCGCGGTGCAAACACCCGTTAAAAGCAAGTTTTTGTCCAGGGACGGAACAAACAAAACATTGTTAATCGCGCCGTCAAGCCATTTTCCGTTTAACCATCTTTTAACGCGTATGTTTCCGCAACCTCTAACTCGTCCCTACTCGCGACAAAATCCTAATACCATTCCTGACGACAACAAATATGGCGGGAGGCGCCGCTATCGAGAAGCCACAGCTTTTTTTCGACAGCCCCGTCGAAAAAATCGGGATATTGGCTGGTTGCGTTTGGACGCGCGACGCGACTCTTTCCTGTTGAAATCATCAATGTGGCGAGATTTGCGTTACTATCGGATCGCGAGCTATCTCTACCACCCTGATCTCTAACGTTTTCCGTACCGTTCAACTTGTTAACGCGTTTCTTGTTGCGACAGAATCTTTCGATGTGACCCGGTTTTTTTACATTAAAAGCACTTCATGATACCTCGTTTTCGCTGATTCGGGTTGTCCTTGTCGCGTTGTTCTTCTCGGGTTGGCCGTTTGGAGAGGCTCGTCGTGGCAAGAGCGCTGGTTATCTCGTCCATGCTCGTCATCTTCTTCACGAAGGAGTCTCTCGCGCAGTTTGTCCAAGGTCTGGTCGTCCGCCGCCACGCTGTCCCAGGCTGAGATGAACGCGTTGTTCTTGGGCGGCAGGGTGCTGAGAATCTTTGCCATGATCATGACTTCGGAAATCTGCTCATCGATGTCTTTCAGCTGGTTGGCGAGATTCTCGACTTTGGCGACGTGCTGGGCGATTGAGTCAGCACTCGCCATCCGGTGCTTTTGCTCGTGGGTGCTGAGGAGTTTCCTCCACATTGCGTTGGTGGAGTCACGAGGCAATCGAGCAGCGGGTACTCCATGGAATATGAGAGGATGTACATGGCTTTAGCGTCTCTCTTGATCCATGCTTTTCTGACTTCCGCAGTGGCGGCTGCCTCTGCTGGTTGAACCTCGGTTCCGTCGACAATCCCCAGGAAGTCATTGGCGATGAAGACGCTCGCATCTGGAACTTCCAGAGTTGAAAGTTTTGGTCGTTGAATTTAGCCACATGGCGGGTGTCCGACCCGTCACCCATCTTAGAATGTGGGAAATTAAAAAACAGCAGAAACGAACAAGTATTTATAAATTTACTACGCCTGGGCCCATACCATGTTGAGCAGAGGTTTTTAAGTAACAGGCGTGGTTTATAATAAGTATATTTATTTAATGCGTCACTCTCGACGGTACAAAACAACAGAACAGTAAAATGAACAAGAAGGAAGATAGTTATGCACAGGAGCGGAAGATGCGCAACATAGTGTCGCCCTCTGGTGCCCCCCGCCGTCGTTCCATTAAACTACCGCTTTGAAAACTAACGCGGACCGCGCACAAGTATATTTTCAACAAGTAGCGAAATATAATACTCCATAGAACGCCTGTTTCCCGCCAATGTCGGTAATTTTTTAATATGACATCTGTCTTTGGTTGAAGTTTATAGTTTGAAGTTACGATATTTGTCAACATGAATAAAATGGTTGCGTTATCCGAATATCTTAATGACGATGCAACGTCAAAAATAGTTGTACAACTGGACGACTGTATTCATTTGTAGAATCAAATAACAAATTCTGTAATAAGAGCATAGGCGTGAACAAGTGATGTCAGTTTTCAAGTTTATTCGACGATATCCAGACATGCAACTTTCGTTACGAATAGAATGTATGTATTGTCGCATACATATATCTTACTCTTTTTGATACATGGCAGTTTTGATTTTCTCTTGCATACATATACTTTACTCTTTCTGTTATACGGTAAACATGGTTTCCTATCGCATACAATTCTTTATTATTTCAAACCATTTTATGCGAACACCTCATCGAAGCACTTCGCATATACCCGTCTAGAATATTAATTGATATGTTTATAATGAAAGATATTAATATTTCGCACAATTTTGTTTGAAAAGTTTCTTTAGAAAATGTACCAGTTACGAAAAAATCGTTACCGAAAATCTTGAGAATCTTATTTATGTTGCCATAGTTTTTATTATGTTGCCATAGTTATTAAATTTCAGAGTTATACTGTTGAGTTTGACAGTTTGAAGTTAGTAAGATTTTGGTTACTATTGTTTGATAATTTAACGAAACTAGTACATCAGAAACATTACAAATTGGTATTGGTAAAATTTTCCACCATTCATTAATATATGGTAAATTTCGTTTTCATATTGTTTCTCTTGGATTATTATTTCCTAATACTTGGAATTGGAGTAGTAAAAATAACGTTATAAGTAGTAGACAGTTGTTAAGAACCAACATCTACGTTTCATATTTAAGAAACAATTTTTGATAACATAATAAAATAATAATATAATTGGTACAATTACAGTGTATTTCTGTGGAATATTGGTATTTTTTGACAGTTTGTTTGGAATATATATATATATATATATATATATATATATATATATATATATATATATATATATATAAAAATAAAGAAAACTTCGTAAAAGAGAGTTCTGCGTTGGCCACAACTTATTTTTTTTATTCATTAACACGTTAAAGGGCAATGTTTAGATAATTTGTAGGAATGTTTACTGACGTTTATATATATAAAAAAATATTTTTGGATTTGAAATTATTTTTATGAAATACGGATTTTTTTTAAAACATTAAAAATGACTGCGGGCATGATTTTGGGCGACTGGATGATCTGAAAAAAAGGCAAATTATTCCTTGTTGAAGAGGCTATAGCATGAACTAAAATATTTTTTTTTTATCAAAAAACAAAAAAATGGTGGCCATTTTTCGAAAAAGATGTATGTTATAGAAAGATATCCTAACGGTATTTTCAGTCTCCCCACTTATTTAGATAGATGTATATAATAATATAATATAATACTTCTTAGTATAGAGTGAATCAGATCGAAGCAGATGTTAAAAACAGGTGGGGAGTCGAGATTATCGAAACAGAGCAGAGCGTCGAAAAATGCTCTCTCAAAGTTTCACTGTATCCTCTTAAAAATAATATTAGAATTAAGATATCGCTCTAAAACCTTTTGTATCATGTTTTTGAAGATATTTATAAGTAAAATCCGTAAAAAAAAAATTATTTCGATATCTTGAAAATTTGTAACCAGGAAGCCCCCTTAACAAAATTAAAACAGTATAACACATAATAATCACTATGCAATATTTTCACAAAATTCAATTTCGGATTGATAATTTCAGGTAGTAGGTGAGTAAAATAAAAATCGCATGAATGGTTCTTCATTTTATCTTCCCAGAATCTATCATCTCGATAAATCTAAAATTTATAAAGTAATAATTATAATTGAAACATAATGTATCTCACTATTTGCTATATATATATATATATATATATATATATATATATATATATATATATATATATATATATATATATATATATATATATATATATATATATATATATATATATATATATATATATATATATATATATGTATATATATATACATATATTTATTAACTTTAATGGATGATGCTGTTGCCACTCGGTGAAACATAATGAAAAATTAAAATAAAAACACTCGGAGACCTGAAGATGGTTTAACAACCGAAACTAGTCGTCTCAATAAATTATTTTTGTGAAACTTACACCGAGTGTTTTTATTTTAATTTTTTTACATATATTTATATATAAATATATTTATATATATATATATATATATATATATATATATATATATATATATATATATATATATATATATTTATATATATTTATATATATATATATATATATATATATATATATATATATATATATATATATGTCAGCGGCAATTTTCTGTATAGCATTATACAACGCGTTTATATCAGTTCCTGTAAGAAATACACAGTAGGGTCAGTAGGGTCAGAGGCGGTCGAAGGGATTACGTAGTACCTATTGGTTATGATATTTCTCTGTCAGTATAGTTTAGCTGTTCAATGAGAATGGTAGTGTTTTTGTGATTTGTGTCCTGTGCTTCTGGTATGGAGAATATTAGCGGCGAGTCATGTCTGTCTGTTTATATTTATATTCTTGCAATCATATGTATAGGTAAATGGTGATAGCCATTTTCCTGAATGTACGTTATGTGTATGTCAAAATGTGTTATTGGTGCACCTCTAATTACAGTCGTAGCTGATGGATGTTGGTCCAAAAGGTGTTACAGAACCAATTACAGTGCATTGTCAGGTATAGCTGCAATAGTTGGTCACCAATTTCGCGAAGTACTCTATATATATATATATATATATATATATATATATATTAAAATGTGTTTTTTTTTTAATAATAAATATATTTTACAGTATTGAATATATAATTCTTTTTTCTGAAACTGAAAAAAAAAACGTTCCAATAATTAATATATTTTATGAGCTTTCTTGTTTGTATATTTTAGAACGATATCGTTATTTGTATATGTAGAATAATAATGCATAGTTGTGTAAAAATCAGATACGAAGCATACGGAGAGTGAATTTAATTCTGAGTGTACTTTGTGCTCCCACTCCGTTGAGTTACCCACAACGTCACACAATTAGCACCGCCCAACAAGCTACACGTGCTATACTGCCCTAACACCCGACCCGTCCCTCATGTGCATGCTCATTCTCTTAATGCTGCCATAGAAGTTTCAAAAAAAGAAAAGAATTGGCAAAGTTTGAATGATACAGGAATAAAAAATAATACGTTATTAATAACCATCCAAAGTTTATTGAATTTTTCTTAACATATAGAACTTATGTTAACAATTTATTCAATAAATAAATTAGATACTATCATCATAAATCACGATGATTTAATACAAATCACAGATAAAAACGATATTTGGGCACAAATAAACGAGATTGTTACATATTGTAGATTAGAGAATGAACAAATTAATATTTTTCAACTTTCACTAAACACTTACCCTTTATATACAACTATACCCAATTCCCTTTATTCATGACAACACACTATAAATTAACAGAACCACTTACATAATACATAAATAAACTTAATAAGAATAAATTACTAGAAAGATTTAATAGAGAATCTAATAAGATTAATTACTGTCAAACTAAAGGTATAGAAATAAGTAATTGTATTAATAACATAGTAAGAAACAAAAATAATGATGACTGTGAAATAAAGGTAATACAAAAAATATATATATACAAATTCCAAACGCGAATAATGTAATTATTATTTCCCCGATTAATCATGAATTAACAATAAATTGTACACGCAAAAACATAAAGAAATATTTACAGGGAATTTTCAGATTTATCAATGACGGAGATTGCCAAATTAATCAATTGTCATTTGATGGAATATCGAAAGTCCATAAAGAATTAGAATCCAGTAATATTCAATTGCAAAAATTCGAAACGAAAATAAACGAAATCAAGTTGCAAGCATTACAAGTATTAATTATCTCATTCCCTCAATTACAAAAAATAAAGGAAATCAAAAATCCTGAAAATAACAATCATCATTATAATATAATCTATAGTATACTTATTATAATCATATTCATAGTAACTACAAAAATAATTATTAAATATTATAAGAATTATAAATCTAAGCAACATGAAACGAAAAAAGAATTAAAATATTTAGAGAGAATAACCGAAAACTTGTAAGTTATGTGTAATGTTTAAAGTTGCTGGGACGTTGTTAAGAAAAATGACTATCAATAGAAATGCTGAATAAGTTATAAACTTTACACAAGATAAAATGTAATATTATAATGATGCTATATGTGAGATCGGGCAGTTACTCTAGCAATCATCAAGCTGGTAAGACATTGTTTTGTAAATAATATAATATATATATATATTTATATATATTAACATATATATATATAAACATATATATATATAGATATATATATATATATATATATATATATATATATATATATATATATACATATATATATATATATATATATATATATATATATATATATACATATACATATATATATATATATATATATATATATATATATATATATATATATATATATATATACATATATATATATATATATATATATATATATATACATATATATATATATATATATATATATATATATATATATATATATATATATATATATTTATATATATATATATATTTATATATATATATATATATATATATATATATATACATATATATATATATATATATATATATATATATATATATATATATATATATATATATATATTTATATATATATATATATATATATATATATATATATATATATATATGTATATATATATATGTATATATAGAATTAGAATTGAGCTTCATCGGGAAGATTGACTGGATGTTGCATGGTTGGTGTTCTCGATTGAAGTTCATTTTGATTTGGGGATGCTGAATTTTTGTTTCTTGATTTTTGGAACCAAATCATTGCTGAGATGATGCCAATGATAATGATGATTGCGTAGAGAATTATAATTGGGTAATTCAACACGCTGTTTTCCCATTCCTCTTCTTCTATGTCGTGGTACTTGTTTATTGGTAGGTTCAGGTCTTGAATGCTATTTAGTTCGATGATCGTCCTTGGAATTTGGGAAGTGTTGAGTTTAAAGCTGAAGTTCTCTATCACGATCGGTTTGCCAAAAGTTCCATCTTGAAACTTTAATTTTTGATTTTGGAATATTAGTTGACATGCGTCTTCATTGATTAAGGTCGCAGTTGATTCGAATGCTCTCGGATTTTGGAAATACGGCTAGAAATTGGTTGGTTTCTTCCAAGGTCTCTACATGATTATTTTTTATGTTCAGTTTGACATATTGGCAATTGGTAATATAATATCGTAGTAGAATGTTTTTTTCACAAGAATCATCGTTTATGTTGTGGATTCCATTTGGACACTGATAAATATTTCCTTTCGTGCAAATGCCGCTTAGAGACTTAATTTGATTTTCTGCTGTTTTTAGGAAGTATTCGTTGCTTGGAATAACAGTTACAAATTCAGATTGAAATTTTGTGGGAAATGATACTAGGTGGAATAGTTGAAATTCGGTTTCATAATTAATAGGGATTTCTATGAAATAAATTACTTTATCAAATTTTAAGTTACAATTTACTGTTAATAATTTTTTCAATTCGGGCATATTTTCTAAGGTCGGTTCCAGAGGTAACTCGTGGTTATAATGTTTGTGAATTTTATTTAATTCTTCGAACAAATCGTGTGTTTTAATTATGCTCGGGTGCATTACGTGTAGTTTGCAAAAGGTTAGAGAATTTTCTATGTCTTGCAGAGTGCTTAAAATTATATTGAATAATGTGCCGAATTGATTATAAACATCTTTTATGAAAGAGCCTTCTTCGGAATGTGCTCCACTGATAACAATGTGCGTTAGCTGTTCAATTTTTATTTTTAGAGTTTTTTCATTTTGTTTAATTGTTTCTATAGTTTTGTTAAAGTATTCCATGAGCTGATTATTGACTGAATATTGATTTTTTAGTTGATCATTTAACTTATGTTGGTTATTCTGCAGGTGATTCAGAATAATTGCATAGCGTTTCTCGTCTTCAGTGTCTAGGTTACCTGTAATAGCTTTGATTACAGAGCCTAGCCCGTTTATCAACCCCCTTTTAGGTCGAGTGTTTTCGGAATTTACATTCAGGTGGCTGAATTTTCCATTTATAATGTCTTGAATGTATTTAATGATTTTATTATGACTTTCGAATTCTTTGGAAGCGTTTGTGTTATAGTTAAATGCTTCTTTGAGGTTGTCATATTGGGTGTTTAAATTGTTATATTGTTTTAGCAGTGGTTGTAAGTCGTAGTAATGTATGAAAGTGTGTTTGGTCCGTTGAAGTTTGGCTGGTCCTAGATTTATTGTTAGTAGTCCAGGATTATGCGTTATGTTCTTGATATTTAGTCCGAAGGAGCATGTGAAGTAGAGGGACCTGCAAGATCGGGATTTTTAGGAATAATTTTTCTCGGTCTTTTGATATTTGACAAGTGGATTTTAGATTGTTTCTTGTCGTTTGGGGTTGTATAAATTTTTGCGGTTTTTAGATTTTTGTTGACTGATTCAATTTTTTCTTTTCTATATTTTTGGTGTTTTGTTTTGTTTACTTTTTGCTTATTGTGTACGTAAACAGTTTCTGGTATGTCTGGTAATTCGTCAAGATTTTCATTCCGTTTGTTAGTTAATTTGTCTTTATTATTTTGCAATTTTTCGTTAATATTTTTGTAAACTAATCTTGTTTTCTCTTTGTGGTTTTGTATGTAATCCTGTGTAATTTGTTTTTGTATTTCTATATCGAGTGGTGAATTTGTTTCTAAATGTCCATTAATAATTTCAATTGGTTTGAGACCAGTTGAAGAGTGGTTAGTGTTATTGTATGCCAGTAATGCATAGTGAACTTTGTCTTCTATTGTTTCGTTTCTAAAGTATTCTTGTATGTTAAACAATCGGATGTGTTCTATTAAGGTCGAATGAAATCGTTCAACGACACCGTTGGAATTTGGGTGTTGAGAACTAGTAAAATGAATTTCGATTCTGTGTAAAGTTAATAATTCTTTCACTAGACTGTTTTTAAATTCAAGCCCGTTGTCTGAGACAATTAGCTTTGGTATTCCATGATGCGAGAAGAATTTTGTTAATTTATTTGATATTTCTACTGCATTTGTTGAAGTTACTTTATACGCTTGAGCATATTTAGAGAAAGCGTCGATAATTGTCAAGAATTTACAATTTTCGAGGCTTAGGGCGTCAATGTGAATGGTGTCAAAGGGTTTGCTCGGTGTTGGTGTAATATTTAATTTTGGATTTATAGGGTTACGTTCATATTTAGATGTTAGGCAAATTTCACATTGATTAATGTAATCAGTGATAAGTTTGATTTGATTCGGCCAGTAATATTTCTTTTTAATTTGATTGTAAACTTCGGTGATGCCACGGTGGTTTGTTTTTCCTTCGTGGTGGTTTTTAATTGTTTCGCGTATGTCATCTTCATTTTCTATATCTATTAGTTTAGTATTACATTTAACAAAATTTATTTCTGATTTTTTAAAATGTGTTTGTAAAGTGATACTAAATTTTTCGTACACTGGTTGTTCGAAATATAAGTGATATCTGACCTTTGGTATTACAAATTCTTTAATAAAATTAATGACATCGTCTTCGAAGTTACTGCTTGATAATTGAACGTGAAATCTGATTTTGTCTGAATGTAATTTAGTCATTTTAGGTTTTGATGGTGAGTGCAAAACTTCAGAGATTATAATTTGGTTTTTGCTAGTGTTTACTGGTGATTCGATGATGGGTATACCGATTATAGGGTTTTCGGTGTTTGAGTGTACAGTGTTGTCGTCTGATTCTGAGTCGTTGTGTTCTACGACCATTGATAGAGTGTCATTATTACCATTATTTGTTTGTAAAGAGTCATTAAAATTTTCAATGTAGTCAAAAAGATTTTGTGTGCCTGGATCTATTGGTTTTAATGTGTTTACGCATAGTTCGATGCGAGAGGGTGCATCTGCGTTTTTTATATTGTTGACGTGTATTTTTGTCAGAGTTAGTTGGAATGTTTGTATATTGGGATCTAGGATATGTTTTATGATATTGGATATTGATATTTTGTTCTGGTGTTATGATTTTGTCGTTGGAATGATCGATTTCTGTTTCTAAAAGTTTTAAGTTATCTAATCCAAGTAGAATATCAAAACTATTATGAAAGTTTAATAAATGATATTTTAGGATGGTTTCAGGTTTATTAAATAATTTTGAACATGGCAAATGAATGCTAAAGTTTTCTACAGAAGTACCATGTTGAAATTTTAAAGGGATCATTTTTTATTTTATCATTAAAATATTTAATCGCGATCTCTGGATGAATGAAAGAACGTGTGCTACCAGTATCAATTAGTGCTTTCAAATTATGTTCTGGGAATATTATGAATGGTAGTTCACTTTGGTGGTGGGTCATGTTCATGAGTTCTATGTGGGTTCCGGATTCGAAGCGGGTGTCTCTAAAAAAGGATCGGAAAAGTATTCTTGATCGTTAGGGTTAAATTCCTGGTTGATTACAATCTCTTCGTGAGACTCATAATCTTGGTTATTTGATGGTATTTCGCTAAATTCTGTGTTGTATAATTGTTCAGTGGTGTAAATGTTTCTTTGTGGTGGTTGGTAATTTCCGTATTGTTGGTATTGGGGACGGGTGTGATTGGGTCCTGGTTTTGGTGTTAATGTTTGTCTCGTGCTGATGCTCATTGGTGTAGGTTTTGGGAAATTTTGATTTTGATGGGGCTTAAATACGTTTGTTCTAGTCATAGGGGATGGATGTTGAGGATTGTAACTAGGTCGATAGTTTGGTGTTTGTGGTGGTGTGTTTTTCGGAGTAAATGTCTTATTATAATTATTGTTTAAATATTTCGGTGTACTATCTGAGTTTGTGTTAGTGTAAATTTGTTTTCGCGAATGTGTTTCGAGTTGAAAATCGTTTGTAAGCATATGTAGAGCGTTGTTAAGGTCTGACGGGTTTTTAGTCCGCATAAGGGTTCCTAGGGGTTCTTTGAGTCCTCTAAGTAGAACGCGCAATGCAAATTTTCTAAAATATTCTATCAGAATAACAGCTTCTGCTGCTTGAACGTGTGTCGTTAGGTACGAAACTTGTAAGTTTAAGAGTTCAATAACTCTGTTATAAAATTCAAATGGCGTTTCGTTAGATTGTTTCAATTCGGCTAGTTCTAAATTTAAAGTGAAACAATCGCGTTTATCAGAATAGGTATTTAATAACGCCTTTTTTATATCTGCCCAACATGATATTGTGCAGCTAGCAATATTGGTTGCAGCTTTGCTTTTAATTTTTGCTAGAATACTTGACATCAGATATTCGTTCTGAAAATCGTTAATGTTGGTTGTATTATAAAATCTATTCACTAACTTCTCGCAAACTTCAATAAAGCGCGGGAGTAGTTTGTTATCACCGTGAAAATCAGGGATCATGTCTAAATACTCTCGTTTAAGTTCGTTGCGTGCCATTGTATCGGAGATTGTTAAATTTTGTATACAGTTAATTAAACTTGTATCAATTATGTTATCTCTACAGGCAGGTGGGAATGAGTCAGAGGAATTATCTGAGTCTGAATTTGAATCTGTGTCGCTCGAATCGAAATATGTTTTGGAAGTGTCTCTAAGTGACATAAGTACTTACAGGAAGAAGATCAGTGTATCCATTGGTTATTGCTCGATGCAGGAACTGAACGTAGACGGTGCTCTGTATTCAGCAGGGCTGGAGATGGTTTCGTTCTTCTCGATATTCACTCGCGAATGTTGAAACGTAAATCTCAGTCTCAGTTCACGGACACTGTATGATCACTTCAACTGTAACTTTTGCAGATTCTCAATTAATCGTTAAGACGAACCGAAGAAAAATGTTTTCTTTCGTTTGAGAATCCTACCGACTGCGCCAATTACGAATCTCCGTTAAGAGTTCGGAATAAAAAATGAATTTTTATTTTCGTACAAGTCACTTTACACTTAACTAATTTGATTCATAAAACAGGTTATTCTTATTTGACAGACAATTCTTAACTGATTTAAAATAATGTTTTTATTTTATGCATTGTGCAGTTTTTATTTGAACTATGAAATAAGAGAGGCATGTTGTTGCTGACGCGGCGGGATCCACGGGAACGTCGCGTCCAAGCGTTGTTGAATTTGACACTTTAGGTAAAGCGTGTATCGTAACTTATATATATAGATTGTCGAACCCAATTTTTAAGGGTTGAACCAAGGGTAGTTCACTCTGAATTTTAATAAATAAATAAATATATATATATATATATATATATATATATATATATATATATATATATATATATATATATATTCAGGGGCGAGGAATTTATAATGAACTAGCCTCTAAGTTCAACCTATAAAAAATTAGTGTAACACATTATTGAATAAGATCCTAGAAATTCAAATTTACCACCTTATATAATTCTCCTTTCATATCATAAGTACGTCGATTGTATATTATTTTATTAGAACAAAATACTGCATGCTGTCTATAAAACATATTTCATCGTATAAATACTTTTGAAAATATTGTACTGGGCGGTGCCAATTCACTTCTAGCAATATAGTTAATTTTATAAACGATAGAGGCGCCCTGCAACAGTCACACATTTTAGAGAAATAACACGAAAAAGCACTTTTTCTGCGCCTTTACAGGGAGTTTTAAATAGAAAAAAATTTAAAATCATTTCAAAGTTTGTTATTTCATTTCACAAAATGAAATAACAAACTTTGAAATGATCGGATTAGATTTTTGAATTTGGCTTACATGTATCTGTAAGAATTGTTTAAAAACCGGACATATTTATACATTTTTATTTAAAAAATGGAACCAAAAATGAAAAATTTAATCCGATCATTTCAGAGATTCATTCTTTCCAAACGTAGAACATTTTTTCAAAATTCGATACTAACAAAAATAAGGGCTGTGTGAAGGCGCAGAAAAACGTCGTTTTTCACATGGGTTTCTCATCGTCATAAGATTGTTGGATATTCTATTTTCATTGGTCTTTATTTGCTCTAACTTTGAATAGAATTTATCTGTTAAGTGTTTTTCATTTTTTATTATTTGTTCATATTGATTTTGAAGTATCTTTTGGTTATCTTTTAATTTTTTATTAAGTTATCGTATATTTCATCATCATTTTGGTTTAATTTTCCTGTGATCGATTTGATTATATTTCCTAGGCCGTTTATTGAACCTCGCTTACTTCTTTTATTAAAAAGTTCTTATATTTGTTGCGTCAAATCATATAAAAGGTAAGATAATGTCTTGTTTTGTTCTTCAAGGTGATAGTTATACTGAATTTGTTTTATGACGTTAATTGTAATGTTGTTTAATTTTGAATATTCATTATAAATTGGGGAGTTATTGTAGTTGAAATAATGTATTATTTCTCCTTCTTTTAATTTACAATTACCGTTTCCGAATAAAAGGAATCCATTATTATTTGAAATGTCCATTAGTTGAGCGGTGGCAGAATAATTGGAGTCCATTGTTTTGCTTGATTGGACTCGGTGTTGCACGCTCGTACATATTCGCACTATTTGTAGTTCGATCACGGGCTTAAGATAATTTTCTTGAATTGTATTGCATTCTAATACACATTGTTCGTCAATTACTAAATAACATTATAATTTTACCTCTTCAAAAATATAATAATATTTAATAATAGTTTGCCTATTAATAATATTATGTGTTGTAACTGCGGAATTACTGCAAACTGAATAATACAAACAATATTTTAAAAATTTGTACGTGTGCATTATGACAGTTTCCATGAATGTATTATTACACAAAAATCGGGATTGTAAATTTACTTACGGTTTCTGTTTTCTAATTGAATCGGTCATTCAAAGAATACGTGTATTTTAAACCTATTTACACAACACTTTTAATTTTTGAATCAAATAATCAGGGTAGATTCTGAATTTTGCAGTATCACGGCAGTATTAAAAGTGATAATTGGTCTTATGCTAAAACATAATGGCTCGAGCCATTTAAAATTAAAAAATGTGCACAACTTGATATGCATTTTGAAGATTCACATAATATATAAATATTGACATTTGAATTATTCTGACGTATAGCATTTTATTTTTACGTCGAGCAGATTTCATGATTAGAAATTTATTAATTGCTGTTGTGTAGTCTCTTACATTCAATATGGTTATTTCATATTACTTATAACAATCTTATCTGTTGCCATGGCATTGTGGTTAAGACTAGCTTATATCTAGGAGTCATGAGTTCGATTCCCGCCTATGCAAATTTGCATTAAAAATAGCCTTCTACATATTCACACTCACATACATATACATCTGGGTATTTATAATAATAATAACAGATATTATATAATAACAATATGCCATCAAGAAATTCCGTAGCCATATTGAACTTTGATGAAATTCACATATTTTATGTACTGGGGAGATAATATTTGTGTATATTAAAAAAGCATGTAAATTCTTATGTTCTCGATTTCGATTCAACACTCTGTATACAATCAATTTTTGAAAAGTATTTTGATTCAGTTTCATAAGCACGAGCAAGAATAAAATGAAAAGTCATATAGTTCATCATGGATCCTTGCAAAATGTTCATATTGGTAATGCAACCAGCATAGGCGAGCATAACAGTATCAGTGATAGAAATGCCATCCATTGCTGGCTAATTAACCTTTTTCTAAAATTATGGGCTCTGCGCTTAAAGTGTGAAATTATGAATAAAAGTAATAGATATATGTTTTACAATTTTTCGTAGTATTTTTCGACGGAAGAAGGTAATCGAGGTTCATGGGAAATGCAGTCGATTTTTAAAGATTAATTTTATTATACCCAACGTTTCGACATCACACAGCCATAATCAGTAGTTTGAAAAGTCAGAATTTTATAATAACTTCTTGGTATTCATGGATCCAAGATAATACACTAACATCCCAACTAGTTACACTTATTTCCGGTCAACGACTGTCGTGATGATGATTGCATGTGTGATGCCGAAACGTTGGGTTAAATAAAATTAATCATTAAAAAACGACTGCATTTCCCAAGGACCCCAATTATCTTCTTCCTATATCAAAAAATCCAGTCAAGAAAATGCACCAATCCAATAATTATTTTTTTTTGATATACTCTTATTATTCAAATATAAAAATTCTAAATTATAATTTTTAATAATATCTTATTGCCATTGGATTACCAATATGAAGAAGTCTTTTAGAAATAAAATATCTTAGAATATTTTGTAAAAATTTTAAGTGTTTAAATTATTTTTCTAAGGGCAGTATTAAAGGGGGCTCCAAATTTTGGGGCCCTATAACACCGGAAGTAAACGGGAGATTGGATTTAAACTGCGATCGAATTCAAATGAGATGCCAAATAATAAGTTTAGTAAATTTGGTGTTCATCACTCTGGTGCCTTCAGAGGAGTAGAGGGCACACATTTTTTATCTTACGAGCGAGCGAGCGACAACTACCATCGAAGTATATGAGTATATACTTTTTTCGATTCATTTAGCTCATTTATACTTCGTACGACGAGCTAGAAATCGCCATCTGACAAATTATTCTATTAGACAGAAGCATCGTTGAAGTATTGATTGTAATTTGTATTTAATAGTGCCCCCGGGTTAACATAGATCAATAATTATATTGAATTATTATGAACGATATGGTGTTTGTAATCTGTTCGCTGTAACAGAACCATGTTGCATTCATTGTTCCGATGAAGTCATGCGGAACTAGGGTAAATTAATATGAACAGGTTCAACGAACTAATGCTTACCATTTAATACTTTATCCATATACTTCATTTCCATAACAGCTTCATATGACAACTGTCCGTTATTTTGGGCTAGAATTTTATTTACTTCGGTCCTGACCGTCTCTTGTACTTCCGGATTTCTGCTCAATTCATACAAGCAAAACGTCATTGCTATAGAGGATGTTTCATAGCCTGCAGCAAAGAAAACAAATGCTTGCGCAGCTAACTCGTTAAACGAGATACCAGTATCATCTTCGTTTACTTCATTATTATCATCCAGAATACTTTGCTTATTTTTTAAACGAATCAGTAAATCTAAAAAGTCCTTTCTACTGACATTATTCTTTTCTCGATACTCAATTGTTTGGTTAAGGACATTCATAAAAAACTTCGTCACCTCTGGATGTGTTATAGGAATTTTAAAAAATCGAAGTACTGCCGGGCAATTTTCAGACATCATATTTATAATAGATTCCCTTAAATCACAAAGCAATTAAATGTATACAGGCTAGTATTATGAAAATAGTGTATTTAATGTGATTTTTTTATCAATAATATCAATTTTTGGGTGTTGAGGAAATATATATACAAAAGTCGAGGGTATATTTCGGCATAATTTATGGTTTTCATCGGAATATTTGAGATGATGGTTGATGATGAATGTCTGCACACTCACCATCAACCATCATCAGTCAGACAAAATTCATACGTTTGATTAAACGTAATGTCCATTCATGCGTATATTAATAATTTGACTTAAAATTGGTTATAACTACCTTAAATACTCAAAATTTTAATATTCCAAGGCTATACTGCACAAGTACTATATAAATTTGATATATATATATATATATTTTTATTAGTTATGATGAAGAATGTTAACCCTGTTGTGGATGTATTATAGGTGTATGGGAAATTATTAACGTCTTATATCCACAACGTTCTTAAAAATTTTTATTAATAAAAAATATTTATGCGAGCGGTTTCAATCATTAGAATTGCAATTTTCAAGCAAGCCGGTTAGAACATTATTATTGAAACTCACTGAGAGTGTACATAATTGTCAAAAGTTAAAAGAATAAATAAATACGAAGTTAAAAAAACTACAAACAAAAACGTATATATATCTTAGAATATTTTGTCAAAATTTTAAGTGTTTAAATTATTTTTCTAAGGGCAGTAAAAAGACTAGTCTTTTCTGTGATTTATACTTTTTTGTTAGTAATTTTTTTAACTTTGTATTTATTTATTCTTTTAACATTTGACAATTATGTACATTCTCAGTGAGTTTCAATATTAATGTTCTAACCGGCTTGAAAATGGCCATTCTAATGGTTGAAACCGGTCGCATAAATATTTTTTATTAATAAATATTTTTAAGAACGTTGTGGAAATAAGACGTTAATAATTTCCCATACAGCTTTAATTACTTAGGCCGTGAAACTGCTTCAAACATCGCTCCCATAACAGCCCATGTTAAGGTCAAACATCAAGCTCTAAAAAAAAAAAAACCGACTAACCCTTATAAAAAAAAATATCAGTGAATTCGTAATTGCATAAATAATGCCTGGTAAAAATGTTTATTTTTTGAAACGTACAGTTTCGAAGATAAAAAATAAAAACTATAAAAAATTACCTATTTTTGGGATTTTTATTTTTTATCTTCGAAACTTTGCGTTTCAAAAAATAAACATTTTTACCAGGCCTTATTTATGCAATTACAAATTCACTGATATTTTTTTTTATAAGGGTGAGTCGGTTTTTTTTTGCGTAATCGAGGTTTGTTTAATCATGATAGGTTTTGAGTAGTTTTATGTAATTAAGAAATATAACTTTGACCAAAAGTGTAACAATGTGTCCGTAATGCCTTTATATTCAATAAACAGTCATTATTCGATGGAATATCTTTGATTATAGCGTAAAAATAGCTAATTTCTAATACTGTGCGCATGATTTCTATCACTGGTTGCTTGAACATTCAAAGTCGATGGTAGCGCCACCATCTAAAATAGCCGAGAGCGAAGCGGCATTACTTCGAACTAGATGGACCTGATGGTTTTTCCTAAATACAGGAAAATCGAGTTTATAGGAAAAACTAGCCAAACAAATTGATATCCGAAAACATCACAGCAGCTTTCTATAATAAAGTCAACTTAAAAAGTTCCTTAGTCAATAATAAACTCCATAGTATTAATAAGTTAGATCATAGTGGGATTTACCAAATTAATTGTAATAATTGTAATGCCATTTACATTGGGCAAACTGGTAGAATTTTCAACATCAGATTCTCCGAACACTTGAGATCATGGAGATTGCATAAAACCGAGTCACATGTTGCTAAACATATGTTAAAAAATAATCATACTTTTGCCATCAATAACATAAAGATCCTACACATTGTAAACAAGGGATTAAAAATTAATCTTTTAGAAGCACTTGAAATCAATAAAGCCATTTCTGAGAAAAAACTTCTAATGAACGAACAACTAGATTTAATTTCATCACCACTCTTGAAGCCATTTTAATCCCTTGTCGGGGTTTTTCATACCGTTAACCGCCCTTCCAATTGAGTAATTATTATATATAAGTCCACTTGTAACCTTCTTGTAACATACCTGATGATGGCACTTTAGCCGAAATACGTATAGTATATTAAAAATTATTTTGAAACTAACCGAGTGTGTTTTATTTTATATTTAATCATGTTTCAACGAGAGCCTACAGCTAATTCCATACAATTTAATATATATATATACATTCATGGACATTAAAATAGGTACACCTAATTGTTTAATACAAAAACACGAATTCAAAGAGTAATTATTGTTGAAAACAAACGCCATCTTATATTTAACTTCCATCATCAATCTACTGTTTAAAAAAATTGCAACACTGAGTGATAGTTTTGGTATAATTCGAGGAATTACCTCCATAGTTGAAAAGTGATTTTTATGCTGGTCAATAAAATAGAGACAGTTGAAAGTGCTTGTGTTTGTGTTGTAAATATAGAGTAAAAAACTTACGAATTTACATTTTTTATATTGGTAAGTGTTATTTAAATATAATTATGATAATTTAAATTTATCATTAATGTAAAACATTTGATATCAGAAAAAAAATGGGCCGTGGAAAACATTGCACGCCAGAAGAAAGAGAAGTTATTTTTACTTTGCTCAAAGAAGGTAAATCACTTCGCCAAATTACCAGAACAGTTAACAGTTCTAAAACGATGGTGGAAAATGCACTTCGAACGACACGAATTAAAAAGAAGCTAGGTCAGCCCAGAAAAACAACTGCAACTGAAGACCGAAGAATTGTTCGTGTTTCAAAATCTGATCCTTTTAAGTCACCAAAGAACATCAAATCGGAACTAAGATTATGCATTTCTACAAGAACTGTTAGAAGAAGACTCGTAGAAAGCAATTTGCATGGCAGAATTTCAAGAAAGGTGAAAAAACAGCACATAGCAGCAGGTCTAAAATTTGCAAGGCAGCACCTGAATTGGAACGGATCAGAAGGATGCACAAAATGGAGAAATGTGCTATGGACTGATGAGACAAAAATAAATTTGTTCGGAAATGATGGCCGAAAAACAGTGCTAAGATCAGTCTCACAACAATACGACCCAAAGTACACGAAAAAAAACGGTAAAACATGGAGGAGGAAATATTCAGTTGTGGGGATCGTTTTCTTGGTACAGTGTTGGTCCGATACATTTGATTGATGGCAATATGGACCAGCATCAATATGTGGACATATTAAGAAATACGATGCTTCCTTATACGGAAGAAAATGTGCCACATAAATCGGTCTTAAAGCAAGATAACGACCCGAAGCATACATCCAAAACAGTAAAAAAGTTCATTATCGACCAAAAATTTAATTTAATGGAGTGGCCATCGCAATCACCCGATTTGAACCCCATTGAGCATCTTTGGGGAGATCTAAAAAAGGTTGTTGGTGACACCATATACCAAATAAAATCGTATTATGGCAAATAGTTCAAAAAGAATGGTCCTAACTATCACTTGATCGATGCCGGGGTTTAGTTTAATCAATTCCAAATAGATGCCAGGCAGTTGACAAGAGTAATGGTCAAGCAACTGAATACTAAAGGTCTTTTAAATTTACTGTTACCTAAAGTAAGAAGATGATCATGTATTTAAGACTTTCATATGTGTCCTTATCATAATTGTGAGCTGTAGTAACATGAGGAATTATTGTTTTCTTTATATCATTCAATTATCACTATTAAATAGAAACATAAAGTTGTGGTTTTTCTTTATACTTTTTTATATTTTCGACTTTTTCCAAGAATTTTAGGGTGTCCCTATTTTAATGTCCATATATATATATCAGATATCACTATCTGTATTTACAAGAATGCAGTATTTTGTTTAAAATTCCCAATACGATAAATGTGTATCTGACTGTCTGTGTACCTCTGAACGCTCTAGAACCAAAACTTTCGAACGAATTGTGAAACTCCAAATTATAGACTTGAATATAGTCTAGATGTGCCCTTCCTATTTTCGAAAATAATATTAAAACCGGAGGTTTATGTTTACTCTATAATTATTTTTCCCTTTCACCAATATCACTAGAACGACTTCACTTATGACAAAAATAGATATAATAATATTTCGCACAACTTTTGTTTGAAAAGTTTCTAAAAAAATGTACCAGTTACGAAAAAACTGTAACAAGTATGGGGATGTATGAGGATTTCATTTAATAAATCGTATGAACTATGCCTGACAACATTTTGACAAGGTAACAAAATAGAGCTAAATTATTTAATATTTGTCATTTGACATCGGTTATCTCAAATAGATCGACTGTGAACGATTTACGAGAGATTTGTTTATTGCAAATAGCAACGGATTAGAAAGAATTTTGCTGGCCACAATCGTTAATTTGTAGAATTTTTTGAAATATTTAAATAACCTAATGCTCTATGTAAGTTTTTAGGACCCTATAATCCGGAAATATAAGGACTATATGATTCAAAATTCAACGGGAATCTAATGGGCACTCACGGGATCCGCACCGAATGCCTATCTTTTCGTTATTTGACAATTTCGTCAAACAAACTTCGGAACCATTCGGAATGTATGCGCCGTTCCGAAGTTCGCTTGACGAAATTGTCAAATAACGAAAGGATAGGCGACGAGACGAACATTTTTCGTTTAGGTACAATGATCAGGTAGTCTAAAGCCGATTGGGCATTCGGTGCGGATCCCGGCACTCACATACCTGAAACCAAAATGGAATACTTTCTTGCCATTACTTCTGAATTCGTTATCCGGATCTCGTAGGCTATTGGATTCCAGGCCAAAACCACATGAGGCAATATTATCGGTAGCTAATTGTGCGAGCAATTCCCGAATATCTACGGCTTTCTTTGCATCAATGTGTTCATTTAAAATACTGCCTACTTCATGCGTACAGTTCAAGATTGTGTTAAACATCATTTTCATTTTCCCAGATGTAAATGTCGGTGTTAATTTCGCTCGTAATGTTTTCCATCTTAACCCTTTCATTGCTATCAAATGAATTCCCAATGGATCACTTGCCTCGTCACTGTAAATTGATCTGTCAGAGAAATGAGCGAAGTCCTTTGTCAGTAAGGCTTTGATAAGATCTGGATCTATTATAACCAGAGATGGCTTGAGTATCATAAATATGCCGCCATATTGCTTTGTTTTCTGTTTCATCTCTTTGTAAATATTCCAAAAGCAATCACCGAAGCATTGCGTTCCAACAATCAAAGATTTTACATTTCCAAATGGAAATGCTGGCTCCAAACATACTATATTATTTTTGGTCCAATAGTTGTACGTATATTTGAAGTAAATATAAATTGTTGAAATTAAAATTAAGCACATATAACATGTGTTCAGCAAAAACGATTCAAAGAACATTTTTATAAATATGTCAATCTGAAAATTAAAAATCATTACTAGTCCAGTAACCCTTTAATTTAACTTCGGAGAATGCTAATATTTGGTATATATATATATATATATATATATATATATATATATATATATATATATATATATATATATATATATATATATATTTAATATGCTTATGCACACAACTATTTTATTACAAGAAATAGATTTTTTATTTATTTTGCATCTTAATCTGTATTAAATTTGCAAGAATATGTATGTTTTTAGTAGTTTTATATGTTTAATACTTAGTATAAAAAATAGAAAAGGAGAAGAAGAACATCTTTTCACGGAATTACACGTTTTATACCGTACTTATTTTATCCTTATTAATTTTATGATGATATATATGTATTCACGTATATAATTTAAACAATGGCTTAATAAATAAATACGAAATTAATATATTTTACAAGCTCTGATATGAGAGATAAAATTACTAACTTTTAAATACTATATTTACTATAGTTAAAAAAGTATATTAAAGCATTGTTAATACATTATATAACAATAAGTCAATACATTTTTAATAATTACTATTAGCTAATAAGTAATAAATATATACCATATTAAACGTAAACCCAAATACAAAAATATAAATAAGTAAAATTAAGATTCATGTAGAGCATAATAAAAAAAATTCTGGTAAGAAAATATTAATATAACAAATAAATATAGAAATAACTAAATTGCATATTGAGAGATTGTTCATAGGGAAATATTAGTTGCACAGCGTAACCTGTCATACGACTATTGCGCGCGCTCACTTAAAATGTAAATATCTAGTAGTAGAGGTCAAAAGGTGGATATTCTTTCAATACATAATACTTTATAAATACTTCTAGTATTTGATGAAAGAAAAATTGGAGCGGCGCTTCACAGCGCCAACTTACTTCTATTCCTTAGAAGAAATGAAAATAGAAAAAAATATTTGTCGCCATGTTTGATCCTATAATGTAGAATTAGTTGCATAAAGTTTACATTTTAAATTTTTCTCTTCAAACAGAAGGTTGTGATAATCTATATCTGCTTAATTTTTAAAAATCAGTTTATTATTAAAAAAGTTATACCGTTTTGTATTTCATATAGAAAATATTTTATATCTTCGATATAAATATGTTTCATGTTCAGTAGTTTATAACAAGTACCACAGTAAAAAAAAAAAGGCTTCTTCTTATCTAATGTATCCTTAACAAGAAAATCATGATTACAAAACATATATATATATATATATATATATATATATATATATATATATATATATATATATATATATGAACGGCATCTGTGCAAAACAAGTCATTTTACTAATTACAGAAAGCTACAAAATCACTACGTGTAGAATGTAACAAGTTGTTAACCAAAAAGATCATCAGTACAAAAGGGAATAAGATTTTTAACTTGTTACCGAGGCCGTTCGTATACAGGTTAATTCATTTAACCTGGAATTTTGTATATCTCGAAAAATACGCATCGTACAGAAAAATTTGCCGAATCGAAACTTTAATATCTCCGAGGAGGGCATCCGTTAGTACTAAATTCCGGCAAGCAGACTCACGTTAATCCAGCACCCCGAAGGGAACATTAAACTACTACGTCCACTTCGTTGGTCCTGGGTTATGCTAAAAGTAGTTTATTAACCAACTGTATAAAAGGTAAAAATTATTTAGTAATTTCAAATTTTCAAAACAAATTGCAAGTACACAGAGAAAAAAACATAAAATACGATTATTTTTATTGCAAATGTATTGCAAGATTGAAACAATTTTTTTTCACTTGAAGACTTCGGAAACATTTAAAATCGTCGATGAAAGCGTCACTTCTTCTTTTGATTTCTGTTCTTGCGATTACAGCGCCATCTGTCGCGTATCGTGAATTATAAAAAATGAACCAATTAAGAAAATATAAAGTTAAAGAAAAAATCTAGTTTGAGTTGAAATATATAACCAATATGTATAGATAGAAATGTTGACACATTCGAGAAAAAACGTTGCACAATTAAAATGTGCAAGCATCAGTAAGGAACAGTGTTCTGTGAAGAAACTACGAAAATATCAGCTATAAATAAAGCGTAATGAAAAATGTTATACTTCCTAATATGTGGAAGAACATTGCATAGATGGCATGTGCAGAAACCAGTCGAGAACTGTGGTCTTTTATAGATACTATCAAAACCACAGCCTCGGCTGCTAAATAGAGCGGAGTAATAATACATAAATAAATATGAAATGGTAATTAGAATATTAACATTTATGAAACG